>CM046034.1:54817430-55252314 GCA_025215565.1 Flaveria ramosissima | reverse complement strand
CATACAAAAATACCTGATGGCACGTAGCTAATTGGACAGGCATCCTTCCATTTGTCTCATTCTTAGTTTAAGTTTAGGTTTTCAATATATTTACCCAATTCTCTTAAACTTTGGCTCTGATACCAACTTGTAAGGCCCCGTTCCCGGGAGGCTCATAATTGGACAATCATTGCACATAAAACATAAAACATAAAACATACATTTAAATTTACTAAAAATATCACAGTGGAATACTTAATAAACCATTCCACATATTAATGTCTGCTTTTGCAAAATAATACATCATTGTTAATAGTTACAAAATATTATCGTTTGCATTACATCACAAAATGTCATAGTTATACAAATGGATGCCATCCAAAATGCCAAGTAGCTGCCCCGTGCCATCCTCAGCAACATTCACCTGCCAACTGGAAAATACATAAAGTCAGCCCGTTGCTGAGTGATTTCTACTTTTATAAATAAAATACTTTATTTTTGCTTAAAACCGTTCTTTATTTTCATTCGCGAGATAATCTTATTATTATTTTACTCATCATTCGCCATCATACATTATTCTTATCATTCATTATCATCATTCATTCCTTCTCTTTCGTATCGTTCATTCCGTATATACATCATTACCCTTTACATTCATTCGGACCAATGCCATGTGCTACACCCTACCGTCATGCATAAAGCGGGTACTGGACCGAAGTCTATAAATAGACTCCCATACATTGTGCCCGGTGGCCTGACCACAATACCAGGGTAAGCGGCAAGGATCCCATACGTATGGTCAATCACAAGGATTAGACCCTAGTGTGCATCCTTCCGGGGTAGCTAACCCACACACAGTTGAGCTAACACCCTTCATTTGGTGTGAACCTCCTTTCATTTGCTTGCAAGAGTTTCCATTCATTCTTTCATTAATGCATGCATTCATTCGTTCTTTACGTTCCACTTTTCATTATCATTAACTTCCACTTTTCATTACATAATACTTTACCTTCATTAACATAATCACACCACGTAAAGCTACATAATCATACGTAAGGAACATAAAGAAAACATAACGTATACATACATAACATCATCACATATCATCATCATATAATCATCACACATCATCCACTCACATACACATAGACATACATATGCACATATGGGTATACACCCAAATCTTATAAAAACATTAAATATGCATTTCCAGCCCCAAACAGTTTGAAACCTTTATAATAGCAGATCTAAAACTCACCTGGACTCAGGGAGTAGCTTCTCAATCAAGCTTTCTAAGCAAGGGTCACTCCACACAGCCTGTAGATAAGTCAACACCCAAAGGGGGTTAATTTCTCCCTAATTTCGCTTCTAATTTCGCTGCAAGATCAGCAGTTTCGCAGCTAGTTTCACGACTAGTTTCGTAGCTAGTTTTGCAGCTAGTTTCGCAGCTAGTTTCGCGGCTAGTTTCGCGGCTAGTTTCGGGTGGCATTTTTGCCCAACTTTCGTTGGTATGCATGGCTGCAAAATTATCACACCCTCACAATCCACGTGCGGAGTTTTACCGCGAGGCGTGTGAACAAACCAGGATCACAATCAATAGTTACTCAGAACGACTCTATATGCCACATTTAAAATAAAGCCAACCAAAGTTCAAACTCTAAAACCATGCGGAAGCGTTTTGGTAAGTAAAGCAAACCCAAAGTATATAAATGCATAATATGGCAAAACACGTGCCAACCCAAATGATTAAACATTCATAAATAAAAACCAACAAAGATGTCTTTAAAATAGAGTCTTAGAATGCATGATGGACCCATGTAGTGCTCCTAATGGCAAGCGAAGTTAACGACCTGAGAATAACATACTAAAATGTCAACACAATGGTTGGTGAGTTCATGAGTTTGCGTTTATCATATATTAACAATTGTATAACATAAGAAGTGCATTGAAATAGATAGCTAGTCTATATTCACATGTATTAACAATAGTGATTTCGTGATCGAAGCTGACTGTGTTTCCTTTGTTGCCTCCCGTCATGACTTATCAGGTCGTGACGAATATTTGTGTATAGGACAAAATTGCACACGCTTGACCTCCAGTCTCACGGGTGGGGCTCGTTAGACCCAGTAGTACTACCCAAGATTTCCCGCTAGTTACCATTCTTAACGATCCGAAAGTGTGAGAACTTTCCATGGTATTAAGCACTATGTTAAAAACATACACAACTTATAATAATCATAAAATAGCGTTTGAGTACGAGTATGCTACCTCCCCCAGAAGAAGGTTTATAAAATAAGGGGCATGAACTCACCTGGTGTGTAATGATAGTGAATAAAGAGACTCGTGATAGATGCAAAGACAACCCTTCAAAGGTTACCTAGAACACACAAGTACATAAGTACGCGTACACATAGAAACTCAATAATCCTAGGTTAACCTAGTTGACCCGTTTGACCCGTTGGTGACATATTAGTTGAAATATAGTTTAATCATATACGATAACTTAACATACAAGAGTATCATGCAATTTATCCATGCGTATCACATTATCAACTTAGGTTCTACCTAAGTAATCATGCCACATTAGATCATTATACACTTATGCAAATCTCAAACAATCATCATGCTTAATATATGTATATAAAACATCACAACAAATAATTCATACGCGAAGACTAATCATGCACCACATGCCATGTGAAGCCACTCATGACTTCACATCCTAAACCATGCCAATCCTACTAAGTAGGGGCCTCAGATTCACACGCGTGTATGATAATCATAATCACATTCATTCATTTAGTTCGTTCCAACCAACATACAACGTGACCATCAATTCCAATCCCAAACATGATCTCCTAATCACTAACCATAACCCATCATCATGTATGATCAACAAAACCTATACTTCTTACATGATCAACCAAGCATCCATAACAACTCAATTACACATTATATCACAACAAACATCATCCACAATCATTTAACATGATCTTAACATCACAAGATTGCCCAATTCATCACATCCAAAGTTCTACAAAAATAAAGTTTCCCTTTGGGAAAGTAACACCCAAAAGTGATCTAGCATCCAATTCAATCATAATTTCATCAATATTATACCTAATCAAGTTCATAACATTCATTCTAACATGTTAATCATCTCCAAAACATCCAAATTCCCAAACATCATACACAAAAGTTTCTACTTTTATTAAGTCATGATCAACATCTCAATTTCATGGATTTTCTTGCACAATTCAATTAAACTAACATCTAAGCATTACATCTAACATCTTAGCATCATCAAATCATGAATTCCAAGAACAAAAAAGTTTCCTCTTATGGCAATGTATGAACTAGATGATCAAACCATAGATTTCTTGCACAATCAACACAATCTAGCATTCATACAACCTAACTAACATCATATAATCATCTAACAATCATCATTTTCATATTATCATCATCAATTTTCGGATTAGGGTTCATCTTGAATCAAAATCTATGAACAACATAACAAAACATACCTTTAAACGTGTAGAATCAAGAATTGGACTTGCTAGCACTATGGAACCCTTGGAACTTGATCAAAATCGATTGTTTGTGTGTGTTTTTGGTTGAATTCGTAAAGGGTGGGGATTCTTGGAGAGTTTGTGGCTGAAAATAGGGATTAGGGGTTTAGGGTTTGGTTAATTTTGGTAATATTTGGCTAAAAGGTATTTACAAAATAACCCCTTTTATTTATTTTATAAAAACTATCTTTCTAATAATTTTTAAATAATCTAGACTATAATTTATAAGTATTATTAACCAACAATAATAATCCAAAACATTTACAACGAGTCACATAACACATAGAATATATATATAACACGTTGTCACGTTATCGCGTAAAATTTATAAAATAAATCTTTTAACTTCTATAAATTCATGCATCACATAATCACAACTAATAATCAACATTATTAATTAGATTATTATTATTTATCATAGATTAGTATTATTAAGTCACCAACATTCAACGACAACTAGTGTGTGCGCACGACATGTGTATGCAAGACTAACGGAACTAACGGAGTTTTGTAACGAAAAATTACCGGATGTCACAGAAATTACCAGCAAAACTATAGTTTCCCTGGATGATCCACAGTTTCGCAGGAAAACTGACAGTTTCTCTGGACGAACTGCCAGTTTCTCTGAACGCATAAAAATGACGATCCAACCTGTTTTTGACCCAGAACTTCAACTTTTTACATCCAAAACCTTAGTTTTTCATCCATGAACTTATATCTAATCTTTTTACATGTTTTCTTACACAAAAACGTGAGTTTGGGACGATTCTTTGCCAACTTTCAAAACCCCCAAACCCTAGAATCCGGGTTTAATCTAAAGAAACGATTAAATGATATTGTCTACTTGGATTCTTGGTCTTTTCTTGCTGTTTGGATGTCCACAAACACCGATCTTCAATCTCTTGATCAACCGAGCCTTGAATCTACACCTCCTCTCTACTTTCTCTCTCTACACTCTCTCTCTAGAAGTTGGGTATGGAGTTGCTAATGAGAGTGGCTCAAGCTGATCCGTTTATATATACCGAGCGTTCCCGGGACCTTAAAGTCGTCGAACACATAACCTGAAAGGTTAACTCGGTCTATAACCCACTTCATCTTATTTATATTAAATAATCCCGTCTAAGCCCATTATTATTAATTGGCTCGTTTTGACTTTATTTCGGGCGTTACAAATTATCTTTACCATTATAAAAAATATCTAGTTCATAACCTAGAAAAATGTGTTGACCCTGTCTAAAAATAAAAAAGAAAGGCTCATACATTAGTGTGTTAAAAAATTAAGTTAATTAAGAAGTCTATAATACACGTTATACTAATACAAAGTTTAAATAAATGTTACTTTTATTAAATGACATAATACTATTATTTGAAACAATATTATTCTTTCTAATACAGTGTAAGACCCCGATCCCGGGACACTTACAGTTGGACCATCATCGCACATAAAACATAAGGTATTCATTTACATCTATGAAAAACATCGCAGCGGAATAATTTTAAACCATCGCATATATTTATGACTACTTTTGCAAAATAATACACCATTGTTAACAGTTACAAAATATTATCGTTGCATTACATCACAAAAACGTCATAGTTATACAAATGGATGCCATCCAAAAATGGCAGGTAGCTGCCCTGTGCCACCCTCAGCAAAGCTCACCTGCCAACTGGAAACACATAAAAGTCAGCGTTGCTGAGTGAGTTCTAGTTTTATAATAAAATATATTTGACTTTCATTAAAACCGTTCTTTACTTTCGTACGTGATCATACATAACACATACACATAGATAATATCATTATTATCTTCCTTTACTGTTCATCACATACTTTCATTAGCCCTTTCCTTCTTTATCACATTATCTTTTTTTATCACAATCTAGATAAGTGTCATCAGCTATGCCCCAAATCAATGGGGTACTGTGCCGAAGTTCATAAATGATTTCCACACTGCACATAGCCTGGCACTAGCACCGGGGTAAGCGACAAAGATCCCAACTGCATACTACACCCCCAACCTTATGCATAACTCGGGTACTAGGCCGAAGATCATAAATGACTTCCACACTGCACATAGCCTGGCACCAGCACCGAGGTGAGTAACCACTATACACCATGTACCACATCGTTGGTCAATCACAAAGACTGGAACCTCTGCGTGTATCCTTAAGGGTTAGCTAAACCATACGCAGTTGAGCTTACGAGCTCTTAGAGATGTGCACCTCTGTACATTTTGCTTGCAAGCCTTTCATACTTTCGTTCATTCATTAATGCATGCATTCATTCATCATGTTCCTTTTTTCATTATCTTCCACTTTACGTTACATAATACTTTCATTTCTTTCATTAACATACAACGTAAAGCCACGGGAAAATAACCACACATATTAAGGAACATCATCATAAACATGCAAACACTGCCAAGCACGACACCATCATACATACATAACATGCATCATACATACATAACATACATCATACATACCATCATATCATCTATGACCTCCAATGTCAACTTACATAAACCCCCGGGAATCTCCCAAGTCAAAACCTACATCTGCACTTTCCCCCGAAAGTCAGAAAATAAACCATTGTTTTTTGGGGCGTATGAGCCCTACTTGGGCGTATGGACACCCTCCAGTCGCATGGCCTCCCAGGCGACTGAACACTTAGGCGAATGGACATCAGGCGAATGGACCCTATGCGAATGGACCTATGCGGATGGACCTATGGGCGAATGGGCACCTATGCGTATGGACTCTCAGTCGCATAGCTTTCATGCGTATGGCCTTCAGTCACATAGGCTACAGTCGCATACCCTTCGTGCGAATGAACCTCAGTCGCATGGCCTCCAGGCGCATGGACCTCACTCGTATAACCTTCAAATCGCATACCTTACAGACGCATGAACTTCAGTCGCATGACTCCATGTGTATGGACCTCCGTCACATGGCATTCGTGCGCATGGACCTCAGTCGCACGCCTTTCAGCCGTATGGCCTCCAGTCGCATGCCAATTGGTCGCCTAGCCCTAGCTGATGCAGAATGCAGTTCATCTCGAATGCAAACTACCATTTTCGGCCTCCAAGCTCTCCCAAACTTGTTCTAAGCCCAAATCAACCATCTTAAACCTTATAAACACCTACCACAACATCATTCAAGCACACACAAGCCCGAAATCAAACCCCACCCGCATCAATCACATACACATACGCATACATACGGGTTCAACACCCAACTTTTCAAAAACGGGTTTCAGATGTGTTCCAGCCCCAAAATCATTCAAAAGTGTGTAAAAGAGGGGTCCTAGAACTCACACAAACAACCCCGAGTAGAGCTTCAATCCGACCCGCTACACTTCAACTTTCACGCTCGAATCCACGAAAACCAAGCTTGAAACCACTTTTCTTCCTCTCTTCTCTCTATGGCTGAAAATTGAGAGTGTGGGGGAGGGTGTGGGCTGCCCTCCTCCTTTTATACTCCCACTCATTCAACCTTCTCCCCTTTTGGCAAGTTTGGTCCCTCTAATTTGGACTTTATTTTCTTTTCTTCTTTCGTCGGCTTCAAAGAAAATTTTCGGGTGTTACAAGTCCACCCCCCTTATTTAGGTTTCGTCCTCGAAACTTGTTATTCCTCGAACGAACGTGGGTAATGTTGTCTCATCTCTTCTTCAGTCTCCCACTTAGGCTCGGATCCCTTTCTGTGCTTCCACTGTACGCGCACAAGTGGGACAACTTCATTCCTCAATCTCTTCTCTTTACGATCGATGATCGCCACTGGTTGCTCCACATAATTGAGCCGTTCGTCTACCTCGATGTCCTCTAGTGGAACAAACATGTCTTCGTCTACCAAATATTTCCTCACATGAGATACATGGAATGTAGGATGAATTCCACTTAACTCTTTTGGTGACTCCAGTCTATAGGCCACTCTCCTACTCGAGCGATGATTCGGAAAGGCCCTATCTACCTCGGGCTCAACTTGCCACGCTTTCTAAACCGAATGATACCTTTCCAAGGTGAGACTTTCAACATAACTCTATCACCCACCTGGAACTCAATCGGTCGACGTCTCTTATCGGCATACGACTTCTGCCTATCTTTAGGTTTTCAACCTCATGAACCTTCAACTGTCGGGATACATAGGCTATAACCTTTCCTTCTAGCATGGACACACGTCCCAGCCCCAAGTAGGAAGCATCTGAATAAACCACCAAATCTTCACTTCCATCGGGCAACGACAAAACAGGAGCTTGAATCAACCTCGCCTTTAACTCCTCGAACACCTACTCTTGAGCTTGACTCCATACAAATTTCACACCCTTACTCTACCGTCCCTCTTATCGAGCAACTCCTGCAGTTGTTCCATCAATTCCTTCATCTCAGTCGGAGCCAACTGATACGGTGCCTTAGCTACAGGCTGAGCACCCGGTATCAAGTCAATCTGAACTCGATTTCGCAGTCAGGTGGCACTCCTGGTAAGTCTTCGGGAAATACATCTGGAAAGTCATACCCAACCAGTACATCGGACAGTTGTGGTGTTGGCATATCCATATCCTCCACGTAGGCCAAGTAGGCACTACATCCACGCCTTTTACACTTTCCCGCCACCGCCATTGAAATCACTTTCGGAATCGTAGTGACCCGATCACCATAAACCGTCACCGAACTCCCGTCAGGCGCTGTCAATCGGATCATCTTCTTGCGACACACAATGTTCGCCTCGTAGTCCGCCAACCAATCCATTCCTAGGACTATATTGAAACCGCCTAAGGTCATCACAGACAGTCTAACAGGAAACTATTCATGACCTTCTAATTCTACGTCACAACCCTCTATCATCTCAGAAATCCTGGTAGACTCTCCTATGGCAGTTTATACATCGAAGGGCTCAACAACACTTCTACTCCTAATGGGCAACTTAGTACAAAAGCAACAGAATTAAAACTCCTACTAGCACCGGAATCGAACAACCCAAGAGCAAGAGTTTGATTACTAGATACGTACCTGACACGACATCGGGGTCCGTCCTAGCCTCCTCCTGCGTCATCATAAGCGCTCTGGCACTTGTCCTTCTCCTCCAACCTTCTTCACTCCCGAATCTTCAGCCCTCGGCTTCTTACAATCCCTGCTCATGTGGCCTTCCTCGCCACAAGAATAACACCTCCTCACACCACAGTTCTTCACCACATGTCAGGTCCTTCCACAACGGAAACAGACATTGGTCCCCAATCTACATTCCCCGGGGTGTTTTTGTCCACACTTATCACACCTGCTCGACCCCGCACCAGATGTGACCTCACGCCGGTCATCCACCCGTGCACCTTTGTTACTTGGAGCGGCCCCGCCACGTCCAAATCGCTTCCCGTTCCAATTCCGATCACCCTCTCCCTTCTTGCTAGCTTCTGTCACCACCACACTTCTTTCATCGTATAATCTCCCCGCCAAATCAACCGCCGACCTAAACGTGCTCAGTCGGGCAGCAATCATGTGCCTGCGAATGTCCGCTGGCAAACCCTGAATATACCTCTTAATCTTTCGTGACAGAGGCGTCACCTGATCCGGCACCAGCCGTGCCATTTCGTTGAATTTAGTGATGTACAGTTGATGTGTCATGGTTCCTGCCTCCAGCTGCAGGAATTCTCTTTTAACTTTGTCCATCTCACGATGAGGACAGAACTCCTCAATCACCAGCCTCTTCAACTCTGTCCACCTCATCCTCCCGATAGCCCTGCTACCCTCAGCTTGGACAATATTGTCCCACCAACACAGAGCCGAGTCCACAAACGAGCGGGCAGCAAACTTCACCTTCTGGTCCTCTCAGCACTCACTGATATCAAGTACAGCCTCCATCTCTCTCCCACCGGTGAGCAGCAGCAACAGTGCCATTTCCATCGAAAGTCGGGGGCTTGCATCTCATAAATGCCCCATAATTACAGCCTCGTGCCGCCTCTGGCTCAGGCTCTTCTTCCTCTTGTTTATCATCGGAGAGAACCGTTTCGGTCTCCGACCCCTCCTGTCCTCCCGCGGACCTATTCCTCTCTTTCCTTTCTCCTTCCTTTACAACCTTAATCATTTCAGTCACCACAGACGGTAGGATCGTCTGCATGACCTGATGAACCTCCTCTACAACTGCCTCTTTCACTGAGGCCCTCAAATTCGCACTCTCATCCCCAGCCTCCGGATGAGGGGTCTCGGGTTCCTCATGAACCACCTTTTCCACTCTAGGCCTTCCTCTTTTGGGTTGTGGTTCAGCACCAGGCCCACCACGACCTCCACCCCTAGAAGCTTTTGAAGATCTACCACCGGCCATTCTCTAATACACTGAAAGATTCAAACACCAACACAGTCATTCAAGGGAACAACTCAGTTTATGTCAAGTATAGTAAGTCCCTAATTACAGTGGCCAGTTGTGATTAGCCACTTACTTTACTCTTCATACCCCGAGCATTATCTGTCCTGACTACATCAGTATCTAAATCTACATACAACACATAAACCACATAACATGCGCACGTAATACTGATTATCATTAAGAAAATACCTGATGGCACGCAGCTACTCAGATTGGCATCCCATTCCCTTTCCGTCCCGTTCTCAGTTTAAGTTAAGGTTTATTTTAAAAAATTTACCCGTTTCACTTTAACTTTGGATCTGATACCAACTTGTAAGACCCCGATCCCGGGACACTTACAATTGGACCATCATCGCACAAAAAACATAAGGTATTCATTTACATCTATGAAAAACATCGCAGCGGAATAATTTTAAACCATCTCATATATTAATGAATATTTTTGTAAAATAATACACCATTGTTACAGTTACAAAATATTATCGTTGCATTACATCACAAAAACGTCATAGTTATACAAATGGATGCCATCCAAAAATGCCAAGTAGCTGCCCCGTGCCACCCTCAGCAACGCTCACCTGCCAACTGGAAACACATAAAAGTCAACGTTGCTGAGTGAGTTCTAGTTTTATAATAAAATATATTTGACTTTCATTAAAACCATTCTTTACTTTCGTACGTGATCACACATAATACATACACATAGATAATATCATTATTATCTTCCTTTACTGTTCATCACATACTTTCATTAGCCCTTTCCTTCTTTATCATATTATCTTTTTTTTTATCACAATCTGGATCAGTGTCATCAGCTATGCCCCAAATCAATGGGGTACTGGGCCGAAGTTCATAAATGACTCCACACTGCACATAGCCTGGCACCAGCACCGGGGTAAGTGACAAAGATCCCAACTACATACTACACCCCCAACCTTATGCATAACTCGGGTACTGGGCCGAAGATCATAAATGACTTCCACACTGCACATAGCCTGGCACCAGCACCGAGGTGAGTAATCACTAGACACCATGTACCACATCTTTGGTTAGTCACAAAGACTGGAACCCCTGCATGTATCCTTAAGGGTTAGCTAAACCATACGGAGTTGAGCTTACGGCATCTTAGAGCCGTGCACCTCTGTACATTTTGCTTGCAAGCCTTTCATACTTTTGTTCATTCATTAATGCATGCATTCATTCATCATGTTCCTCTTTTCATTATCTTCCACTTACGTTACATAATACTTTCATTTCTTTCATTAATATTCAACATAAAGCCACGGAAAAATAACCACAAATATTAAAGAACATCATCATAAACATACAAACACCGCCAAGCACGACACCATCATACATACATAACATACATCATACATACATAACATACATCATACATACCATCATATCATCTATGACCTCCAAAGTCAACTTACATAAACCCTCGGGAATCTCTCAAGTCAAAACCTACATCTGTACTTTCACCCGAAAGTCAGAAAATAAACCATTGTTCTTTCGGGCGTATGAGCCCTACTTAGGCGTATGGACACCCTCCAGTCGCATGGCCTCCCAGGCGACTGAACACTTAGGCGAATGGACATCAAGTGAATGGATCCTATGCGAATGGACCTATGAGGATGGACCTATGGGCGAATGGGCACCTATGCGTATGGACTCTCAGTCGCATAGCTTTCATGCGTATGGCCTTTAGTCGCATGACTTCAGGCGCATGGGCTACAGTCGCATACCCTTCGTGCGAATAAACCTCAGTCGCATGGCCTCCAGGCGCATGGACCTCAGTCGTATAACCTTCAATCGCATACCTTACAGACACATGAACTTCAATCACATGACTTCCATGCGTATGGACCTCAGTCGCATGGCATTCGTGCGCATGGACCTCAGTTGCACGCCTTTCGGCCGTATGGCCTCCAGTCGCATGCCATTCGGTCGCCTAGCCCTAGCTGATGCAGAATGCAGTTCATCCCGAACGCAAACTGCCATTTTCGGCCTCCAAGCTCTCCCAAACTCGTTCTACGCCCAAATCAACCATCCTAAACCTTAGAAACACCTACCACAACATCATTCAAGCACACACTAGCCCAAAATCAAACCCCACCCGCATCAAACACATACACATACGCATACATACGGGTTCAACACCCAAGTTTTCAAAAACGGGTTTCAGATGTGTTCCAGCCCTAAAATCATTCAAAAGTGTGTAAAAGAGAGGTCCTAGAACTCACACAAACAACCCCGTCGAGTAGAGCTTCAATCCGACCCGCTACACTTCAACTTTCATGCTCGAATCCACGAAAACCAAGCTTGAAACTACTTTTCTTCCTCTCTTCTCTCTATGGCTGAAAATTGTGAGTGTGGGGGAGGGTGTGGGCTGCCCACCTCCTTTTATATTCCTACCCATTCAACCTTCTCCCGTTTTGGAAAGTTTGGTCCCTCGAAGTTGGACTTTATTTCTTTTTCTTCTTTCGTCGGCTTCAAAGAAAATTTCCGGGTGTTACATACAGATGTGCACTTTCATCATCTTTTGACGAATGCCATTCGAATCATAATTCCGTTTAATAGAATAATAATATTTAAAGTCTATATAATCTTTAAATCGAAAGAACCTTTTATATGATATTCTTAAGTGAATTTAATTATTCAAATGAGATTGAATATAAATGTAATGAGTAAAACTTAACAATTAATAAAGAATCATATAAAAATTCTGATAATATGAATATCCATTATAATTGCCGCATGTGTGACTTGTCAAAATTGGTGAATGGATGTCAAAGATGAAAGAAAGAAAACTAAATTTATTCTTGAAAAAATATTTAAAATATGTTAATTTTATAATTTAATAATCAAAGCTTATAAAAATGATAGTAACTTTATAACTTACATTAATAAACGCTAATCATAGAATACACACTATTAATACAAACATATAAACTACTATAATACCCCTGGTGAATTAATTAAGATTAAATTAAATTAAAAATGAGTCAATGGATATGATAAATCATCGTAGTTCTTGCGATCTTTAGCAGCCCTGAAACGATCTAACCATATATATATATATATATATATATATATATATATATATATATATATATATATATATATATATATATATATATATATATATATATATATATATATCTATATATCTATATGTATATGTCTATGTATATGTATATGTATATGTATATGTATCTGTCTCTGTCTATGTCTCTGTATCTGTCTATGTCTCTGTCTCTGTATATGTATCTGTATGTCTCTGTCTCTGTCTCTGTCTCTGTCTCTGTCTCTGTCTCTGTCTCTGTCTCTGTCTCTGTCTCTGTCTCTGTCTCTCTCTCTGTCTCTGTCTCTCTCTCTGTCTGTCTCTCTCTCTCTCTGTCTGTCTCTCTCTCTCTGTCTCTCTCTCTCTCTGTCTCTCTCTCTCTCTCTCTCTCTCTCTCTCTCTCTCTTTCTCTCTCTGTCTCTCTCTCTCTCTCTCTCTCTCTCTCTCTCTCTCTCTGTCTCTCTCTCTGTGTGTCTCTCTCTCTCTCTCTCTCTCTCTCTCTCTCTCTCTGTATATCTCTCTATCTCTATACTAGCCTAAAGACCCGTGTCCTACCCCGGGTTCAGTCATTAAAAATTGTTTTTGATTAAAAAGTTTCGTAAGTCATAATATCATTGTTATTAATTTGTTATCAATTTTTACGCTTAATTTTTTTAAATCATCTATATTTGATATTAGTAGTTTTTCTTTATCAATGCTTATAAGTCTAAATAATGTATAATATGAAATGAAATGAACTTATAAATAATAACTTTAGTTAACAAATTATTTATATTTAACATGAGAACATCTATAAACATCCAAAAACTTCTTTGTATACAAAATTTGATGTTATTTTTGTAATTTAACCATCATTGTCTAATTAATAATTTTAATTAGTCTCTACTTGTAACTCGAGATAATGCAACACAGAGCTTGAATCGGTACCAGTGACCAACATGCAATGATTAAATAAAAATTTGGACTCTCTTTGTGATTTTTAAATTTTGAGGACCAAACATGTAATTTGATTAAACCATAGGTACCATTTATGCAATTTTATTTTTTTGTTGACCAAAAGCATAAATCAATTTCATGCTTACATCAATTAAAATTAGATTAAAGTTTTATAATTTCATAAAAAAACATAAATTAGTCAAACTGATGTTAAAAAAACCAAAATACTAAAGTTTATCTTTAAATCAAAATCAAAATCTTTGAATCGTACGAACCACTGCTACTGTTACAATCAACATTTGTATATATGAGTATTGAATTGAGACTTTATAAAAGAGTTGTTATGATTTAAAACTTGGGGTGTGAATGCTATTAAATAGATCAATAAAAGCGTAAAATGATCGGTAAGTTGAACATGAAGCATAACGTGATTTGGGGTAAATCGAAACCATGATATGCTTGTAAATTGAAAAGGATATGAAATGGTTTATCTTTCCATTTGAAAATCAATGTCATGATTTAGGGAAATTAAAACCCTGAATTGGTTATTTGAGACACTTGATTTGATGAAATATATAAGATCGTTTCAGAATAGAAGACGTGTATGTGGTTTCTTCTTGTTTGCATAGGACGAGTGAATTAGGAAACCTTTTAATTACTTGTTTGAATAAGCAAGAATCCAATACATTTTAATTTACAATTTTAGTGAAATATAACCTGTAAAAACTCATTATTATATGTTTGTTATGAATAGAGTCAACTTGTTCTTTGTTAAGAAAAACTGTCAATTATAACTTACAATATATTTTTAGGTTTTATTTTAAAACCATCATAATGCCCTTTGTAATGAGTTTTTTTCGAAATAGGATTGGTAGAAAAATAATTTAACAAAATGAGTGTTTTAAAAAATATCTACCAAAAATGGTTTTTTACTAAAAAGTTAATTTTTCTTATTTATAATATGATTGAATAAAAGTATTTCTATTTTTAATAATGTTATTTAAGTAAAATTAAAAGGAGAAAGTTATATTTTATTACTTCTTTCACGACGAGAACCGCGTCTGCTTCAGTCGAAGTGGTGGAAGGCTCAATAAAAACCAATTTAGCATATCTTATGATTTTAAAAAAATGTTTTATAATTCTTTTTATGAATGTTTTTCTTAAAACCTTTTAATAACGTTTTCTCATACAAAAATATAAATACTCTTTCATCAGTTTATTAACGTCTCCTTGTAGAATACGTGCTCTTATATAGAAAAGATCTTTTTATGAATTTAAATGATTTATGTAATTTTTTTTAAATTACGATATATTATATAACTGTTTTAAACATAAATTTATATATAGTAATAATCATTTATATGAGTATATACATAAAAGATAAAATAAACATCATTACATACAATGCTAGTTTCGTCTTGCGAGACTGCTCGATCTCAACATATGAAACTCGGGCTCAAAACTATTTATTTAATGAGTCGTAACATGAGTTCGAGCTTATTTAAGCTAAGTTTAGTTAGAGTTTTTAGCGAGTCAGTTCCGAGTGGTTCACGAGATAGCGTGACTCGTTTTTCCCCTAATTGTTGTTGGAAGTCTATTAACAACATACATGTCATCGGTAATTAAGGATTACATTTATAATTTGGAAAATAAAATAAAAATAAACCATTAACTTTTTTTTTGTTTCGTCATGATATTTATATAAAACATTTTTAAAGAACACATTTTTCGTTAAAAATAAATTTTCATATTACATCTTTTAAGCTCCTAAAAAAATTTTTCAAAAAAATATATATATTTTTAAAAAAGAATAAAAAACAAATGTGATTAATTTTGTGTGAGATTGAAACAAAATTATAGTAAAAAATCAACTTTTCTATATGAAAAGAAGATTTAAAATTAAGTCTAAGTAAATTAAAAAAACAAAAATATGTTTTAGAAAAATTTATGTTCTTAATTACGACAAGAACCAAATAATTTTATAATTTTATTAATCTTTGTACTTTACTATTTTGAAATAATATTATTTTAAAGTAAAATAAATTTATCCTATAGCATTAAAGTGAGAGAAAAAAATACTTCCATAAACACTTATTATAGTAAATAAATATTCTACATGCACTATTTAAGGAAAAAAAAACTTATTTTGTAATTATAACAATAGTTAATTTCATTCAAATGAATTATGACTAAATAAAGGTTAGATACATTTTTAGGCGGGAAATTAAAAAAATGAATGCTTAAGAAAATGACACGTGGCACTAAAGATATTGTTTTATTAATAAGTATATATATATATATATATATATATATATATATATATATATATATGTATGTATATATATATATATATATATATATATATATATATATATATATATATATATATATATATATATATATATATATATATATCGACAGGATCATTACAGAACTTATAATGATTTTTAGAACCATGATAATTAATATCAACCATTGATATATATATATATATATATATATATATATATATATATATATATATATATATATATATATATATATATATATATATATATATATATATATATATATATATATGTTTTATTTTACATTAATTTAATAAAAAAGGGTAAAAGAGTCAATTTATTTAATGTTAATTTGGTAACAACCATTTTCTATTTATAAGAAGATTTAATTATTGGATTCTTTCACCATCTCTCTTCTTAATTTTTAAAATTCATAATCACTAAACTATTTTTATATATGTTTCCTTGTTACTTTCCACCTACAATAAGAAGCCTAATTCTCCACATACTTGCAATTGCATATTACGGAGGTGAGAAATTAAGCAATATACCATTTGCATTTGTATTTGTATTACAATTCCTACTTGCAATGGCATAGTACGGAGGTGCGAAATTGAGCAATATACCATTTGGATTTGTATTTGTATTACAATCTTACGTCTAAAAAACTACAATGTTCAGAGATGAAAAAACTAAAAAAGCATTGATAGTGGTATGAGAGTAGAGATCAATGCAACAATGTACTTTGATTCAATGAAGCAGCTCGTATCCTGGTTCGATGGACTATATATATGCTTCTTGAATTCCCATTATATGTAATACGCACTTTCATGTTTATTAGGTCATCTTTCTTTTTCTCTCCATATAAATATGTTTATTTTTGTATGGTATTTTATTTATTACTATTTATTATTATTTTATGTTCTTAGATCTTTTTATTATAAGAAAATAGTTGAGTTGATATTAAATGTGAGAAAAGATTTTTGAAACTTACATGCAAACTTCACACTGTTATTTTTATTGTAGTGAAGTATTTTCTCATCATTTTAATAGTAGTTATTCCAATTGATATTTGTTTAAAAAAACTTGTTATGTAACTTTTAAATTTTAAGATTAAGCGAACGAGTATGCAATCTCATAATTTGGTATTCTTTTTCATACCCTCAAATATTAGTATATGGTCCCTTAAACAGGGTTTTATTTTATTTTAGTTTTTTAGACTGTTTAATCTTTTAATTATTATTAAATATCCTGTTTAATTTTATTTTAGTTTTTTAGACTGTTTAATCTTTTAATTATTATTAAATAATTTTGTTAACATAGAGGAAAATTCTATATTTGGTGTTGACTTTGAGTTAGTAAATAGTTAAACAAATGTAAAACAAGATTAAACATATATAAATACTTAATTTACACTTGTGTAAATGATAAATTTAAACATATGTAAAATAAAGTAAACGTATATAGATGGCTATTTTACACATATATAAATAATTAATTTACATGTATGTTAAACAATGCTAACCTATGTAATAGTTATTTTACACCTATGTCAATAGTTAATATAAATTATATGGCATTTTGCTATATTTTAATTTATTTGTTTATCACCTAATGTTTATTACTATATTTAATCCATCTTTTGCGATGTTCCAAGCTTCATATATATATATTTGAGACGTTTTATGTTAATTTGAAAATACCGTGATATTCAGCAAAAAAAAGAAGGAAGCGATTGGAAATCCATATGTATGTTAAAAGTGTATTTAGTTTTTAAATAGTCTGAATGTGCACATGTGGAAAAGATTAATTATTTGTATTCTAGACATATCTAAATGTAGATGTGAATCATGTTTTTAAGTTGATATAATACATGATTACATATATATAAATAGTTTATATTTATGTGCCTATTAAATTGATTATATTTTTATACATTATTGCATATATGTAACTTATTAAATTGATGTTGGTTATTATATTTCTATGCATGATTACACACATATAAAACCATTAATCAATTTGAGTTATAATATATGAATAAATAAATTTTATGTGGATGAGAGATAAGAGAAAAGAGAGAGAGAACTAATTAATTAACAAATTGATTGGAAAGAGAAACAATTTAATAGGATACTATTATACCATTTTGCTTAATTTAAACAATTAAACGTAATATTAATTCATAATTTTTATTTAATTTAATCACAACCATTGATCAAATTAATCAATGACTAATATTAGTTCTGTGAGTTCTTATTTAAAAGTGAATTCTAAAAATAACCTGACCATATATATATATATATATATATATATATATATATATATATATATATATATATATATATATATATATATATATATATATATATATATATATATATATATATGTTGTAGTTAAGGGAAGCAAAATCTATACATTAGGGAGGTTGATAGTTTATTTGTTTGGGTTCACTTTTATATTCTTGATGGACGTCATGTTTGTTGTTTTAGCGTTGGCATTCGTTTGAGCCTTTGAGTTGTTCATATGGTGTTTAAAATATCATGAAAATGATGAAAATGGAAACAATGTATGCCCATGTTACATTCTTGACATAGTTTTGCAAGAATTATTTTTTGTTCCTGCCCTTATTATAGATTATTTTTTTTGTCCCGTCATGTTTTACATATGTGTAAACAAACTTAAGTTTTGAAACTTGGAGAGAAAATATCTAATGGATTACAATTATACCCTTCTCATCAAACTTTTAATTTCTAAGATCAAAAAATAATGAATGGTGTAGATTAGTTCTTCAAGTTCTTATAAATATAGAGTTTTGTAAATAACCAATCTTATATGTATATATATATATATATATATATATATATATATATATATATATATATATATATATTATATATATATGTATATATATATATATGTATATATATATTTTATACATATATATATATATATATATCTATATATATCTATATATCTATATATATCTATATCTATCTCTATATCTCTCTATCTCTCTCTATGTATATGTCTATGTATATCTCTATATATATACTATGTATGTATATATATATCTATATGTATCTATATGTATGTATATCTATCTGTATGTATCTCCCTATGTATGTATATATATATCTGTATCTATCTATATCTATATATATATATATATATATATATATATATATATATATATATATATACATGTATACTAGGTTAGATCCCGTGTATACACGAGTTAAGTAAATAAACTATTAAATAGTAAATAATAAAAATTTATTAATTATAAAATGCTATCTTGAAATAATATATTATTGAAATTACGTATGACCATAAGAAATAAAAATAATGATAAACTTTTGCTAAATTTTGTGGTTTTTTCTAAAAGAATGGTAAATATTTTGTTCCGAAACAATCCATTTAAAATAATGTCATTTCTAAAAGTTTTCTTATAATACCCCGAGTTTTAATTATTTTGGTTTGTAAAAATTTTATTTTTTAAAAACTCTAATTTTACAAAATTTTGGAGTTTTTAAAAAGTTTGATGTCTTAAAAAAGAATTGATTTTTATAAAAATTACATTACAAAAAGACACTTTTCTTAATTTATTAATTTTTTTAATCTTAAAAATAATTAAATATTATCATTAGTATTGAATGTAATTATTTAATAGGAGATATAACCTAGAAAATTAAAATTTGAAAATCTAGAATTGTGACTATTGTGTCAAAGTTATTTCTCTAGAATTTACATAATGAAAAAAATTTCTTAACTTATTAAAAACTAGAGTAAATTACCATTTACATCTCTGATATATTTCCTATTTTAACCACTTGTAACACTATAGTTTCAAAGTTTCAATTTGCCCCCTAACGTTTTATTTTTATCTCTATTTGGATTTCTCCTTTTTAATCCAAATGGAGATAAAAATAAAACGTTAGGGGGGCACATCGAGGCTTTGAAACTTCATGGATACGAGTAGTTAAAGTGGGAAAACGTTAGTGATGCAAATTATAATTCACTATAAAAACTATTAATGTAGATAAAAAAATTGTATAATATCTAATAATGTCATTAGTAGTTAATATCAATGTATTGAAAACCGGATCGAAGAGCGAACCGGTCGGACTGGATTTAAAAATCGAGCCATATCATAAATAATAGTTAAACTATATATGCATATATCTAATAAAAATAAAATATAAACAAACATAAACTTAAGTTTACAATGAAATTAGGAAATTCCATTATTTTTTATTATGGTTATTACTATATAATTTAAAGAGTAGAAACATTAATTTTGATAATCATGTGAGTTAAAATTGAAGAAGCAAATCTTAAATCAAGGGTCATAATGTAAAGACACCTATTTGGATAAATCGACACCACCTATACACCGCCTATTGGTCCATACGCGGCGTATAGGTATCTCCTACTAATGCATGACATTCCAAGTCACATCAGTCGTTTTCGTGGTGCTTATGAGCGTTATATAGAGCCCTTAATGCATCACATTCCAAGTCACACCACTCGGTTCCATCGATGCTAGTCAATTATAGTTAAGTTGAATAATTTTCAGGTCTTTTTTATATCATAACCGCATGATCGGTTATGGTCACTCAACACAAGGTTTTAACTCTCAAACTCACTTAGACACACTCGAGTGATGATGCAGAATCCTGTAAAGAGTTGATAATAATATACTAAGATAATAAACACAACTGTTGGTTTTCAAGATACTTGTATCTCTAAGTTTACAAGACTCTAACATGCATACTAACTGAGTTACAGTAAGAAACTATATATACTAATATCTACAGTCAGTTATACTTAGATTACCAGCTGGAACTTACTACTAGACAAATGCTACATTGCTAGAAGTAAGGCATCTAAGATAAAATACTAATCTAGACTAGGTAGTTATGACATGTCCATGACTTACCTTTTCTCACCAACTAAACGTGTTAACTGTACTAACTGATAAAAGGTAAACAGTGGAATAAAGTATGGTCAATTACATAAGCGTGGGCAAGCGCCATGCAATATATCAGAGGTTGCAGCGGTTGTTAGACCGACCATACTTATATCTACTGGTTCATAGTAGATTCTTCTGAAGGTAAACTGGCTTTGGAAGAATAAGTTCTTCCGAAGCCATTTATGCTTCAAAAAAAACAACTTCTTTCGAGACTTTTGCTAATCTTCAAGACATTGTTCTTCGGAAGTCTTTGTCTGTAAACTTCTATGTGTTTAGTTTCGGAAGAGAGATTACTTTGTCTCGAAAGACTTAGGGGTTGTTTGATGCAGCTAACTCCATAATATCTAACTAAGTCAGAAGCTGACTGTCACACCCCGAAAATCGCAGCGGAAAGTCGCGTGACGTGGTGGTAACGAAAGTTGGACTTGACCCAACTTTCATGGTCAAACGTATACTAAAATGTCATTTGTTATTAAAACCATTAGTCACATCATACAAGTACTCGGTTATTCTACATCAATACACTTTTAGTAGTACGAATACTACTTTTTATTACACAAACATGGTTTTATTAAAAACATTTAAAGTCTTAACGTTTGACCCTTCCAAAGAAAAAATTCCGGATTCCATGTCAAGCTCACCTATAACCCTGAAAAGCACGAAGGGTAATAAAGTCAACATAAAGTTGGTGAGCTTTCGGGGTTTTGAAATCTTGCAACCATACATCTCTTTTAAAAACCATATGATGAAACAAGGCATAATATAATCCACATAGACTAGCTAGGTACTATGTTATTTAGGTCATAAGCCCATAATCAAACCAAGAAACACGTCGTTGCCCCACAACTATCCAGACATATAAACTCCCTCGCCACAACCTGACCAGTGCGACTGGTCGCGAGGGCGGGCCATTCTAACCCGATAGATCTACCAATATATTCTGTGGCCTCATCCCCGAGGTTAATGATTATAGAGGGATTTAGATTTCAGTAGTATATAGATCCATACTACTGATTCAAACTTATACCCTTATATATATATTATCCCGTTTAACTCATCATATACTTTAATAAATCATTTCATGCTTTTCCCCCAAACTATTTGAAATAATACATTTAAAAATGGGGCCGAAGGACTCACCTTGAGCGTAATCTTTGAGGTTAACCAATATGAAATGCTTTTCAAATAGTAAACCCTAATCATAAACATTATGATTATTATGCGATAATTCATGTTTAAGAATTCACTTCACCCATTCTATATATGATTGTTTGAAATGATACGTTTTGTTTTAAAATTACATGTTTTGTGTCCTTTATTATAAGTCCTGACTATAAACCACCAATTTCCTTGTTCCTGGCTTATATGTATTAATTTTTACTAACTTGTCACTAATAAACTTTGAGTCAAAAAGTCTTATTATACTATCATCTTGGGTGTCTAAAACCTTCTTAAACAGAGAGTCAATCATCTCTACTTCGGGTTATTATTCCTAAAAATGATTATCTGATCGGGCTTTCTTTTACCTGAGTTCATGTAGAATTCAAGAAGTAGTTTCCTCATTATTAATTATTTGATTATTAATTCATCTATTAACTTTTCCTTACATAACTTACTAATTAGTTGTTTAAGTTATACTCATATATTTTCTTTTTATTAGACATAACTTGTCCAAGGTATGCTTCATTATTAGTCTTGTATGTTTTTGATGTTTCGACCGTCGTTTTAATCGGGTTCATTAGTTATGGTTTTTCCTTGGTCTTTTGCTTACTCTTAACCATAATTCTTAGTCTCAACATTCTTTAGTAGACTTTTTGTCTAAGGAAGTCCTTTAATTATGTCCAAATTTTCTTTTATTTCAACCTAGTCATCTTTCACTAATATTATTATCAAAATTACCTAAAATCCTTGATCTACCTATTATTCTAAGTTATCATGTTAATATTAATCTTTCATCCAATAAATCTCCTAATGTTCTTATCAAGACCATATTTCATCATTTTTCCCATCCACAAGATTAAGCCTTCATACATACATAACATACCCATATGTACATACATTTTTACCACCTAAATCCTTAACATAACATGGTTTCATCCACTTAATCATCCATTTTCAGATTTATCAAACCATCATAATAGTCATTTTACATACAAAATCATCAAAACAACCATTTCATACAATACCTAAATGGGTGAACTAGGGTTCATCAAGATTCCTTATCTTGATCATCCATGCATGAACATAAATATACATTGTCTATCTAATGTACCTTACTAGATGGAACCCTTAACGGAATGCAAGCTCGATTCTTGATTTCCCGATGAAACTTCGGGTCTAAACTAAGTTCCAACTAGAGTGTATATACAAATGAGGGTGGTTATTGTTGGTGTTAGCCGAAGGTGAATGAAGGGAGGGGGGGTTCACGGTAGCGTTGGATAAGGGTGATGGGGTGATGGCTTCGGGTGAGGGTTGTAGTAATCGTGGCGGTGGTGAGCGACGGTGGTGGTGATGGTTTCGAATGAGGGCGACGGTGGTGCTGGCGATGTCGGTTTCGGGCGACGGTGGTGGTGATGTTGGGTGAGAGCGACGGGGGCGGTGAGGGTGTGTGGAGGTGGTGGTCGCGACGGTTTGTGGCGGGTGTGTGGGTGGCGATCGCGACGGGAGGTGGTGTCGGGTGTGGAGGTGATGGTCGCGGCAGTGGGTGGTGATGTTGGTGCCGATGGTGTCGGGTGTAGGTGGTGGCGTCGGTGGTGTCGGGTGCAGATGATGGTCGCGGTGGTGTCGGGTGTAGATGATGGTCGCGGTGGTGTCGGGTGTAGGTGGTGGCGTCGGTGGTGTCGGGTGCAGATGATGGTCGCGGTGGTGTCGGGTGTAGGTGATGGTGGTCGCGGCAGGTGACCGGCGGGAGGCGGTCGGCGAAGGGGGAGGGGAAGGGGAATGGGGCGGCCGATGGGAGGGTGGTGGTGTGTGTGGAAGTGGAGTGGAAGTGGAAGAGTTGTGTGGATGATGGTTTAAAACAAATCTTTGGAGGGTGTGTTGTCTTGCATGCAAGACTTCATAATCCTCCTTGGATTTGCTAGTGATGATTCATATTATTATTATAATTATTATTATTATTATTATTATTATTATTATTATTATTATTATTATTATTATTATTATTATTATTATTATTATTATTATTATTATTATTATTATTATTATTATCATAACTATTCAAGAAATTGTTAAACAATTTGCAAGGTTTGTCAAACGTTAACGCAGGGTTTTGTTTAGTTAGACCTAAACGCTAAATAATTATCAATTAGTTATTGCGGATGGTTTCGAGAGTTGACCTGTTTTGACCGGGTGTCACAGTCTCCCCTCGTTTAAGAAATTTCGTCCCGAAATTTACGCTGTTGATCCTGAGTCAAATCCAGTTTTGAACAGGTATGGGTACTTTTGTTGCATTTCATCTTGGCGCTCCCAAGTAAATTCAGGTCCCCTTCTAGAGTTCCATCGGACTTTAACTAGCTTGATTTGCTTTCGCCTGAGTTTCTGAGTTTTCCAATCTAAGACCTCTATTGGCTCTTCGATGAATTGGAGTTTGTCGTTGATACTAACTTCATCTGGAGGGATAACTAGAGATTCATCTGTCATGCATTTCCTTAAATTAGATACGTGAAATACATTGTGCACCTTACTCAGTTCCTCCGGTAATCTGAGTCGGTATGCAACTTTCCCAATCCGTTCCAGGATTTCAAAGGGACCTACAAACCGTGGACTTAGCTTCCTTCTTTTTCCGAATCTCATAATTCCCTTCCATGGAGATACCTTCAAGAACACTCTATCGCCGACCATGAATTCTAATGGCTTCCTCCGATTATCTGCATAACTCTTTTGTCGACTATTAGCCATTTCTAGCCTTTTTCGGATCTGAACAATCTTATCCGTTGTTTCTTGAATGATTTCTGGTCCTGTTAATTGTCTTTCTCCAATGTCGGCCCAACATAGCGGCGATCGACACTTTCTTCCATATAGTGCTTCAAATGGAGCGGCCTTGATGCTGGTGTGATAACTATTATTATAGGAGAACTCAGCTAGTGGTAGATGAGTATCCCAATTTCCACCAAAGTCGATCACACAAGCTCTTAATAAATCTTCCAAAGTCTGAATGGTTCTCTCGCTTTGTCCGTCTGTTTGTGGGTGATAGGCCGTGCTCATATCTAATCGGGTACCCATGGCCTCCTGTAGGGTTTGCCAAAATCTAGAGGTGAATCGACTATCTCTATCAGATATGATTGAAATTGTTACACCGTGGCGTGAAACTACTTCTTTGATGTATAAGCTTGCCAATTTGCTCATACTGTAGGTTTCTTTCATTGGTAGGAAATGTGCAGATTTTGTTAGTCGATCAACAATTACCCAAATGGTATCATAACCACTTGCTGTCCTAGGTAATTTTGTTACAAAATCCATGGCAATGCATTCCCATTTCCATTTTGGAATTTCCGGCTGTTGTAGTAATCCTGATGGTTTCTGGTATTCTGCCTTTACTTTAGAGCAGGTCATGCATTGGTTAACATAGGTAGCTACGTCTCCCTTCATGTTAGGCCACCAGAAAAATTCCTTCACATCATGATACCTTTTGTCGATTCCTGGGTGAATCGAGTACCTTGTTTTGTGTGCCTCATCAAGAATTACTTTGCGTAACTCTCCATGCTTAGGGATCCACATTCTTCCGGCAAATCGTATCATTTTATCAGAACCTGTCGCTAACTCCTTGACCATCCCTCGCAGACCTTCTCTTTCTAGGTTTTCTCCTTTTAATGCTTCGAGTTGAGCACTGCGGATCTGGTCAGTAAGGTTCGAGTAAATGGTAAGTTTAAACGCTCGCACTCGTAGTGGCCTTTCCCTTTCTTTCCTACTAAGAGCGTCTGCCACAACATTTGCCTTGCCTGGGTGATATCGGATATCGCAGTCATAATCATTCAACAGCTCCACCCAACGGCGCTGCCTCATATTTAAATCCTTTTGATTAAAAATATGTTGCAGGCTCTTATGATCCGTATAGATGACACATTTGGTTCCATACAAATAATGTCTCCATATTTTAAGAGCAAAACGACAGCTCCTAGTTCTAGGTCATGGGTGGTGTAATTCTTTTCATGTACTTTCAATTGTCTTGATGCATAAGCAATGACCTTATCTTTTTGCATCAATACACACCCAAGGCCTAATCGCGAGGCGTCACAATATACTACAAATCCCTCAGTTCCATCTGGTAGAGACAGTATGGGTGCGCTGCACAACTTCTGCTTTAGTAATTGAAAAGCTTTCTCTTGATCTTCGCCCCATACATAATTTTTGTCCTTACGGGTCAATAGGGTCAATGGTTGAGCTATCTTTGCGAAATTTTCTATAAACCTACGGTAGTAACCAGCTAACCCTAAAAATTGACGCACTTCTGTTGGAGATTTGGGGACTTCCCAGTTCTTAATTGCTTCTATCTTGGTTGGATCCACGTGGATACCCTCCTTGTTGATAATGTGACCGAGGAATCGAACTTCTCGAAGCCAAAATTCACATTTTGAGAATTTTGCGTACAGCTTTTCTTTCTTTAACACGTTTAGGATTAGCCTGAGATGTTGCTCATGTTCTTCTTTGGATTGTGAGTATATCAGAATATCATCAATGAATACTATCACAAACTTGTCTAGGTAGGGTTTACAAACCCTATTCATGAGATCCATGAATATGGCAGGTGCGTTGGTTAATCCAAACGGCATTCCTAGAAACTCGTAATGACCGTAACGTGTTCTAAAAGCCGTTTTTGGGATATCCTCTTCTGCTATCAACAGCTGGTGATATCCAGACCGTAAATCTATCTTCGAGTAGTAGCTGGATCCTTGCAATTGATCGAACAAGTCATCAATTCTTGGTAGTGGGTATCAATTTTTAATGGTAAGTTTGTTTAATTCTCTATAATCGATACACATTCGGAATGATCCGTCTTTCTTTTTGACGAATAGCACAGGTGCTCCCCATGGAGAAAAGCTTGGTCGAATGAACCCTTTTTCTAATAATTCTTGCAGTTGCTTTGACAACTCCTGCATTTCGGAAGGTGCTAGTCTGTATGGTGATCGTGCTACTGGTGCAGCTCCGGGTATCAAATCAATTTGGAATTTGATCTGTCTTTGTGGAGGTAACCCTGGCAAATCTTCGGGAAAGACCTCTGGGTATTCTCGTACAATGGGAATATCTTCAAGTTTTCGCTCCTCATTCCTAGTGTCAGTGGCTTTTATCAGGAAGGCAGGATATCCTTCATTAAGGTATCCATATGCTTCCATGACACTTATAATTTTGAATGAAGGTTTTCCCTTTTCTCCTTGTACGATTAAGAGTTCTCCACTAGGAGTTGGCAATCGAATGATTTCTCGAAACATACTATTTCAGCATGATTTCGAGAGAGCCAATCCATTCCAATAACCACATCAAAACTTCCCAGATTGACAGGTAATAAGTCAATACTAAAGAGATGGTTGTTAAGTTGTATCGTGCAGTTTCTAATTACTTCATTGGATTCAATTTTCTTTCCATTGGCTAACTCAATAATATACTTCTTTCTTAGCTTACATGGTTTAATTCCCAATGATGATTCAAACTCTTTGGATACAAAACTTAAATCAGCACCAGTGTCAAACAAAACAGAGGCATAATGATTATTGATAAGAAACGTACCGTTGACTACTGACGGCTCTTGCTGTGCTTCCTTGGCATTCATTTCAAAGGCTCTCCCTCTGGCCCTAGATCCATTCAGTCTTGGACAAACCTTCTTGAAGTGTCCAACTACACCACATTCATAGCAAGCTTGATCATTTCTGATCATCCTCCCTTCAGGTTTTGCCCGACAATTCTGGCTTAGGTGTCCGAACTTATGACAATGAGCACAAATTTTACAGTCACCAGTATGGGGATATCCACATTTGCTACATTTTCCTTGAGGTTCTTTGGTTGATCTTCCATTGTTCGATGTTGCCACATAAACCCGTTCAGATCTCTGATTAAAATTCTTCCTGTTGTTTACTGGTCCCTTGGGATTTTCAAACCACTTTCTCTTTCCATCAAATAATCTTCGGTTCACTTTAACCGTCTTCCTTTCAATTTCCATCGCACTCTTTCCTTGATCGTCCTTCTTGATCAGGGTTCCATTCCGTATTGCGTCATCAGTTAAGGTGTGTGCAATAGCGATTGCACTTTGGATGGTGGTTGGTTTGGAAGCTGTAACATTGCTCCTTATTTGAGGTGCCAATCCCCATATGTATCTTTCAATTCGGACATATTCCGGCGTGACCATTCTAGGTACTAACCTTGCAAGGTCATTGAATCTTGAGGTGTATGTCCGAATCTCAGCTCCTTTCATGGTATGATTCCAGAATTCGGTCTCAATCTTCTGGAGCTCATTGCGTGGGCAATATTCTTTAAGTAGCATCTCCTTTAGTTGTTCCCAGGTAAGTTCATATGCGTTGGTATCGCCCAAAATTTGACGTTGGGAATTCCACCATGACAATGCTGCATCTTGAAAGGAACATGTTGCATACTTGACCTTTTGATCGTTGGAACAATTGCTTATCGTTATAACCGTCTCCATCCTTTCGATCCACCTGATTATATCTAACGGTCCTTCAGCGCCTGTAAAAGTTCTTGGGTTGCATCCTTGAAATGTCTTATATGAACACCCTTGTGGTTGTCCACCTGATGAACTTCCTGGGTTTCCGTTCGTGCCGGATCCATTGTTTGCACCCATACCGGAACCTACGTTTGAACCATTTCCTGCTCCGTTTCCAAGGCCATTATCTGTATTTTCTTGCCTCCTTACTTGACCAGCCACTAGATTTGCATCATGTTGTTCTAAAGCTGATTTGACGTGTCTAGCTATCAATTGGGCTAGTTCCTCTGGGGTGGATGGTAAATTGGCGTTTCCACTTGAGGACGTATTTCGGGTTACAGGTGGCATGATTCAATTCTGTTCCGAAGGTAGTGAAGAAGGAGTTTAGTTTACGTACGCTTGTTATTATATTATTATAATGGTATATTATATAAGAATATTCTATATAATTGATTCCTTAAATAATCATACAATAATTGAATATTCATGCGACTAAACACATCTCATCAAGGCATAACTTTTAAAGTTTTCATAAGTGTCTAGTTCATCCATGGTTATTAATTACATACGAGTTAGTCATCAAAAGGATCATAAGTAAATCAGTCTACATGCATCATCGAGTTTATAACTCGGTCAAAAGATAATGTTCAAGTACCCCGGCTAATCTCATAGTCATACTAAACAAGGTTCCACTACCAACATGCGTGAGGTAGGTAATCATCATCAAACATAAAGTAGCCATAGCCATCGATGTCTCCGCTCTCTCTCCCATCACTATCGCGTACTGCTGAGCCGTTACCAATGCTGTCTCCGCCACATCTGCCCTCTGCTCTGCCTGGGTCAATCGATCCCTAGTCTCTGCGAGGCTAGTCTCCAGGTCGGCTATACGGAAGTGCATCTGGCTCATAGCGCTGTCATCCAATAACCTTTCTTCCTCAATCGTCATCAATCTTCCATCCAAAGCTTGACTCACCTCCTCTTGAATCCTTATCTTCTTTCTGGTAGACAGTAGCTCCTTCTCAAGTCGCACACACTGGGCTACTAGGGTAATCATCACGCGCTCGATGGACTCACCACCCAAAGTGGTCCTGTGTGGCGCAGAAGACGACTCTCCTTCCTCAAAGGTGGAAGGAATCCCATCCCTCGAAGCCCAGCCTCTCATGGCATCCATAATCCATCTCCACTGATCGTCTAAAAGTCTGGCCCGTTTGGGCATAAGCGTACTCTCCATGGCATCATCATCCATCACCTTTCTCTTCTCTCTACGTTTCCTCCGTTCATACACCAACTTAATCCTTGGCGGTGCATCATCCACAACCGCCTCTCTCTTCTCCCTGCGCTCCCTTCGCTCATACACCATCCTAATCTTTGGTGGGTGTCGCATGAGGGGAATAGTAGCAGCAGGAGTCACAGCAGTATGAGTCTCACTCTCTCAGGCCAAGCCAACTGGCTCCTCAGCAATGGGCTCGAGTGCGACTGCTGGTGGGGTAGGGCTCTCATCATCGGACTCAGATATCCAACCATTCCCCGAGTTTTCCATACCCGGGTACATGGTAGCTGCGAAGTATGGCTGAGTAGGGTGATACCATGGTGTCGAGGAAAGAGGCTCGGATGAACCATCGGTGCTACTGCTAAGGTCAGGTGCTCTCTCTCGGCTAACACGATCAGACATCTACAAATAGAGAAATGCATGCATGCGTACATATATTTTTACTAAATTCTAGCATACAAAATTAACAATCATAATTTTTTTTAATAAGACTATTATTATGCTTATGACACGGAATTGTCTTTGGAGTCAAATAATCTTTTAAAGGTTATAGTCTAGATTTTGAAAATACTCTCTAGTTCACTATAACCGTTGGCTCTGATACCAACTTCTGTCACACCCCGAAAATCGCAGCGGAAAGTCGCGTGACGTGGTGGTAACGGAAGTTGGACTTGACCCAACTTTCATGGTCAAACGTATACTAAAATGTCATTTGTTATTAAACCATTAGTCACATCATACAAGTACTCGGTTATTCTACATCAATACACTTTTAGTAGTACGAATACTACTTTTTATTACACAAACATGGTTTTATTAAAACATTTAAAGTCTTAACGTTTGACCCTTCCAAAGAAAAAATTCCGGATTCCATGTCAAGCTCACCTATAACCCTGAAAAGCACGAAGGGTAATAAAGTCAACATAAAGTTGGTGAGCTTTCGGGGTTTTGAAATCTTGCAACCATACATCTCTTTTAAAAAACATATGATGAAACAAGGCATAATATAATCCACATAGACTAGCTAGGTACTATGTTATTTAGGTCATAAGCCCATAATCAAACCAAGAAACACGTCGTTGCCCCACAACTATCCAGACATATAAACTCCCTCGCCACAACCTGACCAGTGCGACTGGTCGCGAGGGCGGGCCATTCTAACCCGATAGATCTACCAATATATTCTGTGGCCTCATCCCCGAGGTTAATGATTATAGAGGGATTTAGATTTCAGTAGTATATAGATCCATACTACTGATTCAAACTTATACCCTCATATATATATTATCCCGTTTAACTCATCATATACTTTAATAAATCATTTCATGCTTTTCCCCCAAACAATTTGAAATAATACATTTAAAAATGGGGCCGAAGGACTCACCTTGAGCGTAATCTTTGAGGTTAACCAATGTGAAATGCTTTTCAAATAGTAAACCCTAATCATAAACATTATGATTATTATGCGATAATTCATGTTTAAGAATGCACTTCACCCATTCTATATATGATTGTTTGAAATGATACGTTTTGTTTTAAATTACATGTTTTGTGTCCTTTATTATAAGTCCTGACTATAAACCACCAATTTCCTTGTTCCTGGCTTATATGTATTTTTTTACTAACTTGTCACTAATAAACTTTGAGTCAAAAAGTCTTATTATACCATCATCTTGGGTGTCTAAAACCTTCTTAAACAGAGAGTCAATCATCTCTACTTCGGGTTATTATTCCTAAAAATGATTATCTGATCGGGCTTTCTTTTACCTGAGTTCATGTAGAATTCAAGAAGTAGTTTCCTCTATTATTAATTATTTGATTATTAATTCATCTATTAACTTTTCCTTACATAACTTACTAATTAGTCGTTTAAGTTATACTCATATATTTTTTTTATTAGACATAACTTGTCCAAGGTATGCTTCATTCTTAGTCTTGTATGTTTTTGATGTTTCGACCGTCGTTTTAATCGGGTTCGTTAGTTATGGTTTTTCCTTGGTCTTTTGCTTACTCTTAACCATAATTCTTAGTCTCAACATTCTTTAGTAGACTTTTTGTCTAAGGAAGTCCTTTAATTATGTCCAAATTTCTTTTATTTCAACCTAGTCATCTTTCACTAATATTATTATCAATTACCTAAATCCTTGATCTACCTATTATTCTAAGTTATCATGTTAATAATAATCCTTCATCCAATAAATCTCCTAATGTTCTTATCAAGACCATATTTCATCATTTTCCCATCCACAAGATTAAGCCTTCATACATACATAACATACCCATATGTACATACATTTTTACCACCTAAATCCTAACATAACATGGTTTCATCCACTTAATCATCCATTTTCAGATTTATCAAACCATCATAATAGTCATTTTACATACAAAATCATCAAAACAACCATTTCATACAATACCTAAATGGGTGAACTAGGGTTCATCAAGATTCCTTATCTTGATCATCCATGCATGAACATAAATATACATTGTCTATCTAATATACCTTACTAGATGGAACCCTTAACGGAATGCAAGCTCGATTCTTGATTTCCCGATGAAACTTCGGGTCTAAACTAAGTTCCAACTAGAGTGTATATACAAATGAGGGTGGTTATTGTTGGTGTTAGCCGAAGGTGAATGAAGGGAGGGGGGGTTTCACGGTAGCGTTGGATAAGGGTGATGGGGTGATGGCTTCGGGTGAGGGTGGTAGTAATCGTGGCGGTGTGAGCGACGGTGTGGTGATGGTTTCGAATGAGCGACGGTGGTGCTGGCGATGTCGTTTCGGGCGACGGTGGTGGTGATGTTGGGTGAGAGCGACAGGGGCGGTGAGGGTGTGTGGAGGTGGTGGTCGCGACGGTTTGTGGTGGGTGTGTGGGTGGCGATCGTGACGGAGGTGGTGTCGGGTGGAGGTGATGGTCGCGACAGTGGTGGTGATGTTGGTGCCGATGGTGTCGGGGTGTAGGTGGTGGCGTCGGTGGTGACCGGCGGGAGGTGGTCGGCGAAGGGGGAGGGGAAGGGGAATGGGGCGGCCGATGGGAGGGTGGTGGTGTGTGTGAAGTGGAGTGGAAGTGGAAGAGTTGTGTGTGTGTGTGATTTAAACACATTCAAGTGAATGTGTTGTCTTGCATGCAAGACATAATGATCCATCTTGGATTTTGCAAATGATTAATCATCCATATTATTATTATTATTAATATTATTATTATTATTATTATTTATTATTATATTATTATTATTATTATTATTATTATATTATTATTATTATTATTATTATTATTATTATTATTATTATTATTATTATTATTCAAGAAATTGTTAAACAATTTGCAAGGTTTGTTAAACGTTAACGCAGGGTTTTGTTTAATTAGACTTAAACGTTAAATAATCATAAATTAGTTATTGCGGATGGTTTCGAGAGTTGATCTGATTTGACCGGGTGTCACATGTAAGTCGTGCTACACTTATAAGAGTTTTTTTAAAATTTTAAAAATGCTAAAAATGAATTAATTTATTATTTTGAAAATTTACAAACCGGTGTTAACTTAACTAGTGATGTTTGGTCGACTACTCATAGTTCACCGGACTCGTACATTTGTATCACCTTTCCTTGGGTTCAACCCGATTCGTGGCAAATGATGAAACGTACTATTGCGTCTGAATTGTTTGATTATCCTCACAACGGTGAAAATAACTTTTTTTATCTTATTAATATATTTTAATAATGCGTCAAATAATACGTGTGCGACATAACAACTAAAATTAAAATATAAATCAATTTGTGACGGTCTATTTTTTATAGTAGATGTGTTGCTCACATCATAAATTTAGTCATTCAAGACGGTTTAAAAATATTGAACCAATAAAAGATTCTTTTAAAAAATGTTACGTGACATTTTAGCAATAATAAAAAATATAGTAAGTATCGTAAGTTTTGTAAGTACGTTTTAAATGTTTAGTTCTGAATCGGGATGTACCTATTTGGTGGAATTTGACTCTAACATGTTTGAAAATGTTATTGAGTAAAAAGAAAGTTTAATAGCCTTTTACAATATTTGATAAGTCGTGAGAAGGTTGTGACTTATCATCTATCGGGTTGGGCTACTATTGAATAAATTAGCAGAATGCTTCATGTTTTTAAAACGCAACTACTCGTCTTTTTGGAGTTTATCATCCAACGAGATTATTAGTATTTCACCAAATTAAATGAGTTATCACTTAGAGGTAGACCTTATTCGGATATGATACCTTCAATGAAAGAAAAACTTAAAAAATATTTTTAAAAAATACCTCCGATTATTACTTATACCACAGCCTTAAACGCTTGATTAAATTTGTCAGAGGGTTGAAACTTTACTTGATAAAACTACTCTTTATTGGGTTTAGATGAAGAAAACCCATTTATGTTTAAACTTAAAAAACTAATTTTAATCAACAATTATCAAACATATTTGATGTGTATTTAGCAAAATATGGTAAAATATCAAACATTCATGAGTCAATAAGGCATGCGATATATGCCGAAAGTTTAAGTGATCCAATGTTTGGTTTGTATAATACTCCAAGGGATGAATATAATAAATATCAATGCGGTACCACTCCAAGTAGCGAACTCGGGAGGTATGATGGTACCGACTATTTATTGATCACGACTGCACAAAGTTTCAAAATTTTTGACTTGTTGGCTTGGTGGAAAGGTAAGAAAGATTAATTTCCCATCCACCACTGTAGCCCGATATTTACTAACCGTTCAAGCTTTCACGTTAACTTCAGAATCTATTTTTGTGTTTGTGGCAGGATTATATCAATATGAATAACTTGACTCATTCCCCAAACGGTTGAAATGTCTATTTGCTTGAAGAATTATTTGGATGTAGCTGAAAGAATGCAAGACAAATGCTCACTTGAAGCAGAATTTGAATATAAAACCGAACTATACAAAGACGAAATAAACGGTGGATTTACACATGGAATGACCGATGATGAAGCGACATATGATGATTACATTCGAAATAAATTGGGTTCAAGGCGCGAAGAATAAATACAATTAAATACGCAATGAATGGATGACTATGTTAGTTTTTATTTGTTAAAAATAAAAAATATAATTTTAGTTATTTTGTAATCTTTCTGTGTTTTTATGTATTTATTTAAATGTTAAAAATGTTCAAGAATTTAACAAAATAAAAAATATCAAATTCTAATTAAGTTTAATCTTTTAATATTAAAAAAACACAATCTGTTTGAGTCTGCTGTCCATATCGGTTTGTATAGGTTTGGTTTATATTGGCTCCAAGCTGGTTTTCAACCCGAATCAATTTGAACCAAATCGGTTTTAAGCCTACCTGATTCGGTTTCCAACCCGAACCAGTTTGGCAAAAAAAAATCGGTTTGTACACTTCTACCCTCGTGCATTAAGAGGTGATGTTAGGGGTGAGCATATATCGGGTAGGACCGAGGACTACCGATACCCAACCCATAATTGTACCAATTACTGAACCGGATGTAGAAGGGATAGAAGACACTTGGTACCTGTTTTCACCAACAATCGGTATCGGGTGGGTAAGCGGGTATTTTACTGAGGAAACCAAGATTCTTGATACCGACCGATTTTGAAAACCTAAAAATAAGAAATTCTTAATATAAATCATAGAAACAAATTTGAATTAAAATTCATGGGCGGTCTACAACTATTATCGATTTACCCTTCTTCTCCAAGCTTCAAGCGCAAGGGCATGTAATGCAATCTGCATTTTTTAATTTTGATCATAGTTTAGGTTCCTTGTGTTGTTGGTTTGCTGCACTAATTAATTCATCAAACGTAGTGCTGCTGTTTGAAGTTTTGAACCACTATAGTAGGTTCTATCGTAAACAATTATCATTCATGATTCATGATGTTATTTCAGACCAATCTATAACCATAAGGGGGAAGACATTGCTCGGGTCATACTTTAGTGTTTAAAAGAATGAGATATTAAACATGTCCTGACAATTACTACGGATAATGCCTATTCGAATGATACAACCATATCAATTCTCAAATTCAGATTACCAAACACTATGGTTGTCAGGAGATACTTACATATCCGTTGTATGACGCATATAATAAATTTGATTGTAAATGATGAACTAAATTATCAGGGATCGTCAATTGATCCTTTAAGAAATACTATTTGATACATTAGACATTCTATTAAAAGAATAGATGTATTCAAGAATTGTGTGAAAGATCTGAAGATTAAAAGTAAAGCAATATTGACATATTGTCTTTAGATGTGTCTTGGAACTCGACCGAAGGAGATGTTAAATAAGACTAAGAAGTTTGAAAAGACTTTTGAAGCTTATGATTTTATAGATTTTAACTATTTGAAAGAATTGGGTGTTGATGTTCCTATAATCACAGACTAGCATTACGCAATACATATGGTAAAAATTTTAAAACTATTTAAGCGTAAAAGCACAAATGCTTCTACATCGACACATGTATTTTATTTAAAATTTATACTTTATCTTTCATGTATTAATTTTTGTTTTTATTTTAAAAGTTCAAATACCTTTAGTGTTAACGTAAAATGTGTGAAAGAGGTGGTTACAAAACAATAAGTTGGCTTGCGAATATATGCAAAAATAAAACAATTTTTATTAAAAAATAAATAAGTTGGCTTGCGAAGCCTACTTGGCTCAACATGTTTACAACCCTACCCACGAAACTATCTCAAGGATGGTGTGGTGTATCCGTGCGTGTGAGTTGACGTGACCACTTACCCAACATATATATTTGATGTATGGAAAATGTTTTGCGCCTTTAATTAGGCGTGTTTATGGTCCATATCGACCAAAATTTAGACAAATCGACTGTTTGCGGTGTTGTATAAACGTAAACCAAGCCATGTGATGATTTGAAGGTTCGGTTTTAACGGTTTGACAGTCTATATTGTTGGTTTTGACAGTTTATACGGTTTTCGTCCATTCACTATATATCATATATCAAAAAGAAAGATGAATCTAAAGGATATATGTTATTCTCCATTTAAATTAAATTTTTTTAACAACAACAAGCATAAATATTATACCACAAGAAACCAGCGCATACACAACAAAAAACAAAAACAAAATAGAAACTAAACCATAAGGTTATGCACCAAACATACCACTTCATTTTAATGCAAAACTATCTAAAAGGATGAATATAGGAATTAATGTTATAAATTATATATTGATGCAATATTGGTTAGGCCATCTGTTGTCGAGTCGTGACCACGGGCTGCATGACACAACTGGCTTTGCTATCTGGTCGCGCAAAATCATAACATGCAGGCGCGATCAGGACGAGCGCGAGCATGGTATCGGGAGAAAAATAGAGCCGTTGGATGTTGGGTTGTGTGAAAAGAGCCGTTGGACTCTATTAATTTAAAAAATATTTTCAAAATTTTACATTATAAATACTACCCCGCACTTTATAAAAAAGCACCACGTTCCTATTATTTTCTCTTCTTTCTCTCTTGCATTCCTTAAATACTATTTCCACTAGCAAATGTCGGGTTATTGGGATGGTTCATTCAACCAAAGTTTGGATCTCATGTAAAATGAGGCTTTACAAACTTTTCATTTAGTCAAATGGCATTCCCGATAAGGTCATTGCGGAGATACAACCGACTCAAAATGTACCGCCAGTTGAAGATTTTCCTAATATTCAAGTAAAGAGACGCTGTTATCACTAGATTACGGGAGGAGCGGGTGGTTAAAGTTCACTAGAAGAGTCAGGGCCTCATAAACAAAAAATACTCCGAAGATCACAAAGCCGGTATTTTGTTAATAATTTTTTTACTTACTAAAAATTTAGTTTAACTTTATTTATTTTAACATTTTTATTCAATATCTTTTTGTAGCCGACTAGAAAAAATCGAAGGTGTTTTGTACGAAAATTAGGGAGTCTTTCTACGAGCAAGTTGGTAGGGGAACGCACCGCTGATATGATTTTGGGTCGTTGGGCCGAAATTCGTAAATATGTTGGATTATTTACGAATTTACATAATCGAAATAGTCGCCGAATGCGACCTAGTTCGAATGCGACCAAGTGGTTGTGATAACCAACAAGTTTACGAATTCACTTGTGAAGAGTGAAAACAAGCTAGAGGTTTTAAGAAAATATTGTGTGAGTAAAATTTTTGACAAATATTATTTGTGAAAAATACTTAAAGATGCTCGAAATGACTCCAATTAGTTGTGGTTGATGCGTAGCAAGTACAACCATAAATGAATACTAGTTCGTCCGCCTTGTACGGAACTTCAGCCGTTTCGCGTGGTCACATATTTGGCATCGACCTACACTAGCCGATTCAGACGTCGTAACACAAGGACCAACTCGGGCAATTGGAAGGCATCAGGGGAAATATCTGACTTAAACTATCGATTCAGAAATTGCATCAAAGATCAACAAAATAACGACGAGTATCGAGACGGCAGAAAGGCAAAAACGTTTAAAAATAGGTTGAAGAAATTACCTTTTCTTACCCCACACTTTAGTTCGCTCCTGGCATCGGACCAGGATTTAATGGAACAAAAAGGACCGTATTGGGAATTGGAAGAGGAAGATTAGTTAGATTAGTTTTATTTGTTATGTGTTTTTATTTATTATGTTTTTAATGAAATTTATTTAGTTATAATGTTTAATTTTATATTATTGTTTTACATTTAAAAATAATAAATTAAGTAATTCATTATAGCTGCTAATCACATTAAACATAACAGTTCAGACTACTTGATAAAAAGCTTTATATAATGTACAGTTAGTATCCAGTTACCACCATATTAATAGTTATTTCCATATGCGTGTAATTGGGTTTCAACGATAATGACAATTGTGATGCTAAATATATCATCTATTACCTTTAATAAAACAATGTTTTCTAGGGACATGTGACAATCAACAAGGGTTTTAGGGACACGTGACAATCAATAAAAGACTCCTCAATTGAGTTTTTCCGCCTAAAATTTATTAAATTGTGATTGCATTTAAATTTGGAAGCTATGATTTAATTAAAAAAAAATTTATTAATTATTTTAAAAAACAATCAACAGTTACCATAATTAATATTTTAAATAGTTTTCATATTAGAATTGATATAATTTAAGTTTGAAATTGATATAATTTAAGTTTTAAATTATTTCCATATTAAAATTTAAGATCAAATAAAGTGTATTGAATTACTGATTATACGTGATCTGCTTAATGTTTAAAATTGTCTTAAAATTTTCATACATATTAAAGAAGTAATTGTTTCAAAAATAACACGTTAGTGCAGTAAAATACAATAAATTGTCATTCATTTAAATTAAAACTAAAAATTAATATTAATATTTAAGTTAAAGACAATTTATAACTAAAATTATGTGATAAATTATCATCCATTATAAACAATTTATGTTATAAAATGGCAAATTGTTTTAGAAACAAATTTAATGATAAATGAACAAAAGATATTAAAAAGTTGATACTATAGTAATCTTTGGATTTAGACATTATTTAAAATAAATGATATAGATATGATCAAAATCATCTTTGTATTTTTGAATAAATAATTTAAAAAGGTGAGTTAGGGACTTAAAGATAAAAATACTACATTTTATTTACTCATATTGTTTTATGAAATTATTTTACAAAAAATAGAAGTAAAAACTTTTACTTTTTTGAATAACCTTGACATAGATCGCACAATTATAGTAAAATAATTAGACTTTGAAAATATGTTAAAGTTCACAAGCAAAGTGAAATATATTTATTGATGAACAAGTATATTTTAACTTTGTTTAATTATTTATTATATCCATTCTTAAAAATTTTATATTTAACTTGGTAATTAAAATATTTTTGTTGTAATTCCAAGATATTAAAATACAATCCAATGTATGGGTTGTGTGTGCTCTATGCAGCACGTCTAAGCCGTCCAACAGTAAGTTGGGGCTTTATCAGCCCAATACCTTCCTGGCCATGGGAACATAAATTTATAACGGTTAAAAATGATCTACATGAAAATAAATATTTGTTTATTCATAAGTCATTGATTTATGAAAGAATTTTTTTTAACATTTTGATAATAAACATATACTATGCTTAAATTTTGAGATAACTATTACAAAACATATCAATTTTTTAGGCTTCAAATATATTTTTGACTTTACTACCTTTCAATCTATTTTAGATAGTTCCATTTCTCAAAATCTAAAATTGGTTTGTATTCTAATCTCATATTAATTATAATAATTATATTATTTTTTTTAAATTTCTTACACTAACAATATGTAATTTATAGAGCCGTTGTATATTTGCAATATATTATTTTCATTAGTCGTGTAATACACGGGTTCTAACCTAGTTTCAAATATTCAAGACCGAATATAATTTATTTATGAGAAACGGAAAGAAATAAATAATTTCAGGTTTCATTTTAAAACAGTTTCAATATATAAGATATAATTAATATTTTAACAACATGGTTTACAACTCACATATCATAATTATAAATTTAATTGACAGATCTAACCGTTCACTGTATCTATTTTACATGACTGGTCGGGATTATTACTAGTTTTACATAACAATTCGAACTTCATATAAAATATATATTAGATTTGAAGTCGGTTTTCATCCAATTTATTATTCAAAAGAGTTGTGTGTAAGAAAAATAATTTAAAGGCTAAAATCGTTTGCTTGAATCTTAAATTGCATTTGTTTTAAAATATCTTAATAACATGATTCATGTTTATCTATTATTATTATGGAAATTTGAAACTTTCATGAATAATTAACTTCTAAAATTTTAAATTTTATCACATCATTTTCATACAATTTATTATTCAAAAGAGTTGTGTATAATAAAAATAATTTAAAGGCTAAAATCATATGGGGAATTTTAAATTACATTTGTTTTAAAAGATCTTAATAACATGATTCATGTTTATCTAATAATAATGATAATAATAATAATAATAATAATAATAATAATAATAATAATAATAATAATAATAATAATAATAATAATAATAATATAACAATAATAGTAATAATAATAATAGTAATAATAATAGTAAATAATAATAATAATAATAATAATAATAATAATAATAATAATAATAATAATAATAATAATAATAATAATAATAATAATAATAATAACATAATTGGAAAACATAATTGTTTTAATTTTATATTTTATAAATTGAAAATAGAATAAGAAATAGTGAAAGGGATCAAACAAGAACTTCATTTTTTTGAGAACTCTAAAAAACCAATATAAGCAATTAATTTTCGATTGTAAAATGATAATTAACAAAAAAATAAAAAAATTATAAAAAGAAAAATAACATAAAATAAAAAAAAACACAAAAATATTTCTCTAGTTTCCCTCTTTCATAAAAAATTAAAATTTTTTATAAAAGATAAAAAGAATTCTTATTTTTTTTTGCGAAATTCGTTTACACATGTGCAATACCGTATTTACACATGTGTAAATCCGATAATTGCACATGTGTATAACAAGATTTACACAAATGTAAATAACGGGTAAATAATTTTTTATAAAAAAATATATCAATATGGTAAGCGTTGAAAAGATAAAAAGAATAAAATTAATGGTGATTTTTTTTTATAAAATGATGTCGTGAAAAAGTTATGAACGTTATTTAAAAAAAAGAAGAGAAATAACATGTGATTTGTATGTGATAAGAAATGTGTAGCTAATATTAATTGTTATAGTTAAAAAAAAATTGTTATCAAGATACCTGACCTATCAGTTTAATATAATAAACAACGTACATATTGATTAAGATCTAGATTTTACATAAACAATGAAAGTTATAAACTCTGTACTACAGATGTTCTTGATTGAAGAATCAGCATACAATATTACTATAATGGTGATTAAATATTCAAATAAATAAATAATACCCTATATTAGTATATTACTTCATCATCGCCGACAAAATGTTTGATATCCCATAAGAGATTTGAGGGAACAATTCAACACCATAAAAAATTTTGGTTTGCAGATAAAAACTAATATTAAGCCCTCATTGTTGTAACGGGGGTGTAAACCGTGTCAAGTGTCACCAATTGCACACAATCGCAAGTGACTATTAACACCAAAAAAACTTATATTAAAAGGAAATAAATAACGTAGAGAATCAAATCAAACGAAAAATAAGCGTGAAAACGTTGAACCATGTAACCAAAACACAAAACATATAAAACAATAAGTCAATCTAGAACCAGCACATTACGATATGGTTGTTAAGCTGTAAAACAATAAGGATAAAAATGTTAAATCACACACACGTGTTGCGGTGTGTTACTCACAAAATTTAGACGAAAACGCAAAACAAAATTTTTTTATAATATGAAAAGTATGGGGAATCAAAAAATAAAAATAAAGAAATAGTAGGGTTAATTTGTAAAAGATGTAAAAATAATAGGTTAAAATAAAAAAAGTTAGAGTTTAAAAAAAAAGATGGGTACAATCCACTAAATACATAATACTACCCACCAAACGTATCAAAGTTGATACTTATTATTATATAAATAGTACAGATTTAATTTCATAGAAGTTACAATTGACCTTACTCATGGTTTCCGTAAAGTTTAAAATTCTATTTTAGATGAGAAAAGTTTAAAATGATTAGTCAACATTGCATAATCATCTATGCAAAATACAATTCAAATGCTTATCCGCATACAGTAATTTCAAAAGTTGAATAGTCATATTGAACTTGAAGGAGTAAGAAAAAAGTAGGATTTGTTAGGGTTATTTTAAAACTATTTTAATTATTTCGTATGTGTTAATTACTATATTTTAATTTGTAAAATGTAAAATCTTAGAGTTTATAAAAGTCAAAAGACTAACAAAAACCGGCTATATTATTGGAAATATTATTTTTATACCCCTTTTATTAAATCTTATCTAATACAACTGGCCCTCGAAGGCTATAAATACAAACCCTCTGAAACTACCATTCACGTATCCTTCATCAATTTCTCTCACAACAAAATACACGCTTTTGTGTGTGTTTTGATCATCTTCTTGTTCTCACAAGAAACCAGTTTAACTTCTTGATCTTTTATGAAGATAAATATGAATTTTTTCTGGTTATTTGCATTGGTGGTGTGTTTGTTTCCATTGTTGAATAATATCAATGGAGGAGGAGGAGTTATGGCTTTTCACAAGACTTATATGAACTATCAACTTTTGAGTACCGCGAAAGACGTAGAACAAGTTTACAGAACCGGATATCACTTTCAACCGAAACAGAATTGGATTAATGGTAAGTTTCTTCTTTTTTTAGTTATCTTGTAAATTGCATTCTGGTAAAAAAGAACAAAAAAGAAAATTCTAACTGTTTTAAGTTTTAACTGTCTCATAGTTATAGACAACACTATCATGAAAACCCTAATTATTGTTCCTAAAATTTGATATTGATCCATCAAGAAAAATCTTTCACTATTAGAAGACTATATACCGAGGGACTATATCTAACAGATCTCTATATTGGTAATCGTTTTACCAACGAATTTCTGACGGATACCACTCGATCTTGGTGAAAGTTATAAGTTTTATAGCGATATACTTTTCTTATTTGAAAAACTTTATTTTATTTTTGCATGTGAGTATATTATGTTGCAAATTCTGGTAGTTGTTTTTTATATTGGTTGAATGGTTCAATAGTCATATTCAGTTCCATATATAAAGGGATGTATATAAATATTTGCATGTTTAGATCGGCCATCTTCCTATAGTTGATTTCTTGCTATTGTTTTTATATTTTAAGTATATTTTTTGCATTTCAATTATAAGTTATTACTGTGCATATTAATGTGTGTTAGACTTTTAAAATAGCTAGAAATTAACAAAATAAGTCAAATAATTTTTTAGTTGTGTCATTAACAGTTTAACACAGAAATAGCCTACTATGTTGGAATGATAATATGAATAAGTCGTTTAATGCGGATGATAGAAAAGCATTTTTGCGGATAAAAAACGAGTTTAATACTATTTCGTATATTCATTTTCTTTTACAATTAAAATCTATTTTGTATTTATGTTGAAAATTTCCAACACCGAATTCCAAATATGACCATAATTTATTTATGGCCATCAAATTGGATTACCAATCTATTAAGTCAAATTGTCAAAGTCAAACTTTCTTGAAGTTATTTGCAGATATATAGAGAAAAAAACGCACATACACGCAACATATACAACTCAAGAACGTGTACCCACGTGCATGTATATGTACACCCATATATTATGTATTGAGCTATTAATTTTATAAACTGATATGTATTTTCTATTAGATTACTAAGGAAGAAATTTAAAAAACTCTCATATTTTATAAGAACTCTTTATGTATAAAAGAGGTTCACACAATTTTCAGGTTTAACACATATGTAAAAACACACGTAAAAAAGTTTACGTATTGAAGATAGACTTCCTAAGGTAACAATTCTCTAGCTTACTAAATAAAAGTTTGATAAATACGTATTAGTTTAATGCGATGTTCTGTAATTGGAAATCGTAAATTTATTAATAGTTCATGAATCATGTGAGGAGAAAAGAAAAGAAAGATTTCATGTCGGTGAAGTTATTATTGTATAGGTTAAAAAGGTTCCTTTTAGAAGAGATTAGAAATAAGTATGGATATAAAAGTTTTCATTTTATTATTTGTAGAAATTAAATATGAAAATTAATTATAATCATAAACAAATAAAGCGAAAAAAGAGGAGACCTATCGACCAATTCCTCCATCTTAATCTCTTAACTCACGTGCTTTTTATTATTATTTTTGTATCTAGTTTTTAGCCTAGAATTTTTTTATAAATACTACTTTTTTATTTGAAAAAACAAAGCCAAGTAACACGCTCAAACTTATAAGTTTATGTTGTAGTTTAAGCAACTTAATGTATAAACATAATTTAGATTTAAAATATCAATTTGAGTAAATAATCTATAAAAATCATACACTTGATTTTATTTAATATTTAAATCAATAAACAAGTTGGATATATTTTGAATAGTCAACTAGACGATCCAATTGACATTGACAATCACATATCTATTTGAATGTAATTATGTTATTTTCATTTATTAGTTTATACATGAGTTTCTCTTTTCATTAAATCTAATTTACGATCACTTTATACTTTTTTATATTATGTCATTAATCACGAGTTCTTTTTTCTTTTTTGCATGATGTGGACAATCTACTTAGACCCTAATGGTGAGTTTATTTACCTATTTTATTGAAGATTAATATATTAGAATGTATTATTTATGAGTAATATAGTTTTTAACTAATAGATATATTTTTTACACAGCACCTATGTTTTACAAGGGATACTATCATTTGTTTTATCAATATAACCCAAAGGGTGCAACTTGGGGTAATATTGTATGGGCACATTCGGTATCAAAGGACATGATCAACTGGGTAGCGTTAGAACCAGCAATCGTGCCATCAAAACCTTTCGATAAGTATGGTTGCTGGTCTGGCTCGGTCACAATCCTCCCAGGAAACAAAAAACCTTTTATTGTGTACACAGGGGAATTATTGCTCAAAAACCTGCGCCAGGTTACCCAAGTTCAAAACTACGCGATACCTGCCAACTACTCAGACCCGTTTCTCAGGGAATGGATAAAACCCGATGACACCCGATAGTGAAACCAACTTATGAGAATGTGTCATCCTTTCGTGACCCAACGACCGCGTGGTTCAACAACGGTCATTGGAAAATGGTCGTAGGAAGTAAGCATAACCGCCGAGGTATTGTCTATTTGTACAGGAGCCGAGATTTTGTTAGTGGACCAAAGCTAAGCATACTCTTCACGACAAAACCAATACTGGTATGTGGGAATGCCCGGATTTTTACCCGGTGTCAACTCGTGGAACACATGCAGTTGAAACCTCGGCACTTGAAGGAGGAATTAAACATGTTTTAAAAGTCAGTCTTGACATTACTAGGTTGAGTATTACACGATTGGGACTTATAACCCGATCAAGGATAAATATTACCCATGATATCACACTTTCTGTTGACGGTTGGGCTGGTTTAAGATACGACTACGGAAACTTTTATGCATCAAAGACGTTTTTTTGACCCGGCTCAAAACCGGCGAATTCTTTGGGGTTGGGCTAATGAGTCCAGCACTACTCAAGAAGACGTTGCAAAGGGTTTGGCAGGAATTCAGGTAATTTTATATCTACCTACTCTAATAAAAATGTATCTTGAGATGACATGTGGCAACATCACAATCAATCTCATCAAAATTTTTTCGCCTCTCTCTCTTATTAAATAATTACGTTAATTATTAATAATATTATTTAATACCTTTCTAGATTTAATAAATTAAGAAAAAAATTTATTTATTAATGTTTTTTTAAATAAATAATTTTTTTATAAAATAATAATTTTTCTAAAGCACAAACTTTTTTAAAAATACGAAATACTTTAAATTGGTATTTTTTAAAAATCATTTTTTAAAAAAAAAAATAATCAAATTTGAGAGTTATAATAAGAATTTTTTTAAGTAACATTTTTTATACGTTTATTTTAGAACAAATTTTATTATATTAATATTTTTTTTCAACCCGTGTAATACGCAGGTTTACTAAAACTAATTTTTTATGTATAGAGTACTTTTGTTCTTATATGATGATTAATGACTATATTAAAATTTTTATATATAGTTTTTTTTATTTTTATGGTATAGTTGATTCCACGTATGGTGTGGTTGGACCCTGCTGGAAAACAATTGTTGCAGTGGCCAATTCATGAACTTAAAACATTAAGAGGTAAGAAAGTGGACCAAAGTAATGTGAAGCTCAACAAGGGTGACATTGTTGAAATAAAAGGAATTACTGCTGCTCAGGTTTGTAATATTTGCATTACTTGTAGTAAATTTGATTGGTCATGTTAATGTGATACATTTGTATATAAGTATTGGTATGATACAGGCGGATGTGGAAGCAATCTTTACATTTTCAAGCTTGGATGAAGCTGAGACGTTTGATCCAGAATGGTCTAAGTTGCCCGCTGAAAATCTTGCATTGGAGATATGCGGTATCACGGGTACGAAACAAGGCGGGTTGGGGCCTTTGGGTTCTTAACTTTGGCTTCGAGCAAACTCGAAGAGTACACTCCTGTATTTTTTAGGGTTTTCAAGACTACTGACAACAAACATAAGATTCTTATGTGTTCAGACGCCAAACCGTAATATATCTCTCTCTTTTTATTTTTATATAACTTGTTATATTGTAACTAATCTATCATGTTATCATGTATATCTTAGCTAACTAACTTATTTTGATATTTATTGTGTTTTTTTGTCACAGTTCAACACTGAACAAGGATGCTTACAGGCCATCATTTGCGGGCTTTGTGGACATCGATCTAGCCGAAAAAGCTTTCCCTCAAGAGTTTGATCGACCACTCGGTTGTAGAGAGTTTTGGGGAGGGTGGAAAGACAGTTATAACTTCCAGGGTTTACCCCACACTAGCAGTGATCGAAAATGCACATTTGTATCTATTTAACAACGTACCGAGACAATCACTGTTGAGAGAGTGGATGCCTGGTCGATGAAGAATCCATATGTCATGAATTAAATGATTGAAGTTTAATTAGTGGAGAACTTAATTACGAAGTACTTTGATTATGTTATTAGGTATTGGGGATTGATTACATTCTTAGTAATTTTCCGGAACTTTTATTCACATAACATGTACTTTATTCTCATTTAATTTTATTTCATGTTTTTTTATAATAAAAGAATACACCAATCGACAATCACGACTAGTTGGGAGTTAACTTGTGTAGTTCATATGTACACACCAGTGTTTGATATATTTATACTAAAAGAATGTAAAATGTTTCTGACAAATTAATACAATTTAAAATTAGACACGACACATATCACTACTAGAAAAAGGTTTTTTTCAAGCCACCAAAGGTATTCCTTTTGTTTACCATCGAAAGACCATTGTCCTCCCGACCCGAGATGAAAGTCGTCCCTCGAAGACTTATCGAATCATTGGTGAGTTCTTTCGCCTAAAACAAAAAAACACGATCATGGAAAATGCTAAAAATAGAATGGACTTAAGTTCATGTTTTGGAGTAATTTTTATGACAAAATGCATTTTGGATGGTTAAAGCGCAATGATATGAAGTTATAAACAATTTTCTATATGTAAGAGTCAACTTGCGTAACTCTTATTTTTATATTATTATACTTTAACTATCTTTAAGATGATTATGCTTATCATTTTTTAATCTTAAAAAATACATTTAGCCTTTACTTGAATACTATATTTCGAATTTCTTTTGTCTTTTGACATTTTCGTTTGAGTTGATTTATATTCCTTTAGGACACATAAAATCTCTTTGAAAGCAATTCCTCATATTTAAATTCTCTTATAATTGTAAGGGTTCAACTCCTTGAACTAGAGGTGCTTACAAGACAATGTTTAAAGGCTTTGTGGACATCAATTTTGCCCTCAAAAAACTGTTTACAAACGATTATTTTACGATCATTCAGTCGTAGAACGCGTGATAGCTTTTTTAAACGGCAAATGTACGACCCTGCTTCGGGGAGGATAGTTGTTATCTTAATCGGGCCCACCTATCCGTTTTCCAGCCGGGACTGCACCCCCAACCCCCGGAGGAAACTCATTGCTGAGAAAACCCCATGACTCAACTCTGATCATTTTGCTCAGAGTGAGACTTGAACCCATGACCTTCATTTTATTTACATGTTATGGGTACCTCGCCTTAACCAGTTGGGCTAAGGATCATTGGTCTAATAAATGAGCCAAGAACGCGTGCTAGCTAGGAAGGCCTGACTACATATAATATATATTTTGGTGTAATTGAATCGACTATAATCAATGTGATCATAATATCCATTAAATGAGTCAAGAGGTGCGGAGTGTATAAATGTTTGAGTTTTTGTGACAAAACCTCTTTAGGGGCAAGACACCTAAGCAAAGGGGGTTTCAAGAGGGCAACGACCTTTTGATGAGAGTCCGGGGACAACGCCAAATTTTGTACATGTGTGTCAAATTTTGTCAACATTGGGGCCTAGCAGAGAGTGATATTAAAAGTAATAAAAAAAATTAAAAGATTATGAGCAGTTTAGCTTTTAAATAGACAGATATCTACTTTTGAATATACATAAATATTATTTGGTTGTAAATAGAAGAACACATCGTGTACATGAAAAACTCGCCTCATGCCTCGACTTTCAACGCCTAAAAGCGTCAGAGTGCCTTAAGCTTTTAACGCCAAGGGTGCATTTATATATATATACAAAAAATTACAAATTGAATAGGTAATTTATTACTTAATTGCTATGACCACACTTCTTCTTCCTGATGTATAGAGCCCTTAAGTGCAAACGAGCATAACACCTAATTAACCGAAAACAATTCACCCCACAGAAAGCAGTTAGTTTTAAAACACACGCATAATACAAGATAAAAAAAAAAAGCAAAGTTATTTTGGCGTAGTGTAGGTAAATAAAAAAAGAAAAATTTCGAGGACAAAAAAATATAAAGAATCTTAGCACAATAACGTTGATCTTCATGGAAGCTAAAAGAACAGTTAAAATAGTGAAAATGTATTGCCTCATATATAATTTCTTTATAGATCGAATAACTAATCAAGAACTCTATTTTTAACTAAATTAATAGTTAGACTACTTAATTCCAATAAGTATTTATTAAGCTAGTTAATTACATCTTATTCAATCTCACTAATGATTCGTAGGTTACACCCAAAATATTTAAAAACTACAACTTGATCACTTAATGCCAAAAGTATTTATGAAACTAGTTAATAACATCTTATTTAATCACACTAATGATTCGTAAGTTACAGTCAAATATTTAAAAACTATAACTTGATCACCAGAAAAAGTAATTCATTAATGTGGTCCTGTAGTAATTCATTAATGATTCTTAATTATTTTATGTATGGTGACGTACAATTATTACAATACATGTTCATGAAAAATAAAATATACTTGCCTGACCCTATTATTGCTCAATAATTCGGTGCATTTGTATACCAGGTAGTGGTATAATAAAAATGGTGTTTAATTAAATTTTTTTTAAAAATTGTAAGCTTAACACGTATCATTATATTGTTTTAATCGGATGGACGTTTTGTGTAACACCCGGCCCATCACACCAACAATATTCTCCGCTTTGCTCACGAGGAGCTCACATATTTGCTTTTGGTTGCCGGGTGAAATCTTCCCAGGGAGGTCACTCATCCCTGGATTGCTCCCACCTGAGCACGCTTACTTGTGGAGTTATCCTCTCATCCATAGCCATACGCGTTGTTGATGTTAGAAGCCAGACATTCCTTATGAACCAGAAATCTCTCCTGTCCACGACCGATGTGGATATGTGTAGGGTGTCACAAGCACCCCCGGTTTGGACTCATCGTCCTCGATGAGCCCGAGAAGTCACCATCCTTGGTGAGGTATGTCCCACATCCCGAACGGCACAGGAGTGGCTCTGATACCATTCTGTAACACACCCGGCCCCTCACACCACCAACAATATTGCCCGCTTTGCCCACGAGGTGCTCACGGATTTGCTTTTAGTTGCCCGGGTGAAAACTTCCCAGGGAGGTCACCCATCCCTGGATTGCTCCCACCTGAGCATGCTAAACTGTGGAGTTCTCCTCTCATCCACAGCTAATACGCTCAAAACGCGTTGTTGATGTTAGAGGCCAGACATTCCTTATGAACCAGAAATCTCTCCTGTTCACGGCAAATGTGTGATATGTGTAGGGTATCACATTTTGGTCATTATTTCAAATAACACAATTTATTGTATCATTCTTTAATCGTGCTAAATATTAGTAACGTGACATATATTTTTCATCATTTATTATATGTATTTACCATGTGTTTTATGTTTTAAACCATTTTGTGTTATTTTTGTCATTGTTTTTATAGATTATATAAACTTATTATCTATAATTGTATTTTACAAATAAAAGTATAAAATTGTATTATTTCACATATTTTCATAACTCATAGTGTTTAAAATAACCAATGTATTTTGTGTTATTTTTGTTATTGTTTTTATAGATTATATACATTTGTTATATATCATTGTGTTTTATAATTAAAAGTACACAATAATATTATTTAACTAATGTATTTTTTAAAACTTATATTATTCAAGATAACATAATGTGTTATATTTGTCATTGTTTTTATAGATTATATAAATTTGCTTTTATTTATCATTGTGTTTTTACAACTAAAAGTATATAATCATGTTATCTCATCAATATTTTTTTAAAAAAACTCATTGTTTTTTATAATAACACAATAACGATAAAAAACAAATGATTGTGTTATATGTTTATATCAATTTGTGTTATTTTGTCTTTATTTTTAGTGTATTAAATTCATTGGTTGTTAATTTACCATTGTGATTACATACTAGATGTGTACAATAGTGTTATTTTACAGTAATTAATAGTTTTTAGATTTTAAAAAACTTTATAAAACACAATAACTAACAAAAATACACAAAAACTATACTAAAAACACGATTACAAGTAGAAATCATATGATCTTTAAAAGGTAACACAAAATAATTAATCTTTTGTATAATAATATTTTACTCGTCTCAAAATTAAAAAAACACTAGTTTATATGTTGTAACTTTTATAAATAAATTATGTCGTATATAAAAGTTATGAAGGTTTAAAAATATAGAAAAACTTTAAAAAAATCAACAAAAGTGGTTATGCCTAGATATCCCTCTAATAAACTTCATGTCTTAATTTGATCTCAACCATGATTAAAGATATTATGGTTAAGATTATTTTTTATATTTTTTTAGTTTTAATAGCTTTTTGTATTTTAGCTATTTTCTTATATATTTGAGCTTTCATAGTTTCATGGTTCGAATCTCACATATGTATTGCGTCCGTCATACCATATGGTGGTTTAATGATTTAAAATGGGGCGCAACTAAAAGACATTTTAATTTTATAGAGTTGTTTTCTAAGATCATGTGTTATGTCATATTCTATCCTTTAAATACGAATAATAAATAATATTTTAAGAAAAATATTACATACTAGACAAAAGGAAAACATAAAGTAAGAATAATTAATAAAACCAACCATTGAATTAAATAATAATTAAAAAGCATGAGTAAGCTACAATTAAAAAACATTACACATATTATTATTTATTTATTTTTTCAATTAATCAATGAGCTTAATCATGACCAACGACGGAATCATCGGGGCGGACTAATGTGAAACACTTGTTCGTAGCTCATGAAATAAATAAGTTGAAATAATATTAAATATCATTTTCATTGAATAATACAACCAAATAATTCATTACAATGCAATAAAGATTCAAACAACATAATAAATTCTTTTATTAATCTAGGTCCAAATCCTATATGAGTATGAAAAAATCCTCTAAACTGCATCCTAAAACATGTTAAAAATACGGTCAACATATGACGTTGGTGAGTTCCCATGAATTTGTACATACATATATAAACAACTTAAAAAAGGAAATTCAAGTCATAGGTTAAGAAATAATACAAGAATATATAGATAGTATAATGATACAATCAAACCTTAACAAAAGATTGCCACATTAAGATATACGATTAGCTAAGTATACTTGGTTCCCATGATGAACAAGAATATGTCATCAGGAGCCGGCAATAACCTCGGCTTTAGCACCAAATAGGCTTGTCAAGCCCATAGATCTATGACGTCGCTAGGCTAGCAATAGTTAATAATTGTTTTTTAAGATGACTATCATATAATGCTCACCACTATCTCAAATAACCATGACAAAGTTTATAAGATGAATTGCACGTGCAATACAAGTATTAAGATATTTTACAAATGTACATTTATACGTTAACATGCTTCACCCCAAAATGTGTAAAATAAAAATGAAAACGGGGTATGGAAAACTCATATTGTATAATGATGGTTGTAGAGTACATAAGAAAGCTTGTATGTCAAGAGTCAAAAGTGATGTCCTAAAAGATAAAAAGAAACAATAAGTTGAGGTCGGAATTCATTACAAGAAGTTAAGACGTTTAAAGAATGCCAAAAAACGAAAGATAGATTGAAAAAGGATTATTGCACCAATTTTAGATTTTGGACAGAATGTTTGGTACGTGTTTGAACAGGTTTTAAAAATAGCAAACGGTTTCATAAAAATTATAAAACTTTATAGTTGGCTAGTTCAAAGTCTCTCGGACAACTTTCGTTTAGAAACGTTTTTTTGAGAAGACCCGTAAATAAGTCAAAACAGCAGCACAAAACAGAAGGTGTTGAAATGCGCATTTATCTTGTGAAGGCTATTGTTGAGTCGTACGATTGAGTTTGAAGACGTATAAACCAGTTAGAAAGTTTATTTAATGAAATTAATATTTAAGTCTGAGTTTACTCAAATTTAGTTTGTTATGACCAAGTTACTATTAGTTGAAGTCAGATTATATTCTGCCAACATTTAGTAAGACACTTATGTGCATTTTTAAAATTGCTAAAGCAAAAACGGGTTAGAACAAATTTATTATGTCGATATGGTATATTAGACTTCATTTGAGTTTTAAAAAGATATTCCAATACTTTGGCATATCCATCATTTAGAGAAATAATGTTGTGAATAACCGAATGCGGCGGCATAGTCGTCTATATGCAAACGAGATTCTTTGTTTACGTTTAGTGTGTTCTTAGCTTGATTTAGGAATGTTAGTGATTGTTATAAGGTTAGTGAAAGTTAAAAGGTTAATGATCAAATGATAATGATTAAAATTAAAAGAGATTTAATAGAAGAAAGAATAAAAATAAGAACATAAAGTACTGAGAACAATTGGATGTTAGGATGATTGAAACAATATAGAAATGTATAATATAAAATCAATATAAGGTTACCTTAGTATTAGAAACTTATTCAAATTACTTGTAAAAGAAAATTTTTTGAAATTGATCAAAACCAAAGGATGAAAGAAAGGTTTGTTAGTGAGATTTTAGAGAATGAGCAAATGAAAAGTAAGACCTAAACTTACTTTTATAGTTGAGGTTAGAAGAAGGTTATGAATGGTGTTAATGGTGAGTTACAAGTCTTTTAAAAAATGGGGTTATGATTGGAATTCAAAATAAATATAAGATTAAATAAAATAAATAATAAAGAATAATTACAATTTAAACATTTAATTTATTAAAACCTTAATTTTAATCTAATCAACTTATTTTCTTATAAACTCTTATAGACTTTATAATCTCACAAAAACTTTACAAATTGATTATTTATTTGATTAACTATTTAAAATCTTATAAATATTAATAACCTTTCAAATTTATAAAAATTTATTTTATTAATTATAAGATTAAATTAAATTGATTAAGTGACACATTAGTTATATTTGGAACATAAAATAAATAAAAGACTAAATAATAAAGTTGATTTACATGATTGACTCAAACGGGTTTGGGTTTGTGTTTATAGTTTGAAAATAGGCCGGATGTTACAAGACGTTAAAACATTAAACCACACAGATGAAACGTAAACATATAAAACAATGAGTAAGTCGATATATGAAACATGTGTTGCCCCAGGGTTGTTAAACGAAGAAAAATAAGCGTAAAAACGTGGAACCACAAACGCACGTAGTGACGTGTTAACACGCAAAATTTATACTGAAATGTAAAACGAAAATTTTATAGAATATGGAAAGTATATGGAACAAATTTGAAGGTAAAAAAATATTAGGGCTAAATTGTAAAAATGTAAATGTATTGAGTTTAAATATAAAGTTAAAAATTAAAGAATATATATATAAAAAATTATACAACCCGCTAATGCATATGATACAACTTATAAGTCATATTAAAGTTAATAATTATTATATATAAATTATTTAAAAGGTTGACTCAACACTTAAGAATTTGTTGACTAAATAAATAATAAAGTAAATTACACATATTATCCTTTAAGTATTACTAAAATTACAGATATTATCCTTAAACTTTGATAATTATACTGGATGTCTTTTATTTGAAAAATTGTCAGACTTTCCTTCCTTTTCCTAACTGAAGTTAAATATTCCCGTTAAGTTTATAGTAAATGACATTTTTCCCCATCACTTTCAAAAGACAATATATGTAACTTATACTAGTCATATATTTTCTTTCTTTTATTTATTTATTTACTTACTTTTCTTTTTTGTTTTTTTCTCTCACCATTTTTATTTACAGCTTATCTTAAAATAATTAATAATTAATTTTAATTGTAAAAAATTAATTTCATTTATTGATTTTAATGTATTATAATTTTGTTATTTGTTAAATTTAGTTAAGTATTTTTCTGCTAGAACAAATAAAATTTAAAGAACACAAATAGTTTTTCTAAATAAAAGATACATAAACTAAAAAATAATTTACGGAAAATTCATGAAACATAACTCATTAAAACATAAACTAAAATATACATGGGTTTAAATAACACCGATTAAGGTAAAAGAAACTAAAGAACACCTAATAGTTTTTTTACTAATATATCAGTTTGTTTCTTTATATTTTTATTTATTTACTTTACTTACTTTTCTTTCTTTCTCTCTTATAAACATTTTGTTTTATAAACTTATCTTAAATATTATTAATTAATTAATTTAAATATTTTTATTAATTCAAATTTTATTTATAGATTACTAAATTATCTAATGTTTTCATTTGTTTACATTAGTTATTTCACATTACATAAAAATTAAACTAGTAATCGGTTTGTTACACCGTCGCTTTTAAACCCTTTTGGTATAGAAATTTCAACAATATCAAACAGTTTGTTTTATGTATTATATTAGAAACCTATCAAATATCGTATGAAATTGGGCCATGACGTTTTATTTTATTTAATTATAATTATTCTATGTTAGGTCTTATTTTTTATTAGGTTTTGCTTAATATATAAAGTCTTTAATTGTTCTTATTGTAAAGTTTGCTTCCGTTTTAATTTTAGTGGTTTATGTTTGATTTATAATAATTAAAACCTATTAGTAACCGTTTAAAAAAACCAAAATAATAGTGCGTTTTATTAAATAACATTTGTATTTCTGTTTAATTAAAACTTCAAAGTAGTTGTTTGGACTTATTATTATGGTTAACTTTTAGATAGGTTGGTCACTCTTTTATAAAAAAGAGAGAAAAATATTAAAAGTCAAACCGAAGCCACGACTCGATGTGTAGAACAACCCACTAACCCATGTTGCCACCCTATTTTTTATTTTTCAAAAACTGACTGGGCCAATAATATTTTAACACCACACAATATATTTTTTTTTTACTTAAGGCTTGAATCACAATATTTTTAACACCACACGATATATTTAATTTCTTCCTCGATCTGTTTGCTTCTTTTATAGATAATTTTAATACATAATTTTTTTATTTTTTATGAACATTTTTATATAAATCTTACTGAAAATAGATTTTTCTAAGACATATTTTATTAAAAAATAAATATTACCCATTTGATGAAATTTTTAAATAGAATATTAATTTATTATATATTTTAAAATAATAAAAAACTAATCATAACTCATATTTAGATGATTAAAAATAACTTGTTAATAATATTTAGATAAGTATTTAAAATAAAAAATGGTTAAAAATATAAAATAATGAAAAGTAAATTTATAAAATGAGCACACAGAAAGAAAATAAAAGATTTATAAAATTACACATTTTGTCCTTTTGAGGGTTATGGGCAAAATGGGTATTTACAGAAATGTAACAGAAAAAATAACTACTGTTAGTAAAAAGGACAAAAAACGTTACAAATTTTCAAATAAATAATACTCAGTGTAATTATTAAAGTGTAAAGACAAAATTCGTAATTTTAAACATACTTAAAAGACAAAATTTGTAATTTACTCTAAATATTAAAATACAACATTTGAAACTTATTGTACAACCATAATGCATAAATCAAGTTGATAATTAGCATTATATAAATTTTAAAACTAAAAAAAAGAAAAAAAAGAAATGAATTAAGAGTCTATTCATTTGAGTAATGAGTCAGTGCCACAAAGATGACCAGACTTGCTTCTAGTAAATGTTTGTATATGAATTGATCGTTCCTTAAATTCTAAATCAACTTGTCATAAATTAATGACAAACTCCTTAAGTTGATAACAATTGTTTGAAATATTACTATATATTAAAACATTTGGTAAGTAGCTACAGTACCATCGTCCCTACTTTATGCACTATGTACAACTCTTAAAGTCACGCGTCTTTCACCTCTCAGTTCTCACTCACACACACCCACATAGTCGCACAGAGAGAGATCAGTGAAACAGAGAGAGGGAGAGAGATAAGCAAAGGTTCATAGGGTTACAACCCTAAAAGTCTTTCTTCGTTGTCGTCAGAGCAAAATCGTCAAGAAGTCATATTGGCAGATAATGTTGGAGAAGAATCAGGCTATAGTGAACCCTAGGTCATCAAACGACGGAGCCGATCCAAAACACAAAAGAATAAAGTTAGCTTAGTATTTACATCTCTTTAATCTTTGATTTTACAATTTTTGTTGTTGTCAGTTGATCGCACCTTGACTTTAGAGTTTTACACTATTATGTGTATGTGAATATCTATTTATATGTCATAGGAAGCTAAAAGAATATGAAAGTGGTGGATGTTCATGTCATGATCCTTAGCAGAAGATTTCTATAAACAAATTGAAATCATCTACATAAATTGTAAGTGGGTTGTTGCTTCAAGTGTAAGATTCAACATTTTTTTCATTTGTAATAATTGTGAATTAAAGATAGAAATATTGGTGAATTTATTGGGTGATATTGAGGAATTTGAAAAAGTTAGATTGCCTGAAACACCATGAACCTTTACCTTATGTTGTATGCTTAGCCAATTATTGATCAACGATGATCTTAGAGATGTGTTTTAGAGCACGGCTTTGGGTATTATCAGAGAATAAAAAACTAAAGATTTATAAAGTCAAACCTCTTCTTACTTATTGTTGGCATACATGTTTTCCTATGTTTCTAATACAATAGCAGACTCCAAATATTAAAAACTCATCCCAATAGAAAAATGTAAAATAAACAACCAATTTTTTTTTGAAGTTGTCTGATAACAAGAGTTGCCTCTATTTCATTTGTTTCTTCAGAAGTACTTAATGTGTGGTTATCAAAATGTTGTCAAGATAGTCCTATTGCAGCCTTGGTACTCCTAAATCACAACTTTAAATCACAAATCCATTTCAAATAGAGTGCCAATATTTCAAGATCTACTATTTCAGTGCAAATCTGTGTTCTACTACTTTACATCGTCATATAGTGATAATAAAACCTCATAGCAGTTATCTTTAACCATTTAGTAGGCAAAATTTAATATTGAGGTTAGTTTAGGGTAAATAGAACCTAGATTAAATTTCTATTTCTGCTTAATATTAAATCCATGGCTTACTGCTTAACATTTTGTTTTGGACTTTTGGTTGGACTTGGTGTGTGTTAGTCATGAATGACGCATGTTCACCTGACATCTTAGATATAGGTTAGTGTTAGAAAAAAATTCATTAGCTTCTTTTTCAAATTACTAGGAATCAAATTAGTAGTGTTGTGTATCGAGATTATTTAGGATTGATGAAGCTATAGTCAATATAAGTTCTTAGAGTTTTGATATGGTTTATTGTTTAGTGGAGTAAGTTCATAAGGTTTTTAAGTTCTCATATCCTTGAGTACTGACATATGGGATTTCATATTTCTCTCCGGTGACCATTGATTTAATTGGGCACAAATTTGGAAAAAAATGAATATTGAATTTGGTGTTATACAGAACCTCGTTGAGCTTTGATCGTAAATATCACATTGGGCTATGATAAAATAGGCATCAACCTCCACAACCCATATTTGGGCACAAGGTAATTTAGATGGTAGTCTCGGAGGCAACATGACAAGGTATACAACATACAACCATTGACAGTTTTTATCTTCAACAGGGTTAGTTTGTTGTTGTATAGTTTTTATATTTGGTTTTGTTTAGTGCAATGGTTTAGCCAAGTTGTAGCAGCTTTCTTTCACTATTAATCTCATCTTTTTGGATTAATAGAGTTGTTAATTTTGAATATACGGGCAACAAACTCCGCGGCATCGCGCGGGTATGTTTGCTAGTTCTAATAATATAACATCATAACATAAGCATCTTTTTAAATAGGAAAATTAACTTATAAACTATCATATATTTTAAATTATGTTTGACAAGCATTACATATTTCTTGACTTTAATAGGTAAGGTCGGTAATCTTTGTTACCGGCCAAAGTCGCCCTCAATTTTCTTGAATTGTTACTTTTAACTTCTAACTTTGCTACCGGTCAAAGTCCTTCTCAATTTTCTTTAATTGTCACTTTAGCTCCTAACTATTTTATAAAACTTTAAGAGATGTCACATCGACCCTCTTGAGTCTCTAAAGCTTTAAGTATATTTTTACTTAAAAATTAATTTCTAACATCCTTATTTTTTTGTGTGTGTCAGTGTATATTCGAGTTCGTCTACGTTTTGTTGTAAATTTTGTTCGGACACGAGCCGAGTCAAATATAAACCCTTTCGTGCTTATTTTTATGTGAGCTTTGAGTTGATATACATTTCAACGTAGATCATGTTTGAAAATGAATGAGGTCAATATAATATATTTTTGTTTGACCGTATAAATTCGAGTTACTTTATATTTCAATATATATTTAGTCCGAAACCAAATCAAACCAATTGTAACCCGATTGGGAGTCAGAGGATCCATAGTACCTGCAGCCTCCCAGACTTCATCTTCATCATTTTTTAAAGCGGAGGGAAGGGATCTATTTTCTGCAACGAAAAAAAATGGAGCAGATTTGACTCGGCACAACCTAACGATGCATCCCACACCAATCTTGTGCTTAGAATGCGTTGCTAGATCTCTACTTTAGAAAGCTATACAGGCAACAACGAGCGCGGGTTGACCCGGGGCTTACCTTTCATTACTTCTTTCACTACTTCTTTCACGACGAGAGTCACTTCTACGGTTCCGCTGCAATACACGAGTATATTTACTAGTTACATGTTATACGTATGTTTTAAAAAATATAATATTTATAAGGAATATTAGGAAAAAAAGATATAATAACATTAGAAAATAAAGGATAGGAAAACAAACTATGACAATTCAACTCTTTATAGTCAACTAAAATTGAAACTTCATTGTGTTTTCCATACCAATACGCCCACCTTGCACCCAACGATCATGCTTTCACAGCTTAGCAATGTTGTTGAGACCTGATCGGACCGGTTCAACCGCGAATCGAGGGCTTGGCCGGTCCGGTCTGGTGTGATTCGTTTTGTAGTGGTTGAACCGGCCGGTTCGTCCCGAACCGCTGGTCGGACCGGGAAACCGGACCGGTTCGGACCGTTTTCCTTTTTTTTATTATTTTTTTATTTTTTATTTTAATGGGTAAAAACGGGGTGTTAAACCATAACTTAGTACGTCGGATATACAAAATAGTTAAGTTTTATATATAACAATAAATATATATATAAATCATATATAAATTACTTATATTAATTACATATATAAATATAATTAAATATAGTTAAATCCGGTCCAACCGGTCCGACCATCAAACCAGTAAGGAGTCCGGTTCGACGTTCGATCCGGTTTTGAAAACATTGCATCTTAGTCTTGTAGACTTGAAGTTTTTTTCTAGAGTTTGACTTTTGACTATGAAACAAGACTTAAAAAAATTAATATAAATTTTTGAAAAGCTTAAAATTGGACACGTAGTCGTAGCCAAAAAGTGGACGTAACAGCTTTGAATTTTCTTTTTTTTTTTTTACACAAAGCACCTCATCTAAATTTAATGTTATTAAAATATTTTAGACTTATTAAATATGTATAAACCCATGAGATTTAAACAGTTGCTTGTTACTCGTGAATCCATCAAAACGTGACGACTTAACTATTATTTTATTCAATGTTTCCGTGATTTTATTATTATTCTTAGAGTTAGTTACATGTACGTCGTATTACAATTTTTGTTCTGATTTTTTTAGAATTTATAACTATAATTTATAAGAAAATCAATAAACCCTTGTTATTAATAAAACATAAAATTATTTGAAATATTTCATGAAGCTTTATGCTTTATTTATAAAGCTTGATATCGGCTGTTAATAATTTAAATATTTTATTTCTAATATTTATAATTATCTTCTTTATATACAACATAACATATAATGATTTAGTTAATTTGTTAATAGTTGTATAAATAAAAAATTATTTATACTAAAATAATTATTTAATAAACAAAATCTATATAAAAAATTCATTTAAACTCACAAGCTATAATATGTTTAGTGAGCTCAGACTCTAACTCGTTTAAGTTTGGTTTATTTTCAAACTTAAACGACCTATTTCAAGTAGCTTACAATTGATCTTAATTCATATTCGGTCACTCTATTTTGTTTCCACTCCTGCGAAATTAGCTGGCTACACATCGGTATTGCCAATTTGATCTCAAATGCACATGGTTATTACTAATCTGATTTCAGTTTTTTATGGTATTGCAAGTTTAATCCAAATTTCAATACTTAAATAGGTATTTTGCAAATCAAGGTATTTCTAACAATCAAGAATATTGGTTATTTAGTTAGGGTTATATAGCCTAGTAGTACCAGTGATTGACTGCATAAAAATAATGTGTGTTTAAATTCTTAAAAGTATAAAGTTAAATAGTATTTAGGAGCAGAAAGAGTGATCTTAGGAAAATGGTTTGACCAAAAATTGGATTTCACTGTTAAACTCGTGTGATGGTTACCTGTCATATCACTACCACTATCATAGAATCAACCTATCCGACTCATCACATCAAAGTTATTTCAATTGCAAATCGATAGAACTGAATGTGTATTACCATCCATTACCATCCATTTCGAAGATGATCTATAGATCAAAAAATGCCACTAATCAGGAACTTGTTTTCTGTTGCAATGATGGTCACATGCTCAAAGTTTCAGTCTAGTCTCGATGATGAAGTTGGTGTAGCTCTGTAAGGTTTGTTGCACTAATCTTGTAATTACACGATAGTTAAAAGGATATGATAGGCGATAATTATGTTAGTTTATCAGTTAAATGAGTTCGGAGTTAGTTTGTTTGTTTATTTATAGTTTAGATATTGTTTGTGTTTGGTAGTAGTTGTATTTTTTAGTATATATAGAAGTTGTAATTTATGACTTATGTACCTTCAATTTTTATCAAAGAATTATTCTTGTTAAATTTATTGTTTGATTAAATTGAAAAAGACTTGATATTAAAGAGGTTAGGGTTCCGCATGTGAACTCGTTATGATTTAATGTTACTTAGCGAAACGTACCAAAAATATTACGACTTGATGAACAATTGATGCTAAAAGTGTTACTTTTGAAAACCTGGATGCCCACAAGCGCTTCAGTATTTCAATATTTTAAGAATGAATAACAATTTTGGTTGAGGTGGTTAACACCCTTCTCCTTGAAGCATTTTGAGTATGGGTGCAAATGAGTCGAATCGTTCGCGAGCTACTCGCAATCAGATCGATAAAAAGCTCGAAACGAGTCGAGTTTTATTGAGTCCGAGCCGAGCTCGAGCTTGGAAAAAAGCTCATTTAATTATCAAACACGAGCCCAAGCTTCACGTAACGAGCTCGAGCCGGCTCGTGATCCTAAACGAGCTTTTTATTTATATATTTTTTATTTATTATATAATTAATATTTATTATATATAAAGATATGATAAAACAATTAAATAATAAGTATAATGTTATATAAAATATAGTATTATAAATACATATCAAAATTAAATAGAAAAATATAATAATATTAACAATAATATGTAAGTAAATAAGCAAGTCGAGCCTGTACCGAGTTCAAGTATGAAAAAGTATTTTCAAGTCGAGCTTGAGCTTATACAGCTTTAAAAGAGCTGAGCTCTAGCTCGAGCTCTCCAAAGTCATCACGAGCCGAGTTCGAGCCTATACGAGTTCGGGTTCGGCTCGGCTAGTTTACATCCTTAATTTTGAGTCTCGCTAGCCACCTTTCATTAGTTTTTTATTTTTTAATTTTTACTTTTGGTTTTAATTTTCTGAAACAGTCATATAATTGCCACTAATGTTCACACTATTATACTTAAGCACTCAACTTTACATTAGTATTATGACCTTTTTTATATTACACTTTTTATTACTTTTGAAAAAAAAATCATTTTAGTTCTTTTTACATTTTATATTTTTAAAAATTACTTTATCCTTATACTTATATGCTTAAATAGATCCATAAATAGATAATGATGGAATGTTTTCTAAGTAACCTTTTTGTTAGCCGATGCTTATTTTCAATTGTACGGCTAGTACTGGTAATTTCATTATTTAAAGTTGTTAGTTAACATATTACTACGTTCGATTCTAATAAAAAGCATTACCCTGTCGAGTAGCATAAGTATAACTCCTAGTTATACACATGGTTTTGAAAACCGGACCGGACCGGCCGGTCCGACTGGTTGGACCGGGAACCGGACTCCGATCCGGTCCGGTTCGGTGTTTGAAACCGTTTTAGTGTTGAACCAGTGGTCGGACCGGTTAAACCGGTCGAACCGGCGGTCGGACTGGGAACCAGACCGGTTGAACCGGTGGTCGGACCGGTTGTTTTTTTATATATATATATTTTTTTGTAATTTTTACATATATTTATAAAAAATACTTATAGTTTTATCCGGTTCTTATATACGGTCAGACCAGTTGAACCGGTCCGACCATCGGACCGGTAAGGCGTCCGGTTCACTGTCCGGTCCGGTTTTAAAAACATTGGTTATACACGTTTATCAACTTTGTAAAACCTTAGAGGTTGGTTTGATTACACTGACTCAGTAAGATCTGACTAAGTCAGAAGCTGATCCAGTTAGAAGTTCTGACTGAATCTGCATCTTACCGAAACTTGACTGTTTGATTCAGTATCTGACTAAAACCAAATCGATTCAATAATATCTCCCCCCAACACCACCACTATCATCATCTTCATTATCACCACCATCAATGGAGCTCTGGTTCATCACCGTCGTCTCCGTCTGCATCGCCGCCGTCCTCCACCATCTCCTCCGCCATCTCAAATCCACCTATGGCCCCCATCATCACCCTCACCATCACAACCCGATGTTCGATCTTCGTCAACCCCTTACTTCACCATCACCATGGCCTCCATCACCCTCAAATCCTTCACCGGACTCCGCCAATCACCACCGCAAAACCACCACTCCACCACCACCACCAAACCCCTCCCACCCACCCACCTCCACCACCGCCGCCCTCTCACCGTCACCGCCGCCAAAATCACCGGTCGTAACCTCGAGTGCAGGGGTGGAGGAGAAGCCAGCCAGCTCGAGTGCAGGAGTGTTGGGTGGATCAACATATGAAATTTCAGGTCCGGGTCAGATGTGTTGACCCGGTCAGCTCGGGTTTTACGCACATCAAACAGGCTGACCGGCCAGTCAGCCGGGTCAGCCGAAATCAAACACCCCTTAGAGTTGTGAATTTAAATTTAAATTACGATCCATTTAAAGTATATCTAGCCATCTACTTTTGTTGCCATTAATATAAACATTTCAAACTCCACGTACTTTCCTTATACAAAGCAACTCGGATTCTAGCAGCAACTAAATGTGTCATCAAAACACTTTATCGTATAAAAACTGTGGAAAACAATCCCAATTTCCTACCGCACTATTCAGTTTTCATATAAAATAAGTAATTATTTACATGCATCTAGCACGCATAAAAGACCACTTCACAATTATGAGATGATCTAGGTTATAACATTCATCTACGTTTTAACGTAAACTTTGTTTTGACATAAGTCGAGTCAGGTATAAATGTTTTTACATAACGGTATAAATTTGTGTTACTCTACGTTTGAAAGTAAATTTAGTTCGGAAATAAGTCGGGATGATTGTAATCTATATTTTATCATGTCAAATACGGCACAATTGCACGTGTTTTTTATATACATTTAGAGTTTGACTACGTTTCGGCATAATATGTTTGAAAAAAAGTCAGGTAAAGTATAATAGGTTTTCATTCAATGGTAAACATTCGAGTTACTCTACGGTTTGACGTAAATTTAGTTCAATGACAAGTCGGGTCAATTGTTAGTGTATACGTTATCACGTCGCCTACAATGTCGCGTATAGGGCTGCAAACGAACTGAACGTTCAGCCAATAGTTCGTGAACTGTTTGGCGGGAAATTCGTTTATTTTCGTTCGTTTAGTAATTAAAGAACACGAACAATAAAATTCCGTTTGTTTAGTTAAACGAACGAACATACACACAAGCCGTGTTCGTTCATTTATGTTCGTGAACGTTCGATAATGTGTTCGTTTATGTTCGTTAATATCCGTTCGTGAACATTCGATAAAGTGTCCGTTTATATTCGTTAATGTGTTCGATTATATTCTTAATTTTTGTGTTAGTTATTTTTATGGCAAGTATGTCAAGTGTTTTTGGATATTTATGTTACGTGTTTATTTATTTTTGATAAAATTGATAAAAATGTTGGTTTTATTCTAGAAAAATATGTGATCATTTGTATCTGTTTGCGTTCGTGGACTTATTTATGTTCGGCATGTTCATTAACATTTGTTTGTTTTCGTTTAAATTTGTTTGCGTTCATTTACGTTTGATAAGTGTTCGAGAACAGTTAATGAACATGTTTATTTCCTTAATGCACGAACACGAACAAGTAAACTCGTTCATTAAGTGTTTATGAACAGTGTATGAACACTTTTATTCTTATGAACGAATATGAACAAAGCCTTCGTGTTCGTTCGGTTTGTTTGCAGCCCTAGTCGCGTAGCGTGTTGTTACATTAGCGTTTTGATATTGAGATCATGGTGGAATTCCTCGTGCAATGCGCCATTTAGGAAACCCAATATCTTTTTGAAATGTAATATATAGAATCCGGACTTTTTTAGTAACAAAACGTGTTTTATACTATATATTAAAAAGCTTTTCTACAGTAGTTTTATGGCTTTTTTTATAATTTTGATCACAAGAACTAAAAACTTGAACTTTAGCCATTGAGTTTTATTGCTACTATGAGGTTTAGAAGAATTGAAATTTTGGCACAAAAATTTTTGTGTTTAAATTTTGGTGAAAAAAAAACACTTTTCTTATTCCTACTTTTTATTTTGTGCAGTTATTTTTATTTTAAGCCTCATGTTATATATAATATAATTCGTTTGATTTTCCAAAAGTTTTGTTTTTATAATATAATTCGTTTGATTTTCCAAAAGTTTTGTTTTTTTAAGTAATAACTTTCGTTTGTTAATTTTTTTAAAAAAAAAAGAAATGCGTCTAACTTTAGTTTTTAGTCAACAATTTGATATAATTTTCTTTTGTAAACGGAGTTATATTCAAAATCGAGTATTTTTTTAACGTTGTAAATTATAGACGTTACTCTTTTGCTACCGCGACGAACCATATCGAGTGACGTTAGGTTTGATAATGGGAAACGCTTTAGGGTTTTACCAGAGAGTTATAGTCGTCGCAGTGTGTTTCAATCTGCATGCATTTTAATATTTGAAATCATGATGGGACTCCATCCCAGCGCGCGGGATGAAAACTATAACTCTTAATACATGTCACTAACCTATCACCAATGAGCATGTCTCCAACGGATTATCATCGACTGATCCTCGGTTTTAACCTTTATCACCGACAGAGATCATGTTCATCGGTCTTACTCATGACGTGTTGTGTAGTAGTATCACTCAAAGTTAATTATATAACTATATGTTTGCTCTCAAATCCTTAACTACATCAACCAAACAAGTTAAAAAGCATCTTCAAAATCTTCACAACGAGACTATATCCATGAATATATAACCATGGATCAACCCCTAATTTTGCTAGCAACTCACAAGAAAGAGGATTATTGAGACAAAAGTAAATTAGTTTATTCCCTTTGTTCATTGTCGAAAGACCATTTGGCCTCCCGGCCCGCGATGAAAGTCGTCCCTCGAAGACTTATCGAATCATTCGTGAGTTCTTTCACCTAAAAACAGGAAAAAAACGATCTTGGCAAATGCTAAATATAGCAATCACTTAAGGTTATGGTTTAGAGTGATTTGTGTGGCTAAAAGTGCATTCTTGATGGTTGAAGACACTTAAAGTGCCATGATATGAAGTTATAAACTATTTTCTATATCTAAGAGTCAACTAGCAGTAACTCTTATGCTTAAATTATTAATATCGTTAGACCCGCTCCTCGCCGCGGTTTGATTTGGAGCGTATAAAATAACGTCATAATTATAGTTTTTGGGATTATCATGATTTCGATGAGTTCAACTATATATGCACTCGAATTGTCGCTACATTTTAGTGATTCATTATTATATTGTCATGATACAATTATCAAACATTAAATTGTTATAGATACAATAACATGACACAATACACGATATTATATTGTAACTAATATAATAACATAAATATATAGTAGTTGTTGTTATTGTTATTAACTTTATAATAATAATAATTAGTCGTAGTAGTAGTATTAATATGATAATATTTATTATTATTGTAATTAATTTTTTGATACATATTAAATAATATCTCACTACCTAATATATTTTACATAAATATTAAAATTATTAAACTCATAATGTGCCCCTTGAAAATATTAGTAGTATTGTGTTTACCAATATGAAGATATATATTAGTTGTATACTTAAATATTTAAATAAAATAAAAATTAATCTAAATAGTAATTAATTATAAAATATAATTAGTAAATATAACTTTAAATGTCAATTTATAGTATAATAAATAAAAAAAATATAATAAATTAAATAATATCATATTATAAAATAATATATTAATAAATGTATAAATAATATATTAATCAGAAGAAGTTAATTAAATTGAGGCAAAGTTGAATTATTGCATAAAACCTTGTATTTTATGCTTAAAATGTTTTATCATGCGTTTACACTTTAAATTAAATTATTATCTTGTCATCCTAGGATATATTTATCATATAGGGGTTTGTCTTGCGCGATGCGAAAGGTGTTACCGAGTCTCACTTGAAGAGTGCAATCTAACCCGACCAGACTTAAAAATTAATTATATTTGGGTGCTTATTATTATTTATTATTATTATTATTATTATTATTATTATATTATTATTATTATTATTATTATTGTTATTATTATCATTATCATTATCATTATTTATCATTATTATTATTATTATTATTATTATTATATTATTATTCTTATTATTCTTATTATTCTTATTCTTATTATTTTATTCTTCTCTTCTATCTCCCTATGTCCTCTTTCCTCCTTCTCTACTTCTGTCTATAAATAAGATCCTACTTCCTTTTAATCCGCTATCGTTATCCCCTCTAAATAGTAAATGTAAATTTCCTTATTATTTTAAAAGCTTATTAATAAGATAGTCCTTAATTTAATGATTTAAATTAATATATTAATTAGAAAAAAATACTTAATGAGGCAATTTAGGAATTAATGTATAACACACTTGTATAGTATGCTTAAAAAGTTGTTTTACTGTCTTACACTTTAAATAAAATTACAATTGTATCATCCTTAAATTTTTATATAATAGTATAGATATAGATATAGATGCAGATACTTAGACTATCTTTAAGATTAATATTATGCTTATCATTCTTTAATCATAAAAACAACATTCAGCCCTTACTTGAAGACTATATTTTGATCTTCTTATTATATATAACTACTTAACTTTCTATCTTTTGACATTTTCGTTTGAGTTGATTTATATTCCTTTAGGATACAATAAAAACCCTTTGTATAATTAAATCAATCCTTCATATTTTAATATCTCTTGCAACTTGTAATTGTTCAACTCCTTGAACTAGAGTACAACACAATCTTTGAAGGCTTTGTGGACATCAATTTAGCCTCAAAAAAGTGCACTAACAATTCTACGTTCATTCAGTCATAGAACGCGTGCTACGAAAGACAGTAACAACAATCGCGCCACATGTAGTAGATAAGCAACGAATTTCGAATCATACAACATAATGATCAATCAAAACTAAACTTTGTCATAAAAAAAACAACCGTTTACATCACAGTCACAAATCCCCAAAAAAAAACACTGAAAACACTTTAAAATTGAGTTACACACTTATTAAATCATGCCCAAAGTGCCATCACTGACATGCCTCCAGCCCCTAAATAACTGCAACATATGAAATTGTTTGTAGTTTCATATCATCTTGAAGCTTTTCCCCCATGAAATCAGAAGCCAAAACAATCCACCAGAGCCATATAATTCAGCAGCCCCGCGGACACCGCGTTCAACACTCCCACCACCACCAGCGCGGTCGGGCTATTCTCTTGGTACACATTCGACAGCCCGATCCCAAGCGCTATCCCAAACGGAGTCGTCACCGAGAAAAAAAAACACCATCATCGCCTTCATCTTGTTTTCATAGTTCGCCTGTAATACTATTCAAATTAGATCAACCAATATATAGTACTGTCTAGAGTCAAAAGTCGATACAATGTAATCATACAAAAACAAACAAACAAACAAATAAACGTACTTGTAGAATGCAAACCACCTAGGCCCATTCCTTCAAAGAACTGATGGAAGCACAATGCAGCCACAAGAGGCCTTATGGTGCATACGTTGTCCGATGCGCCCATCGATAGCCCGATCACGACCGAATGCACAACTATACCTAGCTCCAACACCTGCATATATACAATAAAGCCAACACAAGTCATGTTAAACAGTTTAGTGACCTTTATAACGTGTTACAAATTGGGTATGATTTTAAATTTTCGTGAGGGTACCTGAGCAACCACGCGATACCGCCTCAACTGTGTCGCCGAATTATCGAGCCCCGACGAACCATGACCGTTGCAACGACCCGAAACTTTCATTTCCGGATCATGGTTCTTGTTCCTTAGGCTAGGTGTTTTATACTTCTTGTTACCAACTCATGGCGTATGAATCACCATCAACGTCGCGACAGCGACAACATCATCGCGATCGTCGTGAATGGGAACATGCCCCATGGCTTTGGCTCAGGCAGGCATTCGGACGTCAAACACTCAAACGAGTCGGGTAACACGTGCATGTACCCCGTTGCAAGGATCACACCCGACGCGAACGCTTTAATTAACACGAAAAGCTTCGTGTCGGGGTGTAACGCGGGTACTGATCGCGATAGTATCGGTACGAGACGCCTAAAATGCTAGCAACAAGAATGGATGCAATGGCTATGAGTTTAAGGTTTAAGGATCTGGTTTTGCTGTGGCATGGGCCGTCGGTGGACCTCCGGCACTCCTCCGGGAGGGTGTCGGGTGGCGCTCCGGCGGCATCGGCGCGGTGATACGGTGGTGTTATGGTGGTGATCAGGAGGATGGAGATGATGAGGAATGGAGATTTGCCATGAGTGATGATAATAATAGAAGATTAGTAGTAGTAATAATAATAATATTATTATTATTATTGTAATTGTATGTGTTTGTTGTACGGAAGTTTGATTATGGGATGGTCAAAGATTTATAGTAGGGTTTTGTTTGTTGTTTAGAGATTTAAGGTTTAAGAGAATCTTTCAAGTTTGTGTAAATGACTATTTTGCCCTTGGTGAGAAGTGTTTTATGTTGGTTTGTGATGTAATTACTAGTGATTAGGAGGGGTAGAATGGGAAAGAGTTTGGAAAGTGGCAAGATTTGCATGGCGTGTGCATGTCTTGAGTTAGAGTGTTTCTGGTTGCTTACGTGGCATTGGTGGCTGCTGATGTGGCATTTAGTGGCTGATGACATGTCAGAAGAAAAACCTCATGATTTATTAAAGATTTTCTCATATAAGTATGTATTTACTGCCTTAAACACACTAATGGCACATATATGATTTTCGAAACCCTAATCCAACGTAAACCCTTAATTTACAAGTTCTATATCATAAACATCTTACGACCGTAACAAAAGCCTAAAACCAATAATGAGATCATAATTCATATAATCATTTAATAAAATGAGGTGAACAAGAAAAATCAAATAATGAACCAAAAAAGAAATTTTAAAATCAAACATATTGTTTGGTTTAAGTTTTGTTATAGTAACCGACTAATTTTTTAGTTTATTACACTATAATATGCATCATTTTATATTATATTTGAAATTAGAATATTATATATAACTTTAAAGTGAAATAAAAGTAATAATGAAGTTTCAAGTTCTTTCATTTTAATCATCAAAGTTTATTTTTTGCATTGAAAAAAGTTTTGTGTTTTAGCCATAAAAAGTTTAAAGTCTTTTGTTATTGAGGTTTCAAGTGCTTACATTTTGACTACAAAAGGTTCGATTTTTACATAGTGGTCCACTTAAATTTTGCTTTTTAGTCGTAGAAGTTTAATTTTGTTTTTTTTTTTCTTTTTATACTGTGGGCATCATGTAATTCTTAGTACTGTTTTAGGTTTATTAATAATTTAGATCTTTTTAATCCAACATAAACTTTAGCCTCCTTCATATTACCCTCTTCAAACTTTGCTAAACTCGTGAATTACAAAGTCTCGTGTTCAGATCTTGCAATAATACCACTTGCCATCATATTCTGAACGTAAAATTGGTTCTAGTTATCATCAAGCAACATTCAATTGTCCAATCATTATCAGAATTTACTGCAAATACAGAAAGCACCTCTAAAAACCTAATTTCTTTGCAATTCACAACCTAAAACCAATCTAACCCGCAACATGAGTTCATTCCTAACAACACGGCCGATCCAAACCACAAACTAGTCCAGCTACTGTACACACCAATGAATCCTCAAAATCCAGCAAAACCGCTCGAACAAGAGCATTAGGCTCTAATACCAAATGGTAAGCTCTAACGACATATCGTGCTAATTCTAATTTATATAAATTAATTGGACCATAGAATTGTAGAATTGCTTAAGGCTTTCAAGCAAATCAAACGGGTAACACAAATCGAAATGCAAAGAACAAAAACTTTGATTCGATTCACTAAATACAAGTTGTTACAGAGTAATTACATGCGAATAACAATGTCAAGGATCACTCATCAAAAAGCTCTCAAAATAATAAAAAGCTCTCAAAATAATATAAAGAACAAGCTATATATAGTAGTTACAAGTGTACGAAGCTATGCCAAAAGCATTTATGTACCAATATTTTCATACGAGACTAATAACTTCATATGAATTATTATTTCGTCTTCAAAATATTCAGTATGTCTTGTATTTTGTTGACTTTAATATGCATGAGCTTAAATTTAAACCTTGCAATTTTTTTATTTATAAAGCTTGCAAATGTGTATAAAGAATGCTAAAAAAATACTACTCTGATGTTAATAATGACGGTACTAATTCACAAATTTGCTTATAAGATATAATATCAACATGACATCCTCTATTTTTCACTGTTATGCTTTTGCTAGCTTTTGTGTAACCAATACGGGTCGGAGTGACCCGGGAATGTTCTATACTTCTATACCAAACATGGTTACAACTAATTTTCTTTAAATGTTAACAACATCCAGACTGCAATATTAGCTTGGCGACATTAAAACCGTTAAAAGCAAAATAGAAAGCTTCACATAAGATGGCACAAAGAAACTTAAAACCAGTATTGCTTCTTGAATCAAACAAACAATTCATCCCATAGGTAACTAACAACATAAAATGACTGAAAAAGATAAAGACCCAAAATTAATAAGATATGTTGTTCTAAGTCTTCACTTGATCTTCTTCTTTGGCCTTAGCTGTGCAATCAAAATCAATAAATATGATTAACAATTAATTCAAAATAAACATTCTAAATCAAATAATGCAATTCTTGTTCTTGGTTTAAAAAGGCAAGGCGCTTAGGTCATAAACGTCTGGAGGCAAAAGTGACAGCCTCAAGCCTCTTAACGGGATCATTCCACATTGCAGCCTCATGTTACCGCCTAGAACCCTTTTTAGAAAGGCATCTCAGGTGCTCAGCAATAGGAAAACACATCAGGTCTTAGAAATGGGACTTCATGTACACGTGTGTCAATATTGGTGAAAATTAAGAACTAGCAGAGGGCGATATTAAAAGTGATCAGCAGGATTATAAACTTAAGCGCGTTTAGTTGTTGAAAACAGATATGTAAAAGAAATGCGAGAGATTCAGCTTTTTGTTATACGTAAATCTTAACTGGTTGCATATAGAGCAACACCTCGTGTACATGAAACTCTAACCTCACGCCTTGACTTCTGAGACCTAAATCCCTCGAGCTTTTCTAAACCAAGCTATCATATTTTAAACCAAACTATCATTCTTTAAACCAAGGGCAAAGTTATTATATAAGATTGCAAATTTTAGGAATAATTAATTACTTGATTGCTGTGGCCACACTTCTTCTTCCTGCAGTTTACAGCCCTTGGTGCAAACGAGCATAACACCTAAATGAAAACAATTCACCCCACAGATAGCAGTTATGATGTGGTGCTAGTAAATCAATAACTCAAAGTAAGTTTTTTTATGAACAGAAAAATAGAAAGAATCTGAGCACAATAGATGTTGATGTTCATCAGTTCATGTGAAGCTAAAAACTACAATTTTTGCATATAAACATCAGCCTAAATAACAGTTAAAGAAACTCACTTGCGGCAAATGGTCTTATCTTGATTGTACTTCCTAGCCAATGCCATCAAAGAGGGTTCGATGATTCCTCCCCTCAACCTCAAAACCAAATGAAGAGTCGATTCTTAACAAACAACAACAAAAGATTAGATAACAAAACATTACAATTAAGCAAAAACATCATTGAATCTAAACTTGTTAGAGCAACAAGTTATCATACAATTCCAGTAGAACTACTACCCCAATAATTTCTAAATACAATAAAAAAACAAACTTTATGTCATAACTCTAGTAGAATCATATAAGATCATTTCCCAAATCACAAGATTAAAAACTGCTAACAAAACATCCTTATCGATTAATCTGAAGAAATTAAAATAACAAAACCTTTTTGGATGTTGTAATCAGCAAGAGTTCGGCCATCTTCAAGCTGTTTTCCAGCAAAGATCAATCGCTGCTGATCCGGTGGGATACCTATATGATTCAAAATGTTGAAATCATTGTAGATGAAGTTACACATGAATAAACAAAAATTATAAAACGATGATTATCATACCTTCCTTGTCTTGAATCTTGGCTTTGACGTTGTCAATGGTGTCACTGCTCTCAACCTCGAGGGTTATCGTCTTCCCGTTAGGGTTTTCACGAAGATCTGCATCTTTGTGATTTGATTGGATGACCTGAGGCTGATGATTGTAGGAGTATAAGATGATTTATACTCTGGTTTTGCGATTAGGGTTTCGAATCGCTAATTTTTGGCCCATTCAGGCCCAATTAATATTATTTAAGTTCCAAATTTTAACTTGGTATTGTTTCTTGAGTTACTTTTAGTGGCATTTTTTTATTAAAGAAGGATGACCAATTCACCGTTAGCAAGATGCCAAGGTCATAGCTACATATGAGATTAAGTGATTGTTTGATCATTTTTAAATTATTAAGTGTTGAACCAATAAAGAGTCTGAACTATTAAATGCTGAATCATTAAGAGGTCTGAATCATTAAGAGGATGTTTGGCAGCCTCTTAATCAACCTCTCAATAGTTCAAATGTCTGAATAGTTCAGCACTTAATTGTTCAGACTGTTTGTTTCGCGAGCAAATGTCTGAATGGTTCAGACATTTGCCTCTGAATGGTTAAGCATTATACTAGTGTTGAATGGTTAAGAGGTCTAATGCTGAATGGTTAAGACCTCTTATCTGAATTGGTCAGACATTTGCATTTGAATAGTTAAATGATATACTAGCTCTTAGTGGTTCAGACCTATTATTGGTTCAGCACTTAATCATTTAGAAGTTGCCAAACAACCCCTAAGTGTTGAACCATTAAAAGAACTGGATCATTAAGTGTTGAATCATTAAGAGGTCTGAATTATTAATAGCTAGTATATCGCTTAACTATTCAAAAGCAAATGTTTGATTAATTCATATAAGAGGTCTTAACCATTCAGCATTAGTATAATGTTAACCATTTGAAGGCAAATGTTTGAACCATTCAGACATTTGCTCGTGAAACAAACAGTCTGAACCATTAAGTGCTGAACCTTTCAGACATCTGAACCATTAAGAGCCTAATTCAGATGATGCCAAACATACCCTAACTATTTGAAGCTCATAGGTTCTTTTACCTATTAATCATATACACATACATATATGCACACACACATGTGTATGTACATATGTAACTTTTATGACTTGTTGCATCGACAAGGGTTGGCGTACTATGAGATGATATCCTATATATACTTCGTGGAACAATTCAAAAGATCCAAAAAGGCCAATTGTTTTTTGGATATGTGTCTCCTGATTATTTTACACATTCTGTATCTTATATTATTGAAGCTATTGGAATAAACCGGGTCACTTAAGCCGAATTTAAGTGAACCGGAGACAAGTCATTTGGTTATTTATTGTTTGCTTTGTTTATGTTCGCAATTAGTTAGGTTTGATCGAGTATTTGTTTGAATTAGTCATTTCCTTATTGTTCAGTAAGTCATTTATGAATGTTGGGATCGTGGAGTCTGTATTTGCTTATTTAAGCTTGGTTATTATCAACGAGAAGCATCACTTGGTGATATCATATGTGTTTTTATACCATTTGTGATTAAACATTTGGAATCAGAGCAAAATCACATCAAATTGAATGTGTTCTTGTGAGGAATTGAGAGTGAACTTCAATGGCGAGGGAAACAGGACAGTTTCAGAATTCCAGCATCCCAAAGTTTGATGGAGATTATCACCATTGGAGTATGGTCATGGAGACATTACTCCAATCAAAAGAATATTGGCGAGTCGTGGAAGAAGGATATACGGTGATCAAACCAGGAGAACAGGCCACCGCTACGCAGCAAAACAACTATGAAGAAAACAGGCTCAAGGACCTAAAGCCCTGCAACTTCCTGTTCCAATCTATTGACAAGTCCATACTCTGAACTATGACCGAGAAGAAGACAGCCAAGCAGATCTAGGATGCCATGAAATTAAAGTATCAAGGGAACACTAGGGTCAAAAGGGCTCAACTACAGAGACTCATGAGAGAATTCGAGCTATTGGAAATGAAGTTGGGGGAGAGTGTCTCCAAATATCTTGGTCATGTGATGACCATAGCCAATGACATGTGCAATGCAGGAGACACTATGAAAGATGTCACGATTGTAGAAAAGATTCTCAGGACTCTGACTGAAAACTTTAACTTTGTTGTGTGTACCTTGGAGGAAACTAAAGACTTGGATGCTCTGATTGTAGATGAACTACAAATCTCACTCTTAGTTCATGAACAAAAGTTAAGGAGAAAGAGCAGCGAAGAACAAGTCTTGAAGGTTGAAGCAGATCAAGGTGCTGGTAGAGGTAAGGGAAGAGGTCGTAGTTCGGGGTCTAGAGGTAAAGGAAGAGGTCGTGGAAAGTCTCATCCGAGTACAATAAAAGTCAATTTGATAAATCAAATGTGGAGTGCTACAAGTGCCATCAGTTCGGGCACTTCCAATACGAGTGTCCCATTGAGGGTAGGACATTGAATTATACAGATAATGAGGATAATGAAGAACTTGTACTCATGGCCACTGTCGATTTAGAGAAATATGAAGCTGAGACACAGGCACTACACTATGGTTCAAAGGAAAGAAGAAAGGAGTCCAGGGAGCAAAGGCATATGGTTCACAGACTCTACATGCTCAAATCACATGACAGGATTAAAGCAGTGGTTCATTGATTTAGATGAGTCATATCAGCACAGGGTAAAACTTGGTAATGATTATAGACTTGAAGTTAAGGGCCGTGGGAATGCCAGGTTACTTGTTGATGATCGCAACCATGTTATTACTGAAGTGTACTATGTTCCCATGCTTACCTCAAGTCTTATTAGCCTTGGTTAACTACAAGACAAATGGGTTAACTTTGTGATTCAAAGTGGAGTATGTAAGGCATTCCACTCCACCAAGGGTGAATTCCTTGCAGCTGCCATGACCAAGAACAAAATGTTTCTTATATTCGTAGCAGTAAATTCAGAAGATATGAAGTGTTTGCAAGTGGGTGAGGAGTCTAACACTCAACTATGGCATATAAGATATAGGCATGTAAATCACAAGGCTGTGAGCTCAATGTTTTTCAAGAAGATGGTGAAGGGCCTGCCACAACTAGCAGACAAGCATGGCCTGTGCTAGACATGTGCCCTTAGAAAGCAACACAAAGAGGTATTTCCTAAGAAGAGCAACTGGCTTGCTAGTGAAAAATTACAGCTGATACACATGGACATATGCGGGCACATCACACCCTCCTCCTCAAGTGGAAAAAGTGATTTTCACATGCCTAAGCAAATCTGGGCAGAGGCCACAAAACAGGCATGTTACATTCTTAAGAGGTGTATGAGTAGAAGTTTAGACAGTGTGGTTCCCGAAGAAGCGTGGTCCGGTCAAAAACCCAGTGTTGAGCACTTCAGAGTGTTTGGGTGTCTAACCTATGCCCACATCCCTGCTCAACTCAGAACAAAGCTTGATGACAGAAGTACAAAATGTGTTTTTTGGGAATTAGTCAAGAATCAAAGGCTTACAAGTTATATGAACCTAAGAACAAAAGAATAATAATTAGCAGGGATGTGTTGTTTGATGAAGATGCAACATGGGAATGGGATAACACAACACACAAGGAGACTTGATAATTGAAGGGGGTGAGTATGTTCAAGCTACTGAACCCCAGAAGAACAGGTGAATGAACCAGTACCAAGGAGCCCTAGTACACCTGTGCAATCTCCTTAACCTGCCACAGGATTAGAGACATCTGTCGGGTCTCCAAATGCGCAGTCAAAGCCCCACGTGAGCTCTCCGGCAAGAAATTCCGAAGGTCTTGCTTCTCAAACTGCAACTGATGAACATGTGGGACCCTCCACCAGGGCTAGAAACCCTTCAGCCTGGATGGCAGATTATCACACAGGGTCTGACATGTTCGAAGAAGAAGAAGTTGGTCTTGTAATGTTCAGCTGTTGTGATGACCCCACAACTTTCGAAGAAGAAACAACATTTGGGAACTTGTTGATCTACCTGCCAACTCTAAAGCTATTGGTATTAAGTGGCTTTATAAAACAAAGTTGAATGAAAAAGAAGAACTGGATAAGTATAAAGCCAGTCTGGTAGTCAAGGGGTATGCTCAAAAAGAAGGAGTAGACTATGAGGAAGTATTCACCCTTATTGCTAGGTGGGACACTATCTGAACTCTACTAGCTATTGTAGCAAAAAGAAAGTGGGTAGTGCACCAATTGGATGTAATAGGTGCTTTTTTGCATGGTGAATTAAAGGAACTAGTACATGTAGAACAACCTAAAGGTTTTGTGAAGAATGGATGTGAAGTCAAGGTTTACAGACTCAAAAAAGCTCTATATGGGTTAAAGCATGCACCTAGAACCTGGTTTTACAGAACTGAAAGATATTTCATACAAGAGGGGTTTGAGAAGAGTAATTCTGATCACTCATTATTTATTAAACATATGACAAATCAGACTATCATTGTCAGCTTATGTAGATGATTTAATCTACACTGGTAGCAGCCAAACTCTTTGTGAAGCTTTCAGAACTTTTATGCAAAAGGAGTTTGATATGACTGATCTGGGAAGGATGAAATAATTCTTAGGAGTAGAAGTGGTACAAGATCAGGAAGGCATTCGGGTGTATCAATCTCAGTATGCTAAGTATGTGCTCAACAGGTATTGGGTATGTTAAAGAGACTATGAGTTATGGTTTGAAGTATAGACAAGAGAGAATGGAAATTGCTAGTGTATACAGATAGAAATTATGCAAGAGATCTTGAAGACAAGAAGAGTACATCTGAGTATGTATGTTTACTCAGTGGAGCAGCCATTAATTGGAGTTCAAGAAAGCAAGAAATAGTTACTCTATAAACTAGTAAAGCATAGTATGTAGTAGCAACATCATGTGTTTGTCGTTGTGTGTGGTTGAAGGGGGCTGTTGTTAGAAATGGGTGAAGATGTCAAAGGTGTTATCAAAGTGTGGTGTGATAACAGCTCCACTATAAAACTGTCTAAAAATCTTGTGCTTCATAGAAGAACTAAGCACATTGATGTGCGATTCCATTACCTTAGAGATTTGGTTAATGAAGAGGTATTGAAGTTGGAATTCTGCAAGTCTAATAAGCAAGTAGCTGATATCATGACAAAACCAATGAAGCTGGATACTTTTAAGAGGATGTGGTTGCTGCTTGGAGTGATGGAAGTTAACAAGAAGCGTGATGTTGTCTTGTTTAGGGGAGGATATATTGGAATAAACCAGGTCACTTAAGTTGAATTTAAGTGAACCGGAGAAAGTCATTTGGGTATTTATTGTTTGCTTTGTTTATGTTCGCAATTAGTTAGGTTTGATTAAGTCTTTGTTTGAATTAGTCATTTCCTTATTATTCGGTAAGTCGTTTATGAACGTTGGGATCGTGGAGTTTGTATTTGCTTATTTAGCTTGGTTTTATTAATGAGAAGCAAAGCATCAGTTGGTGAGATTATCGTGTGTTTATACCATTTGTGATTAAACAAAAGCACCCCTTTTCTATCATGACTATGTTAACTATAAGGTGATTGTTTACTCGACGGTTGTTAAGGTAAAGTATTTTGTCTACATGACATTAACGTGCCTAATAGTTCTTTTTATTTCAAAAAGTAACTGCAACGACATTTGCATGTTGTTTATAAATATTGCAGGCAGATGCAAAAACTTACAAGTTCAAAGATATAGTTTTGAAAAGAGGAGGTACATGAAGAGATATTTGGAATTGGAATTGATGAGAAGAATGTTGCAAGCATGGTAGATAAAGTTGATATTTTGGTGGAACTTACTAGTTACCGCTCAATAATATAAGATGATAGCAGCATGCCACCCTGCACCTCTTCAGGTCAAATTGCTACTTGATATTTTTGTTATTTACCTTACTAAATTTAGGTAAAATTCAGTGAAACAATTAATAAAAATCTTATATTATAGTTCCTAAAGAGTCTGCTACTACGGTGGCAATGAAATGTTGTCCTTCACCTTATATCATTTTTAACTTTGCTAAGCAGACTTTTAGTGAAGTCATTTTGTTTATTGCTTATATTTTTTGGCTTCATATGCTGACAGGTAACTTTGATTGGATTCCCAAACACTACTAGCTTGCCTACTATTGACTATCGAATCACTGATGCCCTGACTGACCCTCCTGATACAAAGCAGAGTACGATTTTCTGAAATATATTCCCATGAAGACGTGGTAAATTATTTTTTTATTAATATGGATATTAAACTCCATGAAAGTATTCTATTGATGACAAGCATGTTAAAGATCTTGAATGCTTTCTTTGCTATAGACCATCTCATGAGGCTGGGCCCACATCACCAGCACCTGCTCTTTCTAGTGGCTTTGTCACATTTGGTAGTTTTAATAATCTAGCAAAGGTAAGGACCTTGGTAAATTTAATAAATCTCTACTTTTAGTGTGTTTTTCTCGACTTCTGAAAATCTTTAAGTTTGATCAAATAACACCTAAAGTGCTTTAAGTTTGGGCCAAATTTTACGTGTAGTCCCACACTCTAGGCTTATTGTGAAGTGCATGTCTTTCTGCTGTGATAGTGTAAGATAGAAATTTCTTTCTACATTTGAGCAGTTGGGTTTGGAATCAAATCGTGTTGAACTTGTACCTTTGATTTTGCTCAACCATAATCATATGCAAGCATATTATCTTATGGACATTAGGTAAACCCCTCATCTTATAAACTGAAGATGAGTATATCCGACTGGCAATACAATTGGCATATGACATTACATCACTCTCTAATCTTAGAATGGATCTAAGAAACCTTATGTCCAAATACTCTCTGTGCAATCGAACCAAATTAATTACTGGGTTGGAGTCCATTTATCGGGACATGTGGTGTAGCTACTGTAAAGGTAAAGTTCCATCCTTAAAGCAAAATGGAAATAATCCAGAACCAGACACCACAAATTACTTTCTTACTCCTTAAAGATGACACGTTTAGATCGATTAAGGAAAATGGCTTCAGTTTAGGCCCTCCATGTTTATTAACAAGTGAAGAAAACGGGAGTCAGTCAAACCAGTCACCAAGTTCGGGTTAGTCAATATAATGTAGGAGTACAGAGTTGTATACATTGAGACATACATAATTTCTATAATAGTGTAGACTTATATCTAATCTCTTGCGGGAAGAAAATCATTTGTATCATATTTCAGTGTTGTTGGCTGGCTGGTTTGCCATTTACTTAGATGTAAAAAACTAGAACAGCGAAAGAAGATGGTTGTTGAATTGTGTTCTGTTCCTGCATGTTTTTGCACATAATTATCTATACTAATAAAATAAAATAACTATCAACCACATGATCATTTTCTAGCACGTTTACATCATTTTCACATAGGATCTACCTAGGATTGTTCACATGTTCTCACCACAATAAATTTATAATTTTTGGTGAAAATTTGACTTGAAAAAAGTTTCTTTAGTAAATGTTTATTTAATACTATATTAATCATAATTTCTTTCTAGATATAAATAAGGTTACATTATGAAAAAACTTTAATGAGAGAAAATTTTAGTAAATTCAATGTAATTTGTAGCTAATCATTGTTAAAACTAAAATTTTAAAGTGTATATAATGAGTTTATGAATATTTATAAATAATAAAATCTTTTTTCTTTCTATACTATTGTTTATAACTTAAATATGTTTGTTATATATTATAAGTTCAATGATTTGTTATCTATAACATATATTAAATATATATATAATCTATTATATAATATTTTTTATTTTAACAACCCATGTAACACACGAGTATCTACCTAGTATGAAAATAAAGGTTGCAAAGATCGTTATTATGTTTTTTTCGATTGTATAACATGTGAATCTATATCTATATCTATACTTTATAATAAATATAAGTTTGGAGATGACATGTGTTGATTTTTTTTGTGAAATCTAAATTTTTTTCTAATGATAAGGGTTTTAAGTACAATAAATTAAACAATTATATATCTAAATTATAATGTTTTTTTCTAATAATTTATTAAGACTCACTAAATTTTCAGTTATATCACATCTAAAACTTTAAATTTGTAATTTTTAATCTTTAGTATTTGAAATTTATAATTTGTTAAATATTTATTATTTCTTATTTACTAATATTGATAACATTTACTATATAAAATTTTCTTAAAAGCTATTAATTTAAACAAGTTAGATTTATTTTTCATATAATACATGGGTTCTAACCTAATAAATAATATCCATAAATTAGAAGTCTTGGGGACGTTTGGGTTTAGTTTATTTAATAACGATTATTATTTTTCGAAACGACATAATATGTTTTTAAAACTCAATCCCAAACACCCCCTTATGGGCTATGGCATTTAATCTTTCGTTGTGGCCTATTTGGTATGGTATTTCATTGTTGTGAATATATATGGTATTGTGTGAATCTCCTAATTCATTATGCATTAAAACTAAATTGTATGGTAAAGATAAATATCATTTATATTACCTTCAATGTATTATATCAATTATATTTTATGTGGTTGGTAGCATCTGAATCATTTTTTAGTGGTTAAGATTTCTAAATTGTTCACCATTTAATGGTTCAGAATGTTAGTTTCGCGAGAAAATGTCTTAATGGTTCAGACATTTGCCTTCGAATGGTTAAATGTTATATTAATACTAAATGGTTAAAAGATCTAATGCTGAATGGTTAAAATTTCTTATCTGGATTAATCAGACATTTGTTAAGCTTGATAAATGATGTAAGGCTTGACTAGAACAATATTTGATAGTTTTACTATTCTTTTTGTTGTAACCTCAAGATCGACTCAAAGATGGCTCGAGCCGTTAAAAGGCTTGAATGGTTTAACTTTTAGTAGTAAGTTTTAAAGGGAAAATATGAAAACAAGTTTGAAAATTGGTAAAATTCAAAGTGACTTGTATTCCTAGGAAAAGTTAAATAAAAAATTTAATATACATTTACACTTAATATGTATTATTCAGTTGTTTGTTCACTTGATCTATGTTTAGTTTTGATCTGTTGGTAACTTGAATACTAGTTCACTTAATCCAACACTTAGCTGATTTGTTCTTTCTTCCTAGTATTAAGTATTATTGATTAAGAAATTATATAACTTCTATTGATATTGTTATAATAGTTATACTGTAGAAGTTATTATAATAAATTTTAGGTTGTGTTTGATTTTCGCTGACCAAGAGCTGACCACTGACTGGATGAATGGTCAGCTGGTCAGGGCGTTTGATTTGTCCGGTATTGACGACTGACCCGATCGCTCCTGCCTCTCCCTCCCTCTGCCGCTCCCCGCTGCTCCTTCCCTCCGCCGCTCCTTCCCTCTGCCCTCCTGCCATCCCTCCACCACCACTGCCCTCCCTCTGCCGCACTGCCCTCCGTCTGCCGCCCATGTGACTGACTGAAGGATTGGAGTAGAGAAAAAAGGGTGGTGATTTGATGTTCAGATCTAGAGAGATCAAAGATCGTTTTATTTTTGGGTGGTAATGGGTAGTGGGTTTTGTTTTTTGATGATGATGATAGTGGATGAGAGAGAGATAGATGAAGATGGTAATGGGGTTTTGTTTTTTGATTTTTTTTTGTGTTGAAATAAATTTATGAATGGAGTTATTGCATTGTTATTATCTATTTACTCTAATAAAAAAAGTTCTAAGTTGACATTTGTTACAATATTAGACCTCCTAAACCTAATTTTCTCGCTTCTCTCTCATATTAATATTTACATTAACTACTAATTATATTATTTAATTTTTTAAATTAAAATAGTTTTTAATAAATTAAAAAAGAGGTCTTTTATAAATGTAATTTCTAAAGAAACAATCTATTGTATAACATAAGTCTTTTTTTAATAAAAAATATTTAAAATCGGTGTTATTAGAAATTAAATATTTTATGAACCATACAAATTAAAATTCAAAGTTGGATAATAAGAAATTTATAGAAAATGACATTTTTTAAACGTTTTGATCTAAAACGGATTTTTAAAAATTTTTTAGATAAAAATTTATAACAAAAGTTCAACGAAACAATATCATTGTTTTATTACTTATACGTAATTTCAATTATATCATATTTCAAAAATATCATATTATAGTTAATAATTTTTCATTACTAATAATTTAATATTTTATTTGTTCAACCCGTGTAATACACGAGATACTAACTTAGTTATATTATAAAACCAAGAGTGACTTTCAACACTTCTGAGTTTACCGGTCAGATACTGAATCAACAACCAAGTTTCAGTCAGATACAGACTCAGTCAGAACTTCTAACTGGGTCAGCTTCTGACTCAGTCAGATCTTACTAAGTTATCGATAATCAAACAACCCTCCCCTTATTATCATAACTCGGTAGCTCCCGCTAGATGAACAGAGTTGTGTTTGTTGCTTTATAATATTTAAATATAAACATCGAATAGTATTATTTTTTCATATGATTTTTTAATGCTACAAAGTGAGAAGTGTTTGGGTTGAAGGATTCAGTTATAAGAAAAATAAGGATGTACACCTACGATTTTTGTTAACTGTTGTAAGTAAAATTAATGTGTAAATAGACAAAAGAAAATTTTCTAAGAAGAGAAAGATATCGAATAGATGTTAATAAATTCATATTACGTCTGACCATTGATCTTTCACGACAATTGTTTTGATTTAATCAAGTGTTGGATTTTTTTATATGACTGCAATAACCGAATACAAAGAAAACATTGACGCTAGATTTAAAATTAGGCAAATTTCGTAAAGGGTGAACTTGAATACACGAGCCGGCTCAACATTTTATGGGGCCCCAATCGAACTTAAAAAGTAAGGTCTTTTTCAAAACGCAATCTAAACATAAACAACCTAATCAAATTTTATTGAAAAAAAACAATAAATCAAAGAAAATTCTTTATACTAACCTTTAGTCATTGATAGTTGATTTATTTGAAAAAGAGGTAAAAAAAGAGCTAGTGGATTATCAATTTATCAAAATTTTCATCTGGACTCAACTATCAAATGTTATTTTCCGCTTCAAAATTTCATTAGCCTATATAATAACAAAACCCAATATTATTTTTTTATAAAATGAAGGCCCTTAGTTTTTGGGGTGGTTCCCAAGCCCATATGTTATAAATTACACTATAAAGCCGGCCCTTATACATCTTAACTTACAACAAAATTTATAATTGCACTTCTATTCTTTATATGCCTCTTCTTACATTCCTTTATACTTTTGTATTTTTCTCTCTTCACAACTCACATGTACCTATATTCTTAAATGATTTAGTGTTTAAGTAGGGTTGGACCTAGATAGCACTGATGAGGTGTCCACACTTCATGAAAATTTACCTTTTAATATATATATGTTCGAATCACATCGATCTCAAGAAATTTTGACACCGACCCTCATAAAATATTGACAACAACTACCAAGAATATCAACACCGACTCCCACAAAAATTTTTTTAGTATTCTATAAATTTAAAGATATAAATCTATTATAAATTGACTGACACATGTTTAAATAATTCTTATAAACCTAATTTTATTCAAGCAATTGAGATGATCATTATTTACTCAACATTACGCATCATTTGTTTTCTAATAATCTTGCATCTTTTAATCGCGTCTATTACCCTGGATCTTCTATTAAGTATTTGATTTTTTGCCTAAATTTATTCATCTTTTATCTTAAGATTGATTTATACATCTTGTAATTATTTTTGTAGTTTTAATTGCAATTGAACTTTTTGATCTTTTATTGGGCTTTGTTAATATGATATTTTCCTTTATTGTCATCATATCTTATCTACTTGTATGTCTATGAAATCATTCAATGACTAGTATATCTTTTGTGTTGCGGTGAGGTAAACATTGAAAATTATAATGTTGAAACGTTAAAAAAATGAACACGTATTTTAAAAGAAACGTTAATAAATACACAACTTTATAAAACAATAAAACTTTATGTCGTTGATAACATTTAATATTTATATAAGACGTAAAACCATGAAAAGAACGTCATTGCAAGTTACAAGGACGTTGACATAACTTTCCTAACTATATATAATAAAAACAAACATAACGTTATTGTACCTAAAGCTTAAAAATTCGAATAATATCCAACGTGACCACGAGAGTGAACATGATCTTGCCTTTTATTATACACACACATAATGGTACCAATTTTTTCAATCGTGTTCATTTTTCATGGTAGCAACACATTACATTGAGTTGATACAACTAACAATACCCAAACATAACCTATTTTAAATGCAATTTTATTATTAGTAAAATTTATACTGGGATGTCTAGACAAAATTAAAACACAACAACAAATTCATCTTTTTAAAAAATTTTAACGAACAATAGTTATCGTAAAAATCAAATTAGTATGTGTTAAAACCGTATATTATATAAATTACATAAATTAAATTAAAAAAATGTAAAATATAATTAAAACCGTGTCCCCACTGACCTTATAATTTGATATATAATAAATTGATTATAGTTATATTGTATATAAAGTAAATTGCTATTCTAGTCCTTGTGGTTTAAAGAAAACTACTATTTCAATTCAATAGTTTATTTATTAAATTAATAGTTTTAAGATTTGTTTTAATTTCAGTCCATAAAAAACCCTACATTCACCCCAACCACAATCTGCCACCACCTTCACTGTCTTCTCCGACCACCACCACTATTACCTCCTACCTTGCATTTTGTCCTAACTCTCTTTTAAATTGCAGATACCAGTCATACCTAATAACCCTTCCCCTCCACCCTCATCGACTTCACCACCGATAACAACCATCACTACATCCTGAAAACCCATCTTGCACCACCACGAAACCCTAATTCCATATTGAAAATGTTATCTTGTGTGGGGGAGGGAGATTAGATACCACCATAAAACCCTTGTATCTCTCTTCTCTCTCTGATTTTTCCCTCTCTTTTATCTGGTGATGGACGAAGACAAAACCGGACAAGAACCCTAAATGAAAGGGGGAGGTGGAAAGGGTGATCACCATGGTGGGTTGAAAAGAGAAACAGAGTGGTGTGAACAAAATATAGGCAGCGCTGGTGTGCAATGGGAGTGTGGTGGTGCGACCAGTGGACATAGGGGATATGATGGTGCGGCAACAAGAGTGGTGGTGGTGTGACCTGGCGAGTGGGGAGGCGGTGGCTTGGGGAAGAGGCCGATTGTAACATCATGTATTTTTTCATTTATTTAAAAGTTAGTCTCGTTATATTCTTGTAAGGACCATTTATGTCATATTGAAACTTATGGGTTAATTATGTTTATTTCTTAAGTTGCCATTAACTTTTAATATAAAAGTTAATAAACTAATTATTAAATTGAACAATAATAGTTGTGATGATAATAGCAAAAATAATAATTATAATAATAATAGCTCTAATAATAATGTCAAAAATAATAATAATGTTAACAATAATAGTAACAGTAACAATAATAAAATAATAGTAATTGTAACATCCGCCATTTTTCCAAGTTAAAACCCAAACCCGAACTCATTTTGAGCTTCCATTATTAATTTACTTAATAAATGGATCAAATACATTAAATATGTAACCAACTTATTGATTGATAAATAATTCTTTCATAAAATTATAAAGTTTATTAATCATGTTACAAAAAATAACTAAATGGAAAAGACTTATTAAAACTTGTAAAGTTATAAAATGAATTTTAATAAACTTATATAAGTTTTATTAGTAATTATGAATTTTAAATACTGAAAATAAATAATCAAATTATAAAGTTTACAAGTTTTAAAAAAGTTATAAAGATTAACAAATAAATAATTTGATTGATTATTTAAATTGGTTTTATAAAATCTATAAATATTTTATAAAAAAAGTTATTAAAATTAGAGTCTTCAAGAATTTAAATTTTAAATTATAATTATTCTTTTATTTATTTAAATTATTTAATTTTATATTTATTTCAAATTCCAATCATAACCCCCTTTTAAAAGACTTATAAATCACCATTAACATCATTCATACCCTCCTCCTAACCTCAAGTATAAAAGCAAGGCTTAGTCCTCACTTTTCATTTGCTCATTCTCTAAAAATCTCACACTCATATCTTTCTTTCATTTATTGGTTATGATCAATTTGAAGAATTTTATTTTACAAGAGATTTCAAGAATTCTTAATACTAAGGTAATCTTTTATTGCTTTTATATTATACATTTTAATCATCCTAACATCCAATTATTTTCATGATTTTATGTTCTTACTATTATTCTTTCTTCTACCAAATCTCTATTTATTTTAATAATTATCATTTGATCATTAACATTTTAATAATCACTAACCTTATAACAATCACTAATATTCCTAAATTAAGCTAACAACATACTAACATAAACAAGAATCCCGTTTGCATATGGACGACTATGCCGCCGCATTCGGTTATTCAACAAGATTATTGTTCTAAATGATGGCTATGCCAAAGTCTTAGAATATTTTTATAACTCAAATAAAGACTAATATACCATATATTTACATAATAAAATGTTTAACCCGTTTCATGCTTTAACGATTTTAAAGTGCACATAAGTGCCTTACTACAATTCTGGCAGAATATAATCTTACTTCAACCGACCACAACTTGATCATACAAACTAAATTTGAGTAAAATCAGACTTCAATATTAAGTTCATTGAATTACCTTTTCAACGACAGTTTATACGTCTTCAAACTCAATCGGACGACTCAACAATAGCCTTCACAAGATAAGTGCGCATTTCAGCACCTTCTGTCTTGTGTTGCTTGTTTGACCTATTTAAAGATCTTTTTATAAAATTGTTTCTGAATGAAAGTTATCCGGGAGACTTTGAACTCGTCAAGTATATATTTTTACAATTTTATGAAACCGTTTTTTATTTTTAAACATGTTCAAACACATACCAAACATTCTGTCCAGAATCTAGAATTGATGCAATAATCCTTTCTCAATCTACCTTTCGCTTTTTAGCATTCTCTAAACGTCCTAACTTCTTGTAATGAATTCCAACCTCAAGTTATTTTTTTTATCTTAGGACATCACATTTGACTCTTGACATCCAAGCTTTCTTATGTACTCTACAACCATCACTATACTTGTGAGTTCTCCATGCCCCTTTTTACTTTATTTCACACCTTTTGGGGTGAAACATGTTAACCTTATAAACTTACACTTGTAAACATCTTGATACTTGTAAATGCACATGCAATTCATCTTTACTTTTTGTCATGGTTATTTGTGTTATTGTAAGTCTTATATGAGATACATATTTTGTTTACAATCATTAACTATTGCTAGCCTGGCGACGTCTTAGATCTTTGGGCCTGACAAGCCTATTTGGTGCTAAAGTCGATGTATTGCCGACTCCTGATGACGTATGCTTGTTCATTATGGGAACCAAATACACTTAGCCAATCTTATATACTTGTAATCAAGTCGAGGTTTGGTTGTAACTGTGTGTGTTGTATAAGCTTGCTAACTTGTAACCATGGACATGAATTGCTACTTGTAACCCTTTTATATATACATATATGTATGTGTGTTTAAACCATGGGAACTCACCAACTTTATAGTTGACCCTTTATTTTTAACATGTTTCAGGTTTACTACTTGAAGATCTTCTTGTGCTCATATAGGACTTGGACCTAGTTTAAATTGAAAGTCGTATGTTTCTGTTTGTATCTTGATTGTTTTGTAATTACTGATTTGTCTTGTAATGTTTAATGAATAATGACATTTAATATTATTTCAACTTAATTAGTTCCATGTGCTATGAGCAATCGTCTCCCATTCGTCCACCCCGATGATTCCGCCGTCGGTCGGGGTGTGACAGTAATAATAATAATAATAGTGTTAATAATAATAATAATAATAATTTGTAAAAGTTATTAAACCTACAAATGTTTAAAATTTAAGGTAATTAAGTTGAGGGGGCTTGATTGTCAATTTATAAAATTTGAATGAGAGTTTCATGCATAATAACAACAATTAAAACCTCAGGGACCAGTTGTGTAAACTTCTTCCCCCATTTTCTCTCTCCCCGTGTTTCTGGCCAGGCGGTTCCGGCCACCTCCGGCCGAACTTCGGCGACTCCCCAGACGCCTGAAAACCTCAAAATTCATCACTTAATTGATGGCAACCGTTTCGTGGAACTGTCTCGAACTCAAGGATGCGTGTTAATTTCAGTTTTGGTCGGTTATGGAGACGTTTGAGCTCGGTAACCGATCGCCATTAAACTTCAAGTCGTTCGACCATTAAAACACTATAATAATCAAATTAATTGTAACTAAATCGAACGTTTAACTATTCCTAAAACTTAACAATCATAATTTCATCAGAATCACTCCTAAACAATCTGAACTATTCTCACGTTTCAACGCAACCTGCAGTCGAGGTGTTCATCATCTTTCACGTATCCTAAACTCAAATTGATAGACGGTTATTGTTTCTAATCATCCTTGGAAGCTTCTTGTGCAACAAATTTGGATAATATCGACAATTGCATTTCGAACCAACTTCGCCTCTGCCACTTTTAGTGTTAATTAGTTTTTAATTAGTTTTGTTAATATTTTATAATTCAGAAAATTATTATCATAGTATAAAATCAAAATAAAAATTATTTCTTTAACTAAATATTTCAGAAACTATTAAATTAAATTTAAGGGTTTAAAATTATGGTTTTCAAATTTATTCATTTTTTAGAAGAACAAGGGCTATAAAACATTATTAATTCTTTCATGTAATTTAAATGCTAAAAGTGTTACATCATAATTAGCTAATAAATTATTCTTTAACTTTTATCTAAACTCTTGAAATTAATAAAACAATATAATTTCCTATGATTCTTTATTCTTATTTTAAAGTTTTGGATATTATAAAAATCATTCAAAGGTTTAAAACTTTGTAAAATGATTTAAATAATTTCAAGTTATCTTACAAGTTATTTAAAATAAGTATTCAAGAACCTTTATCAAATTTTAAATAATTAATTATTATTTATTTCTCTCTTCGCTTATCATATTTAATCTTTACTAAATCAATAAATTAAACTATTGAATATTTCACTATAATTTTTATTGATTCATATAATCTTTATTAAATCAAAACATAAACGATTCATTATTTTACTTAATTATTTAAACTCCCAAATTCCAATTGAAACCCTAGTCCACGTCTCATTGTTAATCTTATTATCGAATTTAATCTTGGAACATAAACGTTTAGGCAACTTGTAAGAGAAATCGTTGGAGCCTCGTTTATTTTCTTATCATCATCTTATATATATCTGAGTTCTCCATGCCTCCTTTTTACTTTATTTCACACCTTTGGGGTGAAACATGTTAACCTTATAAACTTACACTTGTAAACATCTTGATACTTGTAAATACACATGCAATTCATTTTTACTTTTTGTCATGGTTATTTGTGTTTTTGTAAGTCTTATATGAGATACATATTTTGTTTACAATCATTAACTATTGCTAGCCTGACGACGTCTTAGATGTTTGGGCCTGACAAGCCTATTTGGTGCTAAAGTCGATGTATTGCCGTCTACTGATGACGTGTGCTTGTTCATCATGGGAACCAAGTACACTTAGCCAATCTTATATACTTGTAATCAAGTCGAGGTTTGGTTGTAATTGTATGTGTTCTATAAGCTTGCTAACTCGTAACCATGGACATGAAATGCTACTTGTAACCCTTTTTACATATATATATGTATGCGTGTGTTTAAACCTTGGGAACTCACCAACTTTATAGTTGACCCTTTATTTTAAACATGTTTTAGGTTTCCTACTTGAAGATCTTCTTGTGCTCATATAGGACTTGGACCTAGTTTAAATTGAAAGTCTTACGTTATTGGTTGTATCTTGATTGTTTTGTAATTACTTATTTGTCTTGTAATGTTTAATGAATAATGATATTTAATATTATTTCAACTTAATTAGTTCCATGTGCTATGAGCAATCGTCTCCCATTCGTCCGCCCCGATGATTCCGCCGTCGGTCGGGGTGTGACACCAATCAATGTTTTAGGTTTTGCTTTTGAGTTTATGTGTTATAGAGAAAGAGATAAATGGAATGAGTCGGTGAGAAAAAGGTCTTGGGGTGGGGTGGCCGGTGGGTTTTAGGTGGTGGTGGTAAGCAATGGTGACGGTTGTGATCTAGGAGGTAGTGATGATGGTGGAATCTAGAGGGAGGGAGAGAGAGAGAGAGAGAGAGAGAGAGAGAGAGAGATAGAGAGAGAGAGGAGAGATAGAGAGAGAGAGAGATAGAAGTAAAAATATAGGGTGGGAGTAGGGATGGGGTTTTTACTCAATCAAGGGGCACAATTTACGTCCTATTAACGTTGTTTACAAAACAAAACTTAAACATGGATTGTTAACGTGTAGTTAAAATTAATGAATTTAAATAAAACAAACTAATCAAAATGTTAGCGTTTATATACATACATATACTTAAGTCTTAATTATATATCAAACTACACTATTCATTATTTTATTACTATTCACTTTCTTTTATTTTAAATTCTTTTAATAATTGTCTGTTTCAAAAAATTCATAACTACACAACACTTTAAAGCTATACCTAAATCGAAATACTACTAAATACATCCTTATTCTTTCAATTGATTTTGACATTACACATCTCTATAACACATCTATAAGCTTATATATGTTTATTCAATCTCATATACATGAATGTCTCATTATTATAAACCAAATGAAAAACTTAACCCAAAAGACTAGTATGATGGGTGATGGAACCCATTTGACTTATAAATCCCACATCAATTGCCCATACAACCGATGTGGGACAAGTCCCATACCGTACAATGGTTTCGGTCCATAACATTCGCCCCTCCTTAAGGACCAACGACCTCGTTGGTCACAGCTGGCTCTCTCCAGGCCACCACTCCGAGGTTGGCTTAGATACCACTGTTATAAACCAAATGAAAGAACTCAACCCAAAAAGTTAGTCAGATAGGTGAGTGAACTCATTTGGTCTATAAATCTCATATCAATTGCACATACAACCGATGTGGGACAAGTCCCATACATTGTAACGGTTTTGGTCCTTAACATTTGTTATAAACCAAATGAAAAAACTCAACCAAAGACTAGTCTGATGGATCAAAAAACACATTTGGCATATAAATCTCATATCAATTGCCCATACAACCAATATGGGACAAGTCCATACTTTACAATGGTTTCGGTCCATAACACATATACACAAATTAATCCTTATATGTCTGAAACTTATTACAAACGCTCGCATAAAAAAGGATACGCTAAACACAACCCTTAAAATTTCATCCGGATTTCAAAATAAAAAATCTTACAAACAGAAATAAAACAAAATTATGAAAACCACTAAAACCAATATTGGAAAAACGGAGAATAATCAATAATATAATGAAATACAAAATTACGTCGTCTTCTTATCTCTGTTTGTAAAACCCCAATTCAACACGCCCAAATCAAATCCCATTTCAAACCCTAATTCTCCTTCATCTTCTTCTCCATCTGATCAATCAATCAATCATTCACCCCTTCTTCAATCTCACATTCCATCATCTCCTTCAACACACAAGCTCCCATCTTTCAGATCTTCGTTGCAGAAGCTCAATAAACCGATCTCCATCTGAATCTTGTTGTACAAACAAGGGTTTTTGATTCCGATCAAGAAATTCGCAACATTGCGCAAGGCTGGCGCGTGTCCACAGCATGTAATGGCGGAATCGCCAGGTGTCCGCCACGTATTCTCGCTCGATTTCGTCATCGTGATCCTACTGTCATCCTCGTTGTTTGTTAAATCAGGGTTAGGGTTTTTTCGAATTGGGTTTTGTTCTTGTGATTGAAAGCATGCTGAGCGTGCTGAGAGTGCACCTCCCGTCCGATATTCCGATTGTGGGTTGCGAGCTTTCGCCCTACGTGCTTATACGACATCCCGATAAGACTGTTTCTACTGAAGATGTTCCTGAATCTTTGCCGATTGAGGGTCATTTCTTGAGATACAAGTGGTTAGTCATTAGTTGTTGTTGGCAAAGTCTTTACCTTTTTCTCCGATCAGTGGTAAATGCTTATGTTTAGTGAGTGTGTAACTGTTTGGATTAAATATTTCTTTCCTATTTAGATTTTTCTCATATGAATTTGATTAGGATGATTGTGTTGTAAGAATTTATATTAGTTTATGTAAGCTGCAATATCTTTGAAAGTTTGGTTGATGACAAGTGAGGCTGCTCTAATTTTGCTGAATATTGATGTAATAAGAATATCATTTCTAGTTTGCAAGTATATGGCCTAAAACATTGTTTGAGGCATGGTAGTTTGTGCTAAATGAGTGTGATCCTCTTCCACAGATATTTTGTGTGTGTGTGTGAGAGGAAGGAAGGAGAGAGGGGGGGGGGGGGGGTTGTAGGAGATGGAGGCTAGGAATTCCATGAAAAAATTATATTATGAATTTGAAGTTTCTTTTATTTCTCCTTTCCTTTTTGTGGTTTCTGTTAATATTGTATGATCTGCACTGGTGCACAACCTTAATTAATGAACTCAGATGTTGTGTTCATAGTTATATTGAGAAAGTTTTCTGCTTTTGTTGCAGGTATCGCATACAAAGTGATAAGAAAGTTGCTATCTGTAGTGTACATCCATCCGAGCAAGCCACTTTGCAGTGTTTAGGGTGCGTTAAAGCCAAAATACCTGTTGCTAAAAGCTACCATTGCACTCCCAAATGTTTTTCTGATGCATGGCAGCACCATCGGGTTTTACATGAGCGTGCTGCAAGTGCTGTTAATGAGAATGGAAATGAAGAGGAGGATATCTATGGACGGTTCAATAATACAGCATCTGGGATGAATAATAATAATAATAACAGTACAAGTGTGCAAGCTGTTGTCAATGGTACAACACCATTATATCCTGCTGCAGTTACACAAAGAAATGGTGGTGAAACTTGGTTTGAAGTTGGGCGTTCTAAAACCTACACACCAACGGCAGATGATATTGGCCATGTGCTTAAATTTGAATGTGTTGTTGTAGATTCAGAGACAAAGTTGCCTGTTGGACAAGCAAACACTATATTAACATCACGTGTGATTCCTGCTCCGTCACCAAGTCCAAGAAGGTTGATTTCAGTCACCAACGCTGATGTTGCGGGCCATTTGGATTCATCTTCTGGGACTTTTTCTGTGCTTTCGTATAATGTTTTATGTGATTCGTACGCTACTAGTGATCAGTACGGTTATTGCCCTTCGTGGGCTCTTTCTTGGCCGTACCGCAGGCAGAATTTGTTAAGAGAAATCGTTGGCTACCTTGCAGACATTGTTTGTCTTCAAGAGGTTAGTTTGACTTTTATGGCTTGCAAGCCTGTGCCATGTTTGACTTTGACTTTGACCTTGTACTTTAATTTGATTTCAGGTTCAAAGTGATCATTTTGAAGAATTTTTTGCACCTGAGCTGGATAAGCATGGATATCAGGCTCTTTTTAAGAGGAGAACTACTGAGGTTTACAATGGCAGTAGTCAGACGATTGATGGATGTGCTACATTTTTTCGCAGAGATAGATTCTCACATGTGAAAAAATATGAGGTTGAGTTCAATAAAGCTGCACAGTCTTTAACTGATGCTTTGGTTCCTAATGCCCAGAAGAAAGCAGCTTTAAACCGATTGGTCAAGGTAGCTTCAGATCTTTACCTGATACTTTGTTTCAATATATTTGTGTTTTGGGTTAAATGTGTCATTTATGACGATAACCTTGTGATTTTTAGGATAATGTTGCACTGATTGTTGTTCTAGAAGCAAAGTTCAGTAACCAAGGTGTTGATAATCTTGGGAAGCGCCAACTTGTTTGTGTGGTAAGATACTAAGACACATAAGTTTTTATATTTGCACATTAACTATTACGACGGATTTGGTCGTTATTTTCATATGATGCGAATTAAATTTTGTGTGGTAAGATACTAAGACACGTAAGTTTTAATATTTACACATTAACTATTACGACGGATTTGGTTGTTATCTTCATATAATACGAATTAAATGTTGTGTGGTAAGATACTAAGACACGCACGTTTTAATATTTAGACAGTAACTAATATGATGGATTTGGTTGTTATCTTCATACAACACGAATTAGATGTATTAAAATGAACCAAGTTCATTTTTTCTCCGATTTGGTATGTAGGCAAATACTCATGTGAATGTGCAGCATGACCTAAAGGATGTGAAACTATGGCAGGTTGACCTTTAAACTAAACAAACAAAAATGAGTATTCTTTTACCATCATCATCATCATTATTATTATTTATAAAATGTGTTTGGTTGGCAAATTGTGAAGGTTCACACACTGTTAAAAGGATTGGAAAAGATAGCTGCCAGTGCAGATATTCCAATGTTAGTGTAGTGTGTGACTTCAATTCAGTTCCAGGAAGGTGAAGTGAGTTTTGTATTATGTATCTTTTAATTAAAAAAAATGTTATTGCTTTACTATTTTTTAAAGGATACAATATATACTAATTGCAGTGCCCCACATGCACTTCTTGCGATTGGAAAGTTGACCCAATGCATCCCGATTTAGCGGTAGACCCTCTTGGAATTTTGCGGCCTGCTACCAAACTGACACACACTCTCCCTTGGTATTCTATGCACCTTTAACTATTGGTTGAGCATTATTTAGAAGTATTTGCAATTTATTAAACTATAGTTTCATATTGTTCAGGTAAGCGCGTACTCGTCCTTTGCTAGAATTGGTTATGAGCAACAAAAGAAGAGGGTGGATCCTAATACAAACGAACCCTTGTTTACAAATTGCACAAGAGATTTCATTGGCACCCTTGATTATATATTTTACTCTGGTACTTTATCATTTCTTGTTTTACTTATTATGTCGTCCTCTCTAATTAGTCAGAATCAACCAAATACTTAAACAATTAATAATCTGATAATTACAACTCAGAACTTTATTTTATCACAATTGCTTATTTAAAATCACACAAGCACTTGAAAACACATCTCCATACACCCTCAAATGCATATTTTTGTTTTTGTTTTCATGGGTTTCAGCCGATAGTTTGACTGTGGAATCATTGTTGGAGCTTTTGGATGAGGATAGCCTGAGGAAAGATACAGCACTTCCTTCTCCAGAATGGTCCTCTGATCACATTGCACTCTTAGCTGAATTTCGGTGCAAGCCACGCACCAGACGTTAATGCATTTTAGGCAAGTAATTTATGCGTACAATTATCATTTAATAATCAAGTGCTGCGTATTAATCCAAATGTCTGCAGATCAGGTTGAATGGGAAAATAATGATTATGATAGAAGTGAAGGGAAACCAATGTAAGTGAAAAGTGTGAAAAAAGTAGATTTTGTAGGAAATATGTGCAATGATCTACTACTCTGTATCATGCTACCTTTGACTCAGGAAAATCGCTCGTGTTCAGTTTCGTTTTTAATAGAAATATATAATTTCAGCAGTTTAACTTAGTCATGACCCATGAGTTGAAGTTTTCTCATGGAGTTGCAGGTGTGTCAATGGTGGGGGGAAATAGAGGAAGGAAAGATGTGACTTTTTTTTGTTGTTACTTTCTTTTAAAGTTGGTTATTACATACAGTCCAGATTGAATTGAATACAAAGGTTTTAATTTATTGTTCTTATTTCAGTGTGGTTCTTGCTGTTCCAAATTATTAGATGATATTGATTTTGGGTTTATTTATCCTTTTCATATTGCTGTTAATTGCAAATATGTAATAGTTATCTCTATACAACAAAGTTTGTGATTATGATGTTCGTAAGGATTAAATTTGAGTTTAAAATTCATAATTGCTTGATCGGCACCATCTTACAGCTGTTTTAATGTTTAGAGCTCTATTTCTAAAATTCAAGTAATGTTTTAAAGTTTAATGTTTAGACTTTAGAGCTCTTTTAATTGTTGATCATAAATACTTTTTCTTCTTCTAAAGTTTAATTTATGTTCGTGGGTATATTTCAAGCTTAGTTTACGTTAGTTCGTCTATTATTTATTAATCATTTAATTATCTTATTTATATACATATATATGCATTAAAAATTGTTGTGTATAATTATATACTTGTATATATGTGACATAAATTATGTACTCTTTAATTTGTTTATCATTACTATATGTGCATAATAATATTTATTATGGAATTGTATATATTATATATAAGTTTTTATATATATATATAAACCGAGCTTGGCTTGTGAAAATGGTCATGCTCGATGCATGATGGAGCTTTGTCTTATACATGAGTTTGTTTAAGCTTAGTTCGATTTAGATTTGATTCCGTATACGAGTGTCTCAAAATGAGAAAGATCTTTTATTTCATTAGGTGTTAGTAATTCATATATTCATATATTAAATATATATACTAAAATGATCTAAAAGAGAGCGATGATTTTAGTGACTTCTCTTTTTCGGATGACCTTTTAGTTTTTATATGTTGGTACTTTAATCATTACTTTTGACCACCTAAACCTATAATTGTAAAATATTATCACTTTAACCTCTAATTTAGCACTTTGTTCCAGAACCAAAAGAAATTTCAATTGAAATATACTGCATTTGGGGAGTGACAACTGAAATATACTTTGTAAAGATTATACACAAGCGTCTCTTGTATCACTGACAAGTTTGGTATGATCTACCATCTAATGATCGTTCTTTAGGGATATTTGTCGTCGTGCTTGCTTGTCAAATTATCGACTAGGGTTATGAATCTGAGCCTGCTGGTTTTGAGTTGAGAAGTGGCTGCAACGCTTTGACTACAATCGTCATACTTGGCCTGAAATCCGCCTCATATTGAACACACAGTGCTGCAACTGCCGCCATCTGAAATTGGACATGAATAATATGATCATAAACACAATTATGTTCTATTTGGTTCTTTTAACAATTTCATTAGAGGTGACAAGATGGTGGTTATATGACATGTTCAATTAGAAAGAGTGGCGTTATATATGGTTTGAAATTTTGAATGAAGGTAGAGGTATGTAAACTTAGAAATGCCTTTTTTTGTCATTGTTTAAACTTTATATAATTAATGGGTTGATTTGAAGAAAATATTTTAGTACATTGTATGCATTTAGAAAACTTTGGTGACTTTTAACCCATTTCACCCTTTCAATCATAAATCATTTGACTTGTTCTCTTTTTGACTAAATATCATGATCTGACCCAACTCGACCTCTTTTTGGCTTAATAATTTGATAGACTGTATGCGTTTAGAAACTATGGTGACTTTTAACCAATTTCACCTGTTGAATTATAAATCATTTGACTCGTTCTCTTTTTGTTGAAATTGACTTTGATTCCATTTACAATGTGAGGATACAAGATGAGACCATAAAATGGAGAGATATATGAAGTGAACCTTAGCAATTGCCTTCGGTGGGTAATCATTGTTTAACTTGGGATCAGCACATTGCTTTACTTTATCCTCACTCAATCTTGGAGTTGCCTGTTACAGTTACATAATAACAAGATCAGTATGCAGTTATGCACACATTGTTTCAGGAATTGCAAAAAGACAGAGTCCCATAAAACGAGTCCCGTCTTCATTTGGAAGTCAATCCTCATGGTTTTCAAGCTTAAGTTTGAAAATACTTTTGATTCCATGTTTTGAAATTACATGCTGCAGTTTATACTCTAAGGACTAACTCTTTGCTTTTAATATATATCTTGAAGTTAAAAAGTGACTAATTTGCTACTCAAATTGTCAAATGTGGACTCCAATGAGTAGGGTAGCATGCAAGACACACCCATGTAACAAGAGACTGTTGTCCTTTAGGCAATGTGTGATCCACAGGCTTCCTTCCTGTCAAAAGTTCTAAAACAATCACCCCAAAACTGTAGACATCACTCTTTTGAGTTATTTGTCCTGTCATAGCATATCTGAGTAAAAATGTATGAATGTTTCAATAACGTTAATCAGTATATACTAACATTCTGAACCAAATAACCAAAATTATTTGGTAGTACGACTTACTCAGGAGCATGGTAACCAAAAGTTCCCAACACTCTTGTTGAATGCAGCCGAGCTGCGGTGTCAGAAGACAAATTGCTCAAGCTGAAATCGCCCATTTTTGTTTCAAAATCATCAAACACAAGAACATTGCTTGACCTTACATCACAATGAACTATTGGCGGTTGAGCCTTTTCGTGTAAATATTCAAGACCCCTTGCTGCACCATAAGCAATTTTAACTCTCTGAGCCAGTTGAGAACGAGACCACCATCACCACCCTGTTTTCCTAATTAACATAAAACAATTTCTTTTATCATCAAATTAAAAAGATATCATGTACAAACATTAAGAAGGATGTTTACAATGACTTTACCATGTAGTATCTCATGCAAACAACCCATGGTTGCATAACGATATACCAAGATTCGGTTTTTTTTCTCTAAGCAATAGCCACACAGTTCAGAAAAATACTCATTCTTAAGTCTTGAAATCATGGCTAACTGCATACATCCAAAATCAAACAATATAAACTACAAAACCATATATTACTACAGCGACTAAAATAACAAGAATTAATGATATTTTCACCTTTTCTCTAAAATCAGATTCAGAATCTGATAAAGAGCTCATATCTAGCTTCTTTATGACTACTTCTTCACCGGTGCTTAGCTTTCCATAAAAAACCCGACAATAAGTGCCTTCGTCAATCAAAGATTCTGAGCTGAAATTATGTGTAATCTTGTTCAACTCATCCAATGAAAATGACTGTGTTTCAATTGTTGAGCCATTGTTGGCAGCCCCTTTAGCAGCTCCGCCAGTCCTTGGCTCTCTCATACTGCCTACATCATCGTCATAACTATGTTTCATGGCCATTATGTATTTGATCAGGTAGATATACATCCATGACAAACCATATCTATCACCTTTATAAAAATTCCTTAAAGATTGTCATCTTACCATAAAGATAAGTTCTTATAATTAATAACAATTCATCGACGTTATGGTTCATAATTAGGTAGACAGAAGAGTATAACACCATGTATGGACAGAATTCAATTTCTTACCTCCACCATAAAGGGGTCCTCGAGGCGGTGCTGTATGACCATTGTTTGTGGTTGCGCCATCGGATACCTTGCCCTGCTTTCTCTTCCTACAACAGCACCGCATCCTTCAAATCCCAGCTACAGAAAGCCCACAATATTGTTTCTTTATCAATATCTTAACCAATCAGATTTTGCATTCAAACATTCGAATCAACCCCCAAAACATTACAGCATCTTATTAATCAAAATCAAACAATGATATTGGAACCTCATATTTGTACACCCACCTGGTGAAGCATTTGCTCTAACACATTATACCCACAAAGATTTACACCAAGAACAATAGGAAAACAAACCATTTGAATCAATCCTATAAAATCTTGATCAAACAAAAGGTGCAAATGATTCTTATATGAAATCCCAAACATTACATCATCTTATCAATTGATCAACAAATCAAACAAATGGTATATCAAGCTCATATCTTTATACGCACCTAGTGAAGCATTTCATCAAACACCTCATACCCACAAAAATTTACACCAAGAAACAACGAGAAACACACACATTCCAATAAAACATGAAATTGACGAAGGATGAAGGTAACAACATACCCCATAAGCACAAATTGAGGCCGAATTGAATAGAAGAAATCAATCAATCGGCAAGAAGGAAGAGAAAGAAATCAGAAAAAGTTGAATGGATTCTTTTCCTGTTTCTCTCTCCTCACAGTCGCCGGATCGTGAATTGCAGAGGTATGATGGATATCTGGTTCAAATGGGTTTGTTGTTGGAGTATTTGTATCAACCGCCAAAAACGGAGGTGTACGTTAATGTTGCTGTCACGTTTACTTATGTTATTCTCGTACCCCTTGTTATTCGGATCCAACCTTTGTTTGGATAATTTCTTCATGGTGGTTTCACTTCTTGAAACAACAATTGCGATTTGATGGATTGAACACACAAATAAGATGATTAACTAATTGTGATCAAACATAGTTTAAACTTAAGTAATCTGCTTGTGGATCGTCCGGTGACAAGTTTGTTTGTTTAACAAGTCAAGTTTGTTAATTTATGTCGGTGATTGTTCGTTTATGTTCATCTATATTTGTTTTTATAATTATTCAACTTATTTAGCTATTTAGATTTTAACCATTAGCGTATCACCTATGGTATTAGTAATTACCCTAGTAATATAGTATGAGTTAAAAAATTTAATAGGTAGTTTGGTGAGTATAAGAGGAAAAAAAGTTAGCTGTTAGAGGAAAACCATCATCTTATGAGTTCACGTCTATAAAATCACAAGCTTACTCGTTTAATCTTCAGCATATCAGTTTCAACCTGTTGGTGATTCCTTAACTACCCATCGTGATTTTTTAATTGAATCAATTGATGTTTTTGTCGCATCTAGTGTTATTTTTCACATGAGTCTATTTTTCAGATGTTACCTCTTTAACATTTCAAATGTGCTAATCCATCTATATTTGATTCCATATAAACTACATTTATTTAGCCAATTAGACTATTACTTTGTGCCTAGTAGCATCGGTAATTATCTTTCATAAATGTGATATGAGTTTAAATTTTTATAAATTAATAATTAGGTGGAATTTTTAAAGAAAATAAAACTTATTATTTGGATAGAAAAATACCATCACCTTATGAGTTCATGTTTATAAAATCACAATCTTTAGGCTTTAGCCTATGAGTTTCAGCTCAATTGTCATTCTTTAACCAACCAACCATTGTGATTTTTCATTTGGATAGATTGAAACCTAAATTATCTTTAGAACTATGGAAATCACAATGTAAACTCAAAAGTGACTAAGTTGACTAACAGAATCACAAGAATTAGGGTGGCCAATGAAACAATAACACTTGCAGAGTATCAACTTATAATTCATGTTTACTTCTAATTGGAATGTATGATGATGGTATTTAACCTTTATGATCAAATAGTCACTTTTGATTTTAACTTATGTTTTATAATTTTATTGAATCGCAGACGTCTGATATGTAGATAACACATAAGTTGAAGTGACACACAATATGTATTATACCTTGAAGGTTGTCCTAGCGATGGTAAAGATTATATCTCATTAAAAAGGTGAGAGAGCGTGCCCGAAATAAATAAAAAAATTATATATAATATATAAATAAATTATTTTCATATCACCTGTGACCTGTATTATACATTTAGGTCACCAAAACCTCATGATATATATTAGAAATGATTTAACGATTAATACATACATCACCAAATGAAACCTTAAAGTAATCAACTTCATGATATTATCTTCCCCATCTTGAAGCAGCACATGAACTTTGGTAAGCTTGTACTGGGTCTTCTCTGAAAAACAACACAATAATAAAATGTTTATAATATTTATATTACTTATTATAATAATATAATTATATTATATTTCAATGTGTTATATCTTTATAAAACAGTTAAAATATTTATAATAACAAGTTTAACTTTTAATTATCATGTCAGAATTTAAACTTTGATATTTTTTTAAAAAGCTTTTAACTTTTATTACTGGACTAACAACCCAAATGACGTTAAGAATTAACGACTCTCATGACTTACATTGTCCAATTCTCGTCTTTCTCCGGCCTTTGAGTTCCTCTTCTCGGTTGCTTGCTCCAACTCCGACCAAATATGAGCTCCGATCACACCCGAAGACGACATCGACACCGACTTCCGACCATAACTCGACCCTCTACTCTTCTCCGATCTCCTCGACGACTCTTCAAACCCTTCACTATCATCCACACCTCCATACATTCTCTTGTCCTCCGGGATCCCAACCTCTCGAACGACGACAACATCCCCCCGACCACCCGACACCTTACCCCCATCGTCCCCAATCAACGAGTTCTGAAAATCAATCGAAAAACACGCCTCACTAAGCTGAAAGCTCTGCATTGACTGATCCTGACTCTGACTCTGACTCTGCACCACATTGGAACTTCTAGTAAGAAGTTCCATTAACTCATCCTGTCGCTGGTTATTACCCCTGGTGGTATAACCAGCGACAGAACCAAGCGGCTCAACACGCGGTTGAGCCGCCCCAGTATTCCTAAGAACACAAGAAAGGTGAGCATCAAATTCACACAAGTTACAATGGTACACCCACCCGCTATAACTCGGCTTATCGCACAAGTCACATCGGAAGTCATAAACAGGCACGAATTCAATGTTCAACGCGTGTCGATGCAGCGAGGTTTTCATCGACAACGGGGCAGCTAAACATAAAGTATGATAATAATCCACACATTTGGGACAATGGTAGTAAAAGCCCTTGATCGGGGTTTCGCAGCCTTTGCATCGAACGGGTACTTTGGTTTGAGTCGGGAACGTCTCGAGTGTGAGATGGTGGTTCGGGTCAGACGGGTGAGTAACGTTTTCGGGCATACTGAAGCACACTTGATGAAGGTAAAAGCCACATAACTTGCACCTGTAGTAGAACTTGTTTGGGGCTATGGGTTGCCTGCAGCCCGCGCAAGTCGCGTCGCGATGGGGCTGCAGTTTGGTGTAGTCTAGGGGGTGGTCATGGCTAAAGTGGTGGTACTTGAGTTCATCTTTTTTGGGGTCCATTTTGAGTGATTTGATGTGGGGTTTGAATAGTGTTGTTGTGTGGTGCAATTTATCATTGGTTTTGTGGTGTTTTTGAGAGTTGTTTGTATGTGTTAAACGGCCATTCGGATGATCCTATGAGGTTATTATGAAAATTCCGCCTTGTTTTCTTGGTGTTAAAAGGATATTATTTGTGCTTAGACGGCATTTTATATGGTTTTAGTGTGTGTTGTTTTCTTATAAATTTGGATGTTGTGGTAGCTTTGTGAGTTGGAGTTGAGCTGTGTTATTGACTTTTAATAAATGAAAGAAAAAAGAAAAAGGAGAGGAAATCAAGGAAAGAGAAAAAAAATGAAGAAGTCAAAGAGGAGAAGTTAAAGATATAAGAGTATTCATAATTCATTTTCAATTCTTATTCATATAATTACATTTACTATTTTTTTATTTATTAATTAGATAATATTTTTATATCTTTATCATTATTTTTTAGCTTTCCTATAATCACAGCCACTTAAAATATATTAAAAACATTATAAGGTTTTAAATGGTGTTTTCCAAAATACGAATTGAACATTAAATTTCTCACATCCTTCACTCACAACCACTAATAACCATACCATATAATATATGAAATACACTCAAATAAATTTAAGGAATAAGCTGTGAATGCTCTAAGAGTATATTAGTATTTTGGTATCTGGGATTAGGGTCATAAACCCTATCAATTCAAAAATAAATCTTTTGACTTATTAATACATAATGTTTTATTTTTTAATTATTTTGAATGTTAACACTAACTCTGTTAACTTTATTTATGTTATGTGTAAGGGTATTTTAGTCATTTTCCACCTTAAGCACTATTTATATAAAGTTAAACATTTAGCGTCATTTCTACACATTTTCAAAATTTCCAATACAACCACCACTACCACAAAATACCATAAAAATAATCAGATGCCATCAGAATCCAACACTCATATAGGGGAGCACGTCGCATGGGAGCTCAGGATGAACGATGGCGGCATGCTTAACACATGCAAGTCGGACGGGAAGTGGCGTTTCCAGTGGCGGACGAGTGAGTAACGCGTAAGAACCTGCCTTGGGAGGGGAACAACAGCTGGAAACGGCTGCTAATACCCCGTAGGCTGAGGAGCAAAAGGAGGAATCCGCCCGAGGAGGGGCTCGCGTCTGATTAGCTAGTTGGTGAGGTAATAGCTTACCAAGGCGATGATCAGTAGCTGGTCCGAGAGGATGATCAGCCACACTGGGACTGAGACACGGCCCAGACTCCTACGGGAGGCAGCAGTGGGGAATTTTCCGCAATGGGCGAAAGCCTGACGGAGCAATGCCGCGTGGAGGTAGAAGGCCCACGGGTCGTGAACTTCTTTTCCCGGAGAAGAAGCAATGACGGTATCTGGGGAATAAGCATCGGCTAACTCTGTGCCAGCAGCCGCGGTAATACAGAGGATGCAAGCGTTATCCGGAATGATTGGGTGTAAAGCGTCTGTAGGTGGCTTTTTATCCGCCGTCAAATCCCAGGCTCACTCTGGACAGTCTACCAAGGGATACACAGAGTCGTGGACGGTAAGCGTGAGATGAAAGAACACTGCAATGCTGGAGTGGAGCGGTAGGGGAGAGGGAATTTCCGGTGTGCGGTGAAGGCGTCGGAGTCGGCGAATTTGGAACGCACTACGTGCGGATGTGTACACGGCTGTAGCCAGTCTAGCCGTAACGATAGGTTCTATCCTTCGTGGTCTATAGGTTGATAGTCTATTGACTACGCTTGTCATAGGTATTGATACAGCGGCTGAACTAATGAAAGAAAGACAGGGTTATAAATAACCCTGTCTTTCTTCCATTAGTTCAGCCGCTGTATCAATACCTAGTAGCAATCATCTTCCATATCTCCGCCATCATTACCACCAAGGTGGTTCTCCACATCTCAAAATCATTCTTCTCATCGTTGGGTAAGGGGTTGCTTAGCGTGAAGATTATTAATGATGCTACGAGTATTTTGTTGGGTCAGACGCCTGAGAAGCTGAGGGAGTTGATGTGAATGGCGTACTTTAGCCTCCTAAGAATGTGTCTTCTTCTTGCTTTCTCTATGATCATGGTTGTGTTAGGTGGTGGTGGTGTGTGGTGGTTGTATTGAAAATTTTAAAATTATGCGTAAATACCCTAAAGATTAAACATCTACATAAATAGTCTTTAAGGTGAAAAATGATCAAAATACTTTTACACTTAACAGAAAAAAATTAACAGAGTTAGTGTTAGGAGCCAAAACAGTTAAAAAATGAAACCTCAGGGGTTGATATGTCATAAGATTCTTTTTTAAGCTGATAGGGTTAAATGACCCTAACCTCAGAGACCAAAATACTAATTTACTCAAGATATAATGTTATTTTGTGTTTTAGAAATTTGAAAAAAGAGAAAATAATTAAAGATTCTATGTTAAGTACAAGAGTAAAATAGATAAAGGGGAAAATATGTTATTTCTATTTGATTATTTTTTAAAAGAAGTGTTAGAACAGAAAACTATTAAAAATCTTCATTTTCTATTATTATTATTTATTGAAAAAACTCAAGAATATAATTATCTTCCAGTTATTTCCGTTATTTTCACTTCTCTATTTAAAAAGGACTCACGAACATAATGTTAGGGGCTGTTTGAAAGAAATTAAAGAAGGAAATGAAATTAAGGAAATAAAAAAGGAGGAGAAATGAAATGTATAATATTATTTTGTGTTTTAGAATTTGAAGAAAGAGTAAATAATTAAACATTTTATGTCAAGTGGAAGGGTAAGATAGAGGTAAAGGGCAAAATCTGTTATTTCTATTTGATTATTTCTTAAAAGAATTTGATTACTTTTTAAAAGAAGAGTTAGAACAGAAGGTTATTAAAATTCTTAGTTTTGCACTTCGAAATTTCCTTTAATTGAAAACTCAAATTATAGTTTTATTCTAGAATAATTTAAAATTTTATAAATTATATTTACTTTCTTATTAGTTATGTTTTAGTAATTTATTTAATTTTAATTTAATTTAAAATACTATCTCTCTCTTTATTTATTGACTTTATTAGAAAACTAAATAGTTACTGTGAACAAATAAAAACATTAATAATAAACTAAATAAACAGAATAAAATTATATATAACATAAGAGTAAAATTAATTAATTAATTAATTAATAATACTTCAAATAATTTTGTAAGAGAAAAATGGTGAGAAACAGAGAAAGAATAAAAGTAAATAAAAAAAATAAAAGATTATTATAAGTTACATATTTCGACATTAAATTGGTAAGAGCAAAATGATCATTACTTAAAAGCTAATAGGAGAGGTTAACTTTAGTTGTTTTTTTTGAACGATCAAATTTATTAAACTAACAAGAAGCTAGAAATAATGTATAAGAGGAGATTCAAAAAAATTACACCATGAAACTCCTATTTTCCATCTAGTTTTCAGCCAAAGGAGAATGATTTTACATTGCCTATAATCTCCTCCGCATTAACGTATTTGTTGTTAAACACCTTCTTGTTCCTAGCCTCCCATAAACACCATAAAAAGATTAAGAAGATTGCTTGAACCATGTCTTTGAGCCCAATCGCTATCGTCTATAAGAGGGAATGAGTTTCATCGTTTTTCGTCATGATTTCGTTGGTTTCACATGCATGCCGCAAAAACTAAAAGCCTACAGAAAACATGTATTACACAAATCTATGTTAACATAACTAATTCTTCCCCATTGAAGGAAATGAGTGTATGTAACTCATTCTTCATTGATGCAAATGGGTATATATCTAGAGTTTTGAAAGTCTTGATATCTTCTGATTTCTTATTTCCAGTAATCTTGTACTTATGCGAACGCGTGTTGTTGTAATCTATTGATTCTCTCCAGATGGTCGAGATAATAAGATAGACAAAAGAATCATATAACCGTCATGTTTCAAGAACACTGCTCTATGGCTAAAGTATAGACACCAAAACAGTACCAATCAATGGAGCTTACTTCATTGCTATCTCTTCTTGCTCGTCTACAAACTCGAGAGAATCACCATAATATTTATAAGCTTCTTGCCTGATACTTTCTGAAAGGCGGGTTTCTCCTTTTGATTCTAACTGCGCGACTAATAATTTAAAAGTTAACCTATCAGGCTCACAACCTACCTCTTTCATTAAGTCAAAGCAACCCATGGCATGTTCAATGAGGTTGTAACTCATCAAAGTTTCCAACAGTGCATTAAACCCGTCTGTCTTGGCCTCTAATCGACCTTTTTCTCTTTTCAATTCGTGAACGATGATATCAACCTTGTCATTCAAGCCATTCCGTGCCAAAACCAAGATTATTTCAGAAAATACTGATACCTCGGGCTTATACCAATGTTCCTTTTGAATCACCGCAAAAACCTATATCAAGAAAAGCGAATGTTAGACATGGTTTGATTTAAGCATGAATAAAAAAAACTCTATAAGTAAATATATACATATATGTGCCTATACGTTCAATAAAGAACACATTTTAAGTGAAAGACTGCGAGAACCGCATAAATACTTATACCTATTGTTTTACCCGTGATCCATAAGATGGTCATGTGACTGCATAACCACCACTCTTTCTCCCACTATATCTGACATGTATTAGCGGTTCTCGTGGTTCTTAACTTAAAATTTGTTCTGCATTGAACGCCCCCTTTTATTTGTGTCTCTGTCCCTCTATATATAGATAATCTCTTTAGAAGCATAGCATTCTTTCACTTGTTTCAAATTTAGTCATTGAACTTTATGAATCATAATAAAAGTCACCATCTTTTAAAGACTGGGTTCTTATGAGTAACTTCGGCAAGAAAACCTTTACGAAGTTGAACGGTTTTCATAACTTTTAAAAAAATTAGATGGTTTCTGTACGATTCTTACAGTCCAGTTTTGAACTAGGGTCACCATACTAATAATGAACTGACCATAAGGGCCAGCAGGCAGTGGTCTTGGCGAAGGAGCTCACGGAGTATGGCCATCATATCAAACTTGAGTAATCTACTAAACTTGGAGTTGATCACTTGTTGTTGTTGACGTTCGTCTGCAGAAGATTTAAATGCTCGTTTGAGAGATTGAATTGTTTGTATGGCCTCGATGCTGAGATTTCGTCCTTTCTGCAAGGGCTTCCTGTTCTTGCTTCTGTCTCTCATTGTTACCCGCATCCTTCCTCTGTCCTTCTTCCCCACTTCAAGTGACAGAAATCCCATAAAACCACAAGACGTTCTTGTTTGGATGCCGTACCAAAACCCATAACCACTGCAACTAATACTCCTGATCGCCATGCCTCTCTACACTGAAAAAGACACCAAGAAATGTATTTTATCCAGATATACATTTGTCTTTAATATTACAACTTGTCAAGCTTGTAATACGCCTGAACGTGGGAAACTGGTAGGTTATGGCAGATCGGTAAAATTATATAAGCAAACGGGTCAGATTGACTCGCTAACAATCTTTTGTCCATTATTTATACATTTCATTGATGACATACTCGAGACAATTATAAAGACTAAAACTTATAAAAAGTAGCTTCTTATAAAAAAGTAAAACTCAATAACCAGATACCATTAAGCATATCATATCACAATGAAGCAAACAAGTAATTAAAAAAAATTAATATATCATGCAAACAAATTAACTTAGAATTCACAAATTGTATGGGAACATAGTATTTAGAAAACAATTTATTGAAGTGTAAATTATCTCAAGGTAATATATGATAATGAGTTCAACAGAGCATCAGCAGAATTGTTATAGTATTACTCCTTATTCAAAGCCTTGACAAATACACACACACAAACACACACACACACACACAATCTACTTGCTTGAGAAGATTTGGTGAAAGAATAACAGTTAGAGAGAGAGAGTTTAGAGTGGTTTGTTATTCATACTCTCTAAAACTCTTTGTTCTTACAGTACACAACTACACAAGCACACATACAATAATAACCATATAACCAACTCTCATGAGGTAGTTATGGAAGAGACTAGACTAGCTGACTAGCAAACTTTTGTGGACATTAATACATATCAATACCCCTCCCTCACATGGATCCTTGTCCCCAAGGTATCGTCTCGCAAGTAGCCACATTTGAAATAACCAACTTAACATTTAGGAGTAGGTATAAAGATAGAAGCATGATGTTTCTTGAGAAAGTGACAAAGAAAGCGGAATGCAATGAACATTTAGGAGGGAGTCTGCAAGTATATCAGAAAAAAACACGTCTTTTTCCCAAAAGTCTATAAGTTTGTCATAATACCAGGGCAAAAATTCTGATTTGTGACTTATTTGATTCTTGTTCAACACTTTGTTCATAGTTGCTCCCAATGAAGTTCTTATTATAACATGTCTCTAGACAGTGGCGGAACTAGGAATTTTTTCCTACGAGTCACTATTTTTCGGTGATTTACTTTGTAACGAAAAATTATAAAATTTTTCATGTTGTAATACCCAAATTAACAAACAAATTAAAGATTCTAGATCTCTAAATACCCAAATCAACAAACAAATTATAGATTCTAGATTTCTAAATACCCAAATAAACAAACACATTAAAGATTCTAAATTTCTAAATGCCTAAATCAACATACAAATTACAGATTCTAGATTTCTAAATACCCAAATTAACAAACAAATTATAGCTTCTAGATTTCTTAATACCCAGATTAACAAACAATTTATAGCTTCTAGATTTCTAAATACCCAAATTAACAAACAGATTATAGCTTCTAGATTTCTAAATACCCAGATTAACAAACAAATTATAGCTTCTAGATTTATAAATACCCAAATTAACAAACAGATTATAGCTTCCAGATTTCTAAATACCCAAATCAACATACAAATTAAAGATTCTAGATTTCTAGATACCCAAATGAACAAACAAATTAAAGATTCTAGATTTCTAAATACCAAAATCAACAAACAAATAACTAACAAACAAATGAAATAAGTCAAGTCTAACAATGAAAGGTTTGAACTTTGCATAAAGAATAAAGAAAACTAACCTCACAAATCGATGGAAGATGGCAGCAGGGGGAGGCGGCGGCGACAGCAGGTGGCCGGAGGCAGCAGGCGGAGCAGCCGACGACGGTGGTTATTTCTGTCGATGGTGGGTGGGGAGGCTTAATTGGGGTTAAGAGTTTTATTTTGTGTTATAGGAGAAGGGTAATTTAGTAATTTATTAATTAAAAGTGAATTTTAGAAAATAGCTGCATATTCGTAAAGTAGGGTTATTCACGAATCGAACCAAACCGAATGCAGCTCCGCTCGAACTCGGTTTGGTTTCAAACCGAGCGGCTTGGTTCGGTTCGAATTTACAAATTCGAGCGTAAACTTCATGCTCGAAACTCGGTTTGGTTTTTAGATCGGCGCTCTCGGTTTTGTTTGGTTTCGTCGTGTTATAATTTAAAACAAAACTAATAATTCATTCAAAAAGTTTCAACTTTCAAGTTCCAACCGTAGTATCTTTCCCAATGCTTGTGCAAATATTCTTAAGAACCAAATCATAAAAAAAAATCTAACCTCAAGATATCGCGATTAGGAACAACTGAACAATGTCGGGCTTCTAACTAGGTCGGACTTCGGAGGCGGATGTCGGAGGCGGGATGCGCGATCAAATTATTGCAGGTCTGATTGCCGAGGTCGGGTTTGCATGTCAGAGTGCTAGAGGCAGCGCCTCGGTAGTCGGTAAGGAGGTGGGGGATATGGGAGACAGCTAGAAAGTGTTGATGGGTGGAATGGTGAAAGGATTTTGAAATGTGAAGTGATGATTTGATCAGATAATTAAAGCTTTACATTTAAAGTTGTTGATTTTTTGACTAAATAATTAATATAGTGGTAATTGGTTAATAACTAAATAGATTAACAATATATAATATATAAAAACTAAATTAAAATAAATTCGAGCGAAACCGAACGAGCGACGAGCGAGCGCACACCTTTGCTCGTGCTCGGCTCATTTTCAAACCGAACCGAGCCGCTCGGTTCATTTACAACCGAGCCAAAATTCGAATGAGCAAAAATCTGAGTTATTTCGAACGAGTTCGAGCGAGTTTCAAACGTCGAGCTATTTGAACAGCCCTATTGTAAAGTTGTTAAAGTGTTTGCACTAACACATTACTAAATTAGGAGTAACAAATATAGGAGCAAGTTGGTTATAGAGGTAGGTTAGAGAGAACAGAGTTTTTATTCTTGGTTTCTAGTTGGGTTCAATACTTTTCCCTTGTAATAATCAGAGGTTTTTTCCTTTTTAGTAAACGGTTTTTTATTTGTCTTGTAATTTTCTTTTGTTTGATGAGTGGAGTCTGGTTAGGGATTGTAACAAGGAAAATTTAGAATTATGATTAGAAGATGTAGAGATGTCGAGCTGTTGACAATGAAGTTTGATCTTGACGAGTTTGACGGAAAATGATTTTTCTCTTGATAATAAAAAGGGAAAAAATCTGTCAATCACATTACTATTGAAGGAGAGAATGAAGATCATGGAGAAGGTTTATAGTGCTTTGAGTCTAGCTGACAGGGTTTTTCACGAGGTGTTGAAAGAATGAAGATTATGAAGGATGACAACAATGATCTGTAAAATGTTGAGTTTGTACCTAAAGCTGGAAAAGAATATGACATCTTAGGAAACATTTAAAAAACGTTGGTCACTTGCTAAAGATGGAATATGTGAGGCTTACAATTATGAGATGGTCTTTGACAATGTTACATGCTACCAGGAAACATATGTATATGTTAAATGGAACAAATCATGTCAAGGAATGAAGCAACGGACGACCAACCATGGTTGACATCAGAGCCGACCCAAATAGGTTATTAGTGGTACGTTGGGCTTGAGGCCCCAAAATTTAAAGGCCCCCTATTATTTCAAAAAATATATATATTGGGTCTATGTAAATTACATGCACACAACCCATCAATCTGATGCAAACATTCAATCAAAATACTTATTCATAATATTGGGCCTAATGTAATACTTGAATCTTCTAGACGCACAGCCCATCGATTTGATACAGTGGTGGCCTTTTGCCTGCTTGCAATATATATAAAAATAAAAATTGACTCCACCAACTATAAACGTATTAGTTTATTATTGTCGGTCCCAAAGCCGGATAAAGGGTGAGGGTTTTAACATTTTTTTATAAAGAAAAGAGCCTCCTTGTTTTAGTTCGATTGGGACCTTAAAAAATATTGAGACGGCCCTGGTTGAGAGCAAGCATGACAACATACAATGTGAGATCAGACCACATTCGTAGGTGTGAAGTGCTTGGTAACTTGAGGATGATGACATAGATAAAATTTATATTTAATTGCACTACTATACATATGAACTTACTTGACGACATTCTTAATTGCTCAAAGCTTTCTTTTTAATGTTCACCAGAAATAAAGCAAATGTTATGTTAATTACCATACTTCATTTGCACTTCATGTTTATTAATACCAAACAAATACAAGTATCTTTTTTACTAGAATTTTAAAAACAGAGTTATGGATACGTATACCCACACAACTAAACTAGTTTATATGATAGATACATATAATTCAGTCATATGTTTTCCACACACAAAAGAAAACAGATCAACTTCAAATGTCACGACTACCATTTAATCCTAATCCTATTTCAAATAACAATTAACAAAACTCTTAAGAACAATCAAAATTTTCATCTTGTATGTTAGATATCTATAATAATCAATTTTACCTTGTTTCCAACCCAATAGACAATGACATACTCGATTGTTAAAATAAAACCACCCAATGGAAGATCTAACATTAAAACATCAATTTTAATTTTTTCCATACACATTAAATATACCAAAATGAGTCCCAAGTTCTGAATAGAACAAGAACACTTGGGTTTTCAAAAATCATATATAATAACACTTTTCAAACCAAAACCCTATTCCAACCAGTATAAACCTCCAATTTGGTGTTTCCATTTATTAACTACATATAGGATACAAACTCATCTCATACCAAAACTACATTTTCTCAATGATCAATACAATCAGTCGCATATATCGACTCTAGTTAGCCCTAATTAGAAACCATTTTAAACCAAAATCAAAATTGCAAATTTTCTAAACATCATTTGAAGGGGTTTACAAAACCCTAGAAATAAAACGCGTTATTCAACTTCGCTTAAGATTAAGGGGAGAAACTTATTGTCAATACCTGCTATAAATCTTCAACAATGGTTTGTAATTCTTAAATCAACACTCTATGTAAAGCCAGATGTGTCTTCCCAATCGATTTTGATTTTGATTATGACTTGGGGAGGATTACATAGGATTCCCTAATAAAAATGATTTTTATAAAAATATCAATTGCCAATTTACATCTATGCCCTTTTCATTTAATATTAACCCAACTAATTAGTTGCTTAATTACTTTTTTTACCCTTTTTAATCTTATCCATTGATTGATCTAATCAATGGTTACAAAAGGTTCTTGTAGTTCTCATTTTAAAACGCTGTTAACTTTTACATACAATATTATTTTTTTTTTAAAAATCACACCAAAAAACACAAGTGTTTTTTTTTTTTTTTAAACGCCTACAATTTTAGTACATAAAAAAAAAGTTTTTTTCATGTTATTTCAGTTCATCGTGTAACATTCGTCAGCTCATTGTGTAATGTCATGTCATTATGTAATATTAATTAGATCATTGTGGCTAATTGACCATTTTGTTATGCATTGGCTTACTAAAAATGATGATTTTAGAATAACATAATGCTAAAATGTTATTTTTATTATGTTTTCTAGTTTATTGTGTAATCCTAAATAGTTTATTGTGTAATCCTCGTCAAGCAGCTCATTGTGTCTATTGTTAATCATCGAGTCTAATGCTAGTCATTGTGTTCCCCATTGTGTCTAATGTTAATCATTATGTTTTTTAACGTGGTGATTTTCAAATAATACAATGCTGAAAATGTATTTTTTTTTATTTTTTTCCAGTTCAGTGTGTAATCCTCATCAGTTCATTGTGACTCCTTCTCAAGCACCTCATTATATCTATTGCTAATTATCGAGTCTAGTGTTGGTCATCGTGTATTCTAATGTTGACTATCGTGCTGCATTTTTTTTAAAATGATGATTTTCAAATAACACAATAATGAAAATATAATTTTTGTATGTTTTTTAGTCAATATGTTATCCTGATCATGTCATGTGTAATCCTTATCAAACAGCTCATTGTATATATTGCTCATTATCGAGTCTAGTTGTGACACCTTGTGTTTTCAGATTAACACCGTTAACCTTACAATTTAATCTTTATTATTAAAGTTTATTTAATCAATTATTAACTTAAAGATGGTTTTCTGATCTAGGGTATAAAATGCAAATTTGTTGGATTGAGGTGCTTGAATGCAATTTAGTGAAATAAACAATCTATTAACTATTAAGCCTAACCCTCACCTCCCGATCTCCCCATTCGCAAACCCTAAAACTCCCCCATCCACTCACGGCAGCTTTCTTCCCCCAGCAACAACCTCGTTCACCTCAACTATGCGACTACCATTCAAGATCCTATGTTCTCCCGTAAGTGATCCTGCATGTACGGTTACTTTTCTTTATTTGTTTTGATGTTTACGGTTTTGTTCCTGGAGATGACTTCATGGTTTCAGGTCTCGATTGTGTTGCGGTGTGGTTATTTTTTTGTGGCGTGTGTGCATTGCGAGTGATTTTGGTGTGTGTGTGTGTTAGGTTTTCACCCAATGCATGGTTGCCTGTTTTTATTTCGGATGCTATGTATGTATGCATATGAGATTGGGTTGGGTGTAGTGAATCTTGGTTTTCTCAGGTTATGATTTCGGCAGACGTCCGTGCCCGCGGGTGTTATGGGTTGCGGTGTTCGGGTTAGGGTCTGTGCACGCCGGGCATATATGTTAATGATATATATTTATTGTTCGTATGTGTGTGTGTTCTGCATTATGTGTGTGTTATGGTGTGTGTGTGTGTTTTGATGTGTGTGTGTGTTTTTTTCTGTGATGTGTGTGTGTTTTGGTGTGTGCGTGAGTTCTGCGACGTATGTGTGTGTTATGCAATGTGTGCGTGTGCTTTTAGCCGTCTGTGTATCAGGCAGTAAGTTTTGGTTGTTGATGTTGATGGGTGGTTCTCGGCTAAAGTGTGTGCACGTTGTTGTGTGCGAGTATGTGGTAGTGCATGTAACATGGTAGGTTGGAGTGTGAATGATCTAGGGTTTATGGTTTTGGTTTGTATGATTCACGATTATGTGGTAGGTTCTTTTGGGAATGGGATATGCTTTGGGTTCGGTTGGGTGCCTGGGTTCTTGGTTTGCATGTTTATATGTGTTGGGCATGCATGTATGTATGTATGTATGTGTGTGTGTATATATATATATTCGAATGCATGTTGGTAATTGGGGAATGGGCAGTGCTTATGGTTGAGTGTATTGGGTGTATCAATCTATAAATACATATGAAATAATATATGGGTTATGAATTTATATATATGTAATTTATCATTAGTGCGTTACGTACGAATTATATTTGCATTTGATGCTTGTGTTTGCGTGTGTGTATAATCAGGAATGCAAAACCTTATAGTTGAAGTGTTAATATTTTATATTAAATATGCATTCAGGTTATTCGCAAACCTAATCATTTACGCATACTTTTATCTGATTTGTTGTGCTAATTAAGGTGAGTTTACAGCCTTACTTTACTTATACTATTTTTGAGGAAGAGAAACATGTTCTTTTAGATGTTCATTCATTATATCAGTATTAGTGTATATCACATGTTTACTAGTGTTATACCTATTTAAGTACTCACTTTTGAACAGTTTATCTATGTACTTTAGCGAGGTAATCCTAAGTACATCTACTGGATTTAAAAAACCCTACTCGGGCTAGTTGCGCTAGCACGACTACATGTCAAATAGGTGTTTAATTGACCTAATTTTTGTTGCTATGGTCTGGTAACCACAACCAAGGCATACTTACATTTATCAGCTTTTGTTACGAACTTCATACACTATGTAACTTGATATTTAGGCTAGCTATCCAAAGATATTACTTTGTTTACTGGATATGTTATTTCCTGACTTATTATCGTTTATCAAACCTGTAAACTCACCAACCTTATGTTGGTACTTTAGCTTTTTCTTCAAGTTCTTAAGGTGCGCACGATTAGGAGCATTGCATCATTGTATCACATTGCTGGTTGATTTATAAAACAGTTTAAACATTTATTTTTCGCAAGTTTACATTTACTTGGGTTGCGCGTGTTTTGCGCTATTTAAATTTATAAATGATTAACAGATTACGCTTCCGCAAATATCTTCTTCAACTTATTATTAAACTATATTTTTGGATTACCTAATAATATTAATTGCTATTTTGTAATTATTGTGTCGTTTTGTATAACTATCGGCTGAGATCCTGGTATGTCACACGCCTAACGGTAAAATCACGTTTGTGAAAATTGAGGGTGTGACACCAGTGCTAGTCATTGTGATACTCATTGTGTCTAATGTTGACCATTTTATTATGCATTATGTTTTTAAAATTAATAATTTTCGAATAACAGAATAATAAGACATATAAATTTTTTATGTTTCAAATTTATTGTGTACTTTTTATAATATAATTGTGTAATTATCATCAATTTAGAATATTAAACAATAACCTAACGAAGTTACACAATAAGTTAAAAAACTTTATTTTTTATATCAACATTATACGCGTTTTAAAGATTAAAAAATGCTCGTTTTATGGTGTATTTTTTTATAAAAATAATATCATATGTAAAAGTTATGAATGTTTAAAAAAAAGTGAAACTTGAGAAGGGGAAACATTATCAAATTTGCCGCCAACCTAATTTTAATAAAAAAGATATGTGTCAATATCTTAATTTTTCTTACATTTTTAGTTTTATAAGACTTTGTATTTAAACATTTTTTAAAAATTATGAGTGAAGTTGGTTTAAATGTCAATAATAATAACAATAATTACACAATTGACATACACGTAAATAATAATTAAGGTAATTAAATTTATAAAAGGTGATGTTATCCCTTGAACTCTTAAAATTTAATATGAAAGTTTAACTTTTGTTATCCTTAAATATATTATAACTAGTATATATTTATTATTTGCTTTTATAATTTGTTACTTTTTCTCTATTTTCAGTTGGATATTGTGCACATGATTTTTTATTTTTCTGAAAACACAAGCACCATTCTTTTGTATTTGTACTCATTTATAATTGGGTGTGACTCTGAAATGTTTCCCTACATCCTTGAAAAGATTTCATGTGTTTATTTAGTTGGTAATTTGAATGGTTTGAATGATTCCACCACTTCAACCTCTTGACTTCCCTACTTTTCAAATAAGAATCGAAAACTTACCGACATAAATATCATTATTTGATTTCAACAACTCTTTGTCCACTACCTTTTAATGACACGAGTTGTTGAAATTGAAAACTCACTGACCTAAAAAACATTTTTTAAAAAAACTTTGATTTTGAACGAATGAAAATTGATTTCAGTGACCCTTTCTTTCCTACCTTACAAGTGAAAACTGAAAACTCACTGACCTAAATATCATTTTGTGTTTACAAGACACGAGTTTTTTTACCTTTCTTCTTTCTTCGTTACCTTTCAAATGAGAATTGAAACTCACTAACCTAAATATCATTTTATGGTTACAATTTAGGTACACGTTATTTTCCTTTCTTCGCTACCTTTCAAATGAGAATTGAAACTCACTGACCTAAATAACATTTTATGGTTATAATTAAGGTACATGTTTTTCCCCTTTTTTCGCTACCTTTCAAATGAGAATTGAAAACTCATTGTGGTTACAAGGTTCGAGTCTGACCCTTTCTTCCCTACCAGCTATCAAATGAGAATTAAAACCTCACTGACCTAATATCATTTTTTTTATCACGGTGTATATATAAAATACTAGGTTAGTACCTCATGTATTACACATGTTGAATAAATAAAATATAATTTGTAATGAAAATTATTAATTATAAAACGATATTGTAAAATATGATATTATTAAAATTACGTAAAACTAAGGAGTATAATAATAATAAAACAATGATATTATTTTCTTTGAACTTTTGTTTTAAATTTATTTTATCAAAAAAAATTAAAAATTCGTTCAAAATCAAAGTTTTTTAAAAAAAAATTCATTTTGTAAAAGTTTCTTATTATAACTTTGAATTTTAGATTTTTTTGGTTCATAAAAAATTATTTTTTAAAAATAATGATTATAAATATTGTATATTTTTAAAAAAGTTTGATATTTTAAAATTACTTATGTTATACAAAAGATTGTTTCTTTACAAATTACATTTATAAAAAGAACTCTTTCTTAATTTATTAAAAACTATTTTAATCTTAAAAGAATTAAATAATATAATTAGTAGTTAATGTAAATAATTAATATGAGAGATAAACGGGAAAATTAAAATTAGCATGTGTAATATTATAACAAATGATAACTTAAAACATTTTTTTTATTAGAATAGATGGATGCTAGATTGTGTGTAAGTTTATAATTAGAAAAATAACTCACTTTTCATCCTTGAGCTATGCTTCTTTGTTGAGATCGCTTGCCAAAAGAAAAAAAATTTGACACTTTTACAAACATTATGTTGCCTCGGGGTGGCGACACTCTTTGTGACAACATATTTACAAACTGGAGGTCAACACGGTCGGTAAGTCTTCCATTTGTGTGAGCGTTAAATCTCGCAACTCAATTCTGAAGTTATACAACGCTAACAATACCAACAATAGTTTTTTTTACAACTGAACATGTCTGGTGTGAAGATATTTTCAAGTAGAGCAGAGAAACAAGTGAATTATAAAAGTTAATATATTTAAATAAAAAACTCTAAAATTAAAAAGTGTAAAAAGTAATCTTAACCATCTATTTTTTAATTAATGGTTGAGATCAAGTTGTAGAAATAAATTGTTAGAGGGGTATTTTAAGAATAATCTTTTTTTTGACTTTTTACAAGTTTTCTCATTTTTTAAAAATGTTTATAACTTTTATGTACGTCGTTATTTTTTTATAAAAAATTACACAATAAAACGAGTATTTTTTATCTTTAAAACGAGAACAATATAGTTATATAAAATTTTAATAATAATTTTTTTACGTTTTTAAGCTCATATCTCGTTATTATGTCTTTTAATGCAGTTCATTTTGTCTATTTTATAGTTATTGTACCTTTCTAAAAGCTATTGTGTTTTTCTAAAATGAATCATATTAAAAAAGTATAATGATGTAATTATATTGTTGTGTATCTTTAATATATAAAACACAATAATTAATTAGCAACAAAATAATCTTATACATTAAAAACAAAGACAAAATAACACAAAGTCTCATTGTGTTTTTGATCGCCATTGTGTAATCTTGACCACTATGAGTTTTGACAAATAAATTGGTGAAATAACAATATTGTGTACTTATAATTATAAAACACAATGATTGATAACAATAAGTTTATATAATGTATAAAGACAATGACAAAAGTGTCACAATGTGCTATTTTCAACACTATAAGTTTTGATAAATGATAAATACATTGGTGAACTTATATCATTGTGCATTTCTAATTTTAAAACATAATGATAGATAATAAGTTTATATAATCTATAGGAACAATGACAATAATAACACAAAATGATCTAAAACGTAAAAACAAAAATACATACATATAACAAATAATGTAAAATATATGATACAATAAACGTATATGACACAATGAGTTGACTTATTTGACACAATAACCAAAATACCTACATTTTTAAAACAATAGAAGGAGATTTGTTAAGCTTACAATCTTTCTTAAACCTTTTAGATTATATACCATTTTCATTATAACCCTACTCCTTAATAATAGTTAAAACAACTATATTTCATCTAAGTTTAAGACACAAGAAGTTTTTTTTTGTTACTTCTAATACCATATAACCTTACATTGGTACGGATATGAACCCACATCATTTTTTATAGAGAGATATCAATAATGTAACTAAACTAAAATCATATAAGTATTAAACGAATATATATATAGATAGAGATAGATATAGAGATAGAGAGATAGAGAGAGAGAGAGAGATAGATATATATATCTAGATAGAGAGAGAGAGAGAGAGGAGATCTAGAGATCTAGATATCTAGATCTAGATAGATATATCTATAGATAGATCTCTATATATCTCCTCTCTTATATCGATCTAGATACTTCTATCTCTCTCTCTCCTCTCTATATCTCTCTCTCTCCTATCTCTCTCTATCTCTCTATCTCTATCTCTCTATATATCTATCTCTATATATATATATATATATCTATATATATATATTATAGGGGAGTGATCAAATGAAAACCATGTTTATAATTAAAACCAATGAAAACTACCACTACCCAATTACATAATTTATATTGATTTAACTTTCCATTGTTTAAAGTATATTTAAATAAATTCAACCATATTTTTCAAGGTCATTATATATTTTCGTATAAATTCCAAGGAAACATCGATGATGACGAACTGACTTACGTATACGTAACTTGTAGGAGCTACATGTACGTAACTCGTATGAGCTACATGTACGTAACTCTTAGTTGTACAATTGGTAACACGTACTTACATATACATAACCCATACGTATGTAACTCTTAGTTGTACACTTTGTAACACGTATTACATATATATAACCCCTGATTTTTATTGTCTTCATTTATAATATGATTTCAATAGATTGCTCCCCTATATGTGTGTGTATATATATATATATATATATATAATATTATATATATATATATATATATACACACATATTGTGTATGTAACATCCCGAGCATTTGGTCATATGTAATAGTTAAAATACAAGCAATATTAACTTCACATTTTATATATTGCCAAACAAGTAAGTTATGAGTAAATTGTCTATTTGAATTGTGAATTTATAGATGCAATTTTTATTATTAAGAATGTTTGTATATATGAAATCTATTATTAACTACATAGTTACATTTTATATTACATTTTCTATAATTCCTATATATTGAACAAGTAAGAAAAATATCATATAACTAATTATAATTTTAATTATAAAACTATTATATAATAATTATAAATTTTTATAATCTAAATCATTTTTAATGCCAACATTAGTATATAAAATGTCTTCTATTAATATAACTACCTGATCGTTATCCACACTGCTACTAATTTATATGGACTAGGATATATACAAGTTTTATATTAGACAGTTTAATTAAAGTTATACTAAAGAAGTTAAACAACTGAATATAATTAATTATTTTAAAGCAGGCAGGGTAGCTGCTCAATCTCATCCCATATCGCTCCTGAATGTTTTTCATCTGGCTGCCTACTAGCTTATAAATAGAAGCCTAAGGTTGAATTTAGAGTACAAGTTTTCTTGGGAACGCTCTAATATAAAGAGAATCCTGAGTTCTCATACCTCGTTGGATGTTGCTAGTAGTCATTTTAATGCTCGAGTAGGAGCGCGAGTAGGGAGACTCTACATCAAATTGATGTAGATAGTTTTCAGGTATGTTCTCGTTTAATTATATCTTTAGTTATTATTTTTATTATAGTTTTATAGTTATTATATACTATTAATACTATTATATTATTATTATTATTATTATTATTATTATATTATTATATTATTATTATTATTATTATTATTATTATTATTATTATTATTATTATTACTATTATTATTATTTTTATTATTATTATACTATATAGTATTGTTATTTTACTAGGCGTTAGGGTGTTTAATGGGGAAAGTATTTGGTAGCCCTGAGGGTTGGCACGAGCATGACGGAAATATTTGAGATATGCCAACTAGTAAAGGGTTGTACTAAATGTTTTTGCATAGGGTAAGAGAAAGCGTCAAATAATGCCACAATAGAAATGATTATGAATTTTCCCGGAGATAGTTGCTAGCTAGAATGTAACTTAATAATGTTATTTTGTGTATAGGATAATACTTGATAGCAATGAACCTGCGCATACATATCACCGATCGGATTAGTTAATGTGAGTTCCTCTGAACTGTTTTCTAAAACGGGATGTGATGTTATGATAACTGGTAATAATTGAAGAATTGACTATCAATAGCATCTGTTATATGTGGTAATGCTTGATAGGATGCTTGAGGGCTGCTTTTATGATTCTTCTGCTTTAGGAAGTGGAGTTTGTATATATAGCCTGGTTATGTGAATTTACATTGTACTTACTCTGTTCCTATCTGTTTGTCATGTTGTATCTGCTTGATGTAATAGTCAATATTAATATGTTTTGAATTTTTGAAAATGCTATGTTCATGAACTCCAAGCTTTATGCTGAGTCCCAAGTTTTTATTTTATGGACACACATCATAGTTGCCAAGTGATTTCAGGAATAAGAGATTTTGGATTAAGCTTATGATGAGATAAAGTTCTAAAATGCTGCAAGATTTGGATATCTAGTGTAGTTAAAATGATGTAATTTTTGGTGTAATATAACAGATGTATAATACGTTATAATGTATAATTATAATTTGAATTCCGCTGTGTATTCTCTGATTACTATGTGTTCTATATATCCAATGTGTAACGCTCCCCACGGTATGCCCTGGGAGGCGGGCGTTACAATATGTATGTATATAGATATTATAGAACACTAAAACATGTTCTTCAAGTTCAAAATACTCAGGGCGCGTTTGATATGTAATAATTCAAAGATATTTTATAAGAACAAGAATCTAAATTCCTTGGTCAATGTGTTTGGTTGGTGGAATTCGTGGGAATTATAATTTGAATTTCGTTTTTAACGTGTTTGGTTGAGAAAGAAATTGAAATTAAAATTGGAATGAATTCCCTTAAATTCATTCAAATGAATGATTTCAAATTCATTTCAAATTATAATAAAATCAATAAAAAGAGTTGAAATCTCATTTATTAAAGAAAGGCCACCACCAAAGACCGTCTTCACCTCCAGCTACTAATGCCCCTAAGCCCCACAATCGACTACTAGCTACGGCCCCCACCCACTATCACGGTCGCCTATCCCCTCCGAACTTCGACCCCCACCACCGACCTCCGATTGCCACCTCCACCGACCTCTGACCGCCCTCCAACAACTTCCTCCACCAACTGCCACCGACCTCTACAGACCACCAATCATCGACAGTGACATCGATCTGCGCCAAAACTCGGCATCAGTGGCATCATTAGTTTTGCTCCCGACAAAAGGAATGCCACTTGAAACTCCAGTTGTTGATGAAGAGACAATCCCGCGGTAGCTGAAGGGCATTTTAGGGCGGCAAGCTGCTAATACAATGTAACAACTTCCCACCCCGATTAAGGATTTTGTTTCTAGTGGTGTCATAGTTCCCCTTAGTGCGTTTGTTTTGATATATTTTGTATTCTCATTCGGGAAAATGACGTTTCATTTTGTTTCTGACTATGTGTTGTGTTCTTGTTCCGGACACCATTGATATACTTCTTATATAGTTGAATGTAATAATATTCGCAAGAGGTTGTTTATGATTTCTTATCTTGATTAAGAGATTCTATTAAGTTATTATACATACTCAAACAGATACTATATCTATCCTAATAATCCTTTACATTGTGGTACACATGATATTCTCTCAATCACTTTCACAACCATTTTCCTGCCCACCTTCAGCCACTTATTCCATTTGTCTCGAGTTAAGAGATTAAAACCCCAACGAAAATAGCTCCCGGAAGAACTAATCATTTCTCGAAAACCCTAATTCTAAAAGGTAAGTACTCGATTTCATGCAAATTGTTGTTTTTGTGGTAATCACTTCATATTTTGATTTCACCTTTTCTTTACAAGCAAAGTATTAAGCTTCATCTTTTGTTATTTAACAACTGTTGATAAATTTTAGTGATTTATAGTTTTGAATGGGTTTGTTCTAGGTAGAAGAGCTACTTTCTAGGTTGGAGAAGAAGGGATTCAAATTAAAAGACTTGAAGGTTTTTCATTGCCCTAAAGATTTGGCAGAGGTTTGTTTATTGTACACCAATTTTTAGGATTTTTGGTTATAATGTTCATACCAATTACAAGATGATAATAACAATATGTTTGATCATGGAGGAATCCTACATTATGATGAAGTTTTGTTTTGTATATTGAATTGGTGGTATGACTTTTTGTCTTACTAAATTATTGATCTTCTGGTTGCTTAATATGTTCTAACTTCTAAGTTTACTAAAATTTGTTGGTAGTGATCTCCATAACAGTAAGTTGACTTAACAATTCCATCTTCAATTGGATGTTTAAAGAGGCTTAAATTACTACATATGTTCTAGCTTTAACATATTTTAAAATCTTATGGTGCATCTGCATATACCTAAGGCTTCTTATTGTCTATCATGTACTATTATGACTACTAATGTGTTGGTCAGACCCTTTGGAAACATAATTACTCACACTCAAAACTCACGTAATATAGCTTAGTGTTTACCTCATGAACCATATTCATTAATAGCAAAATTTACATTATATAGAAAAACAAACAAAATATTGCTCTTAAAGAAAATGTAACAACCTATGCTACATGAACTCCCTAAAAGCTAGGAACACAACCACATTACTTTGAACAATTAACTCTAATAAAACATGTGACATGATAAATTATCCTGACCCATTCATTTAACAAAGATCCATTGACCCGTGACCGTTAACTTGTTGAACTACGTACCCGTGAACAAGCTTGATTAACCCGACATAATCTGCCTTGATGTACATGACCCATCACTATTGCAATGATCATGTGCAAGTCTTAAATGTTATTTTTGTGTTTTTTATATTTGACATGTTGATAATTTATTGAACTTTGTACTATTGAATGTTATTTTCTATGTAGTCATCTAATCGCTTTTTTTGTCATATCATGGATGACTCAGGCCCAATATGGTATATGAATTTATAACCATATTGAACAGCCTTAATTGTTGGTACATGACTTATAGAATTTTCATTTTTCTATCTATTGCTTACCATATGTTTTCCTTTTTGGATTAAACTCATACGTTTCATGCTCCTGCTGGTCTTTGCATTGTTAGGCTATGTGAGTCCATCAGTTTGATATTTTCTATATTTGATTTTTTATGCACTCTTCATTGTTTACATTGGTGTAGTTAAAAATGGTGTACCCAGTGTTTGACTTAACTTTCGCTTTGCGTAGGCGTGATTTGATGTATGTAGTCTTATCCTTCACGTTTGTATAAGAGATTGTTTCCCACGGCTACTCGGCTAGAACATATGACTGAGCACGTTTTTTTAGATATATTCACCTTATTTTGATCTCCACCACCAAGATGGGTTCATTTTGCTCATGGAATGCTTCTCTTTTGTACCAGGTTTGTTTTTACCTTCACCAAAAAGGTTTTAGTGTTCCCATCTTTACAAATGCTTTTGTATTTGAAATTCATAAGTTGCATGTTGTATGCATTCGTCATAATGATTTGTGTTAATCTGATCTCTGTAATATGGTAAAACTATTTCTTGCTATTTTGGTTAGACACGAAAAAGAGATCTTAGTAATCTATATGTTCTTGAGTAGGACTATTGGGCAAACTACCAGATCACAGATCATAAAATTTCTATCATTAAAGTTATATATTTTAAAGTTGTATCTATGGTGTTTGAATTTTATTATTATGTTTGCTTATTAACAATTAAAAGAAGTATCTATGAAATGATTTCATTTCATTTTTAAAGATTGATATGCATTAAACGAAACCATTACACTGTTGACATTTTGTTGATATTCATGCTCTTTCCATTACATTTTGTAACATGAAACTTTCTAGCATAGATGTATAAAAGTATTTTCCTGATTAAGCCCCACCACGTGCAAATCTACATCATACGAGAGTTATAAGAAAACAAATCACTTTCGGCCACAAAAGAGGGAGCACTATAACTTTTCATATTTACATTATTATATGTAACAAAATTTATAGATTTATGAATTATATATTTTTTTATATAACTCGCGTAATAAACGGGTGTATAATCTGGTAATTCTTATATAGTTATATGTAATAATATTTGCAAAGTAAGTCATTTGGATTATAAGAGATACGAGAGGGTACAAGAAGTGCTTACACCATTGGATGTGGCTCAAAATCCCATTGAAAAGTACGAGAGCTGACCAAGTTATATAAATATGTATAGATATTCCTTTTATCTTTGAACGCAAAATATTCGAGTGTAATTGAACCATCGGAAGCACAACCCTTTACTCGTTATGGTTGATATTGTGATACACACAACCAGAAGTGATATATAGCATGCACATAACGTATGGTCGAACCAAATACAACCTATGTACGTGGTTTTGAGATAAATTCTAGATAAACAAAACTGGTAGAGCAGCTTAAGCACACAATTGGCTTGTACCATTGAACAGAATGTGTGCTAACAATTTGCACTTTTGTGTTCAATATCTTGTTAAGGCTTTCAAAATAAATTTACAAGAAATATTGATTATTTCCTCCAACTAAAAATTATAATTAGTAGCAATAAAAAGTTATACGCTCTAACAATAAAAACATGTAATTAAAAAATGTTTATAAAAGTTTTAACGATTTTATTTCAATTAGAACTATTAGATATAATTATTTTTATACTCCTAAATCTCTTAAGAGCATATTCACATCAGTTTCTCCATCTTGAACCCATCTTCAAATTATAAGAGAAATATAAAAACAGAATTTTTTTACTCTACATCAAGTGGCTCATTCCCAAGTTATTCCTATATGTATTTAAGAAAAACATAATCATCCCCATATTTAGAGCATACAAGGGATTCATATTCTATTTCCAATCTTCATCTCCTTAATGAAAACCATAATGATCCCCGTATTTAGAGCATACAGAGCATTCACATTCAATTCCCAATCTTCGTCTTTATAATTTACGTAAACAAAACAATATTTTCTAAAATTACCTATATTTTTAAACCACTCACATCTCATTCCCCATATATTTCTTTAATCTCGACTAAATAATACTTATTTATTCTTATTTTAATACTATTTTTCTTTTTTCCACTCACATCTATTAAAAAATATAAAAAATGAGAGATAGAATAGTGACACATAATTAGGGGATGAAACTACTTTCCTTTAAATTTATAGCAATGAGGAATGGAATGAAGTGATTACTTTGATGATTTTTGTCAAAATTAAGAATAAGGGATGGGATGAGATTTCTCTAACTCAGTCCATCCACAATTCTTATAATTTTCCCAAAATATATAATCTTCTAATTTTTTTTTATTTTCTAAAACAATATACATCACATTTTTTATTTTTCTCTATTCAATTAAACTAACACTTATTTATTTTTTTTTTTTTAATTATTTTAATCCTCTGTTCCACCCACATCCACTAAAAAAATACATATTAATAACGAATATATTGATAATAGTGTTCCCTCAAATATGAGAGGTGAGGATGCTTATTACCCTAGAAAATATAAGGATTGGGAATGAGGATGAGGGATAGATGTAGTGAAGTTTATGTTAGAACATTCACATCATTTTTCTATCTTGAATCTTTACTGAAATAACATTTTAGTCTTAGTTTGAGGATTTTATGATGACATGAATATAAGTTTTAGTTTTATAAATTATATCATCATATTTTATCTTCATTCTATCATCCTCATATAATTTATACAATAAAATAAAAATTAAATCTTTCTATTCTCTAATATCTTTTATGACGTCATTCTTCTATATTTTATATAAGGTATAACTATAGTAATCCTCATTGTATTAAACATATATTCATCATATAGATATATATAATACATAGATAGAAATTCAGAAAATATATAAAAAATAAATAATGAATTACATAGATAGTTATATTAATGATTATCTACATAATTAGATTCAAGTAGAAAGAAAAAAATTCGATTTTTTATATTTAATTATATAAGAATATTAATAAATGATATTATAATAATATATTTCTCTCTCAGTAAAAATAGAGTATCTTATTTATTTAAATATGAGATAATTTATGAAATTATACTCTTAATTGATAAATTTCTATATAAGAATAGAAAATCATTCTTATTAAATGAATAATTATCTTAAAATCTACTAATATAAAATATCAAAACATGCTGTCATTGAATATTCTATTCTAGAACCTTACAAATGATACTATAAGCATGAATAACAAAAATAATTGCTTAATAATCACTATTCATATAGCCAATACAGTATATACAGTTGAAAGCAATAATGAATATTTATATTATCTTAATCTATATACTATATATAAAACATTGGAGATGTAAATATTTGTAATTTTACATAAAGTGTAAGACACCTAAAATATTTTTTAAGCATTGAGTACAAATATTTAATGCAATAAATTCTAATGTACTCCCATCTAATAAGCTTATCTTCATTAATACATTATTTAATACACATCATTAGATTATTTAATTTAATTCATTGAGTACTATTTTATTTATTATATATTAAAATAATATTTAAATTTACATTTACTTTTTATGTACTTTATAACTAAATACAATTTAATCAAATATTATTTTTTAGATACTTAACTTTATAATTATTATATATAGTATAACTTATACTCTCAAGTTAAGTCAAATTTACACTTAATCTTCTAAACTTTTAAAAAACATTTCTTCTATTTCTTTTAACCAATTTACAATATAGCACATTAACTTTAATAAAATTACTATTTACATATTCGCTATTCTTTTCTTTTGTTTCGAGGATTTATTTTTTAACAATATTTTTTTGTTATACTTTTTTTTCATCTGTGTTTCACGTGTTTATATATGATTGAGTGTGACTCTGAAATGTTACTTTATCTTTATCTTCAGTGGGGATATGTGCGCATGATTTTTGATTTGTCTGAAAACACAAGTACCATTCTTTTGTATAGTGTGACTCTAAAATGTTTCCCTACATCCTTGAAAAGACTCCATGTGTTTATTTGGTTGGTAATTTGAATGGTTTGAAATGATTCCCATCCCTTCAACCTCGTGACTTCCCTACTTTTGAAAAAGCAAAATTTACCGACATGAATATCATTATGTGATTTTAACGTAAGAGTTTTTGACCCTTTATTCGCTACCTTTCAAATGAAATTGATAATTGACTGACCTAAATATCACTATATGTGGTTACAAGATACGAGTTTTTATCCTTTCTTCCCTACCTTACAAGTGAGAATTGAAAACTCACTGACCTAAATATCATTCTATGATCACGAGATACGAGTATTTACACTTTCTTCGCTACCTTTCAGACGAGAATAGAAAACTCACTGACCTAAATATCATTCTATGGTTTGCAAGGTATTTTGAACCTTTCTTCGCTACCTTTTAAATGAGAATTGAAAACTCACTATGGATGCAAGGTTCAGGTCTTTGACTCTTTCTTTGCTACCTTTCAAATGAGAATTGAAACTTCACTGACCTAAATATTATTTTTTAACACAGTAAAGCATTAAAAATATGTTAGATGATTTGTAAGTTGTCATTCTAAAATAACAACTCACTTTCCATCTTTGTTTTTTTGAAGGACACTTTTACAGAAATTATGTTGTCTCTGGGTGGGGACTCTCTTTGTGACAAGATATAACTTATGTTTACAAATTGTAGTACTCAACATGCTCGGCTGACTTGTATATAACTCTTCCACTTCATCTCAATTCTAATGTTGTTACAACACTAACAATACCAACAATTGTTTTTCTTACATATGAACATGTCTAGTGTGAATGTTTTTAAGTAGAGTAGAGAGATAGGCGAATTATAAAAGTTAACATATAGTTAAAACATTTATATATCGTCTGTGTTTAAGACACGACAAGATTTTTACTTTTAATACTAACATTACATTTGTATGGATTTAAATACATGCTATTTTTATCAAAAGAAATCACTAATGTCACTAGATTAAAATCATATAGGCTTTAAACGAGCTAAATATTTATATACATATTATAAAACACGTCAAAATACTTATGGGACGTTTGATATACAGGATTTCAGAAACTGGAATTGGAATCTATTGCGTTGGTCAATGCGTTTGGTTAGTGGAATTCGTTGCAATTAGAATTTGAATTCCATTCCTAATGGATTTGGTTGAGAAAGAAAATGAATGATTTTCAGTTCATTTCAAACTGTGAAGAAATTCAATAAAAAGAGTTAAAATCTCATTCATGACATGGCCACCATTAAAGACCGTCTTCACCTTCGCCACCAACGCCTACCCTCGCGACCAACGCCCCTCGACCCCACCATCGACCGCTAGCGACTGCCCCCGCCCACTGTCACCGCTGCCTAACCCTGCTAACATCCGTCCACCACCTCCACCAACCTCAGATCGCCGCCTCCACTAACCTCCCGACCACCCCCTCCAACAACCTCCTCCCCCAACCGCCGCCCACCTTCGTCGGCGCCAGTCCACCCCGAGAGCCCACTGCCGCCGACTTCTCAAAACCGTTTGACATCCCATCCACCTCCCGTTGTCGCCCTACCCTCGACATCCCAAAACCGTTGCTGTCAAGCGTTGAGCCCCACCATCGTTGCCAACCACCACCGGCACCATCCTCGCCGACTAATGTCACTGTCACTTACCATCTGCGGCATCCCCGACAATCCATCGTGCTCGTTGCCGCTGTCAACAACCGACCATGCCCACCTACAGACTGCTGACAATCGATAACGACAACATCAGTCGTTTTGTTCACGACATATATGGATGGTTGTGGATATGATCAACAACGGTGGTCGTTTGTCAACAACGATCACGGTTGGCGGAGACGGTCGGGTGTCAACAATGTGCATGATCGTTTGGTGGCGGTGGTGGTAGCGGCATGGTGTGGTCGGTTGTCGACGGCGATAGCTACAATTGTCAGTGGTATGTAGCAGTGGCGGTGATCAGTAGATATGGAGGTAGTGGCGATTTGCAATGAGTGTTAAATTTCAAATCATTTATGAATGTTTCGTCACTAAATGCAATTAAAACTTAAATTATTTCGATAGATTTCATTTCGCTTAAATTTTAAAACATTTGGAAAATATAGAATTCCAAATACTGTATATTTTAATTTCAATTCAAATTCAAATTATAATTTCAATTAAAACACATTTCACAAACCAAACACTTTCTTATATCTTTGACCATGGTTCAATAGCTTAGTAATATTATTAATCGGTATTCATGAAGTGGTATGATCAAATTTTTTGTAAATGTAAGATTAAATAATATTTAAATGTTATAAAACTGCAATGGTACCTACTTGGTTTTTGTCTTTATAGGGTTGGCATCAAACAATCTTTTAACAAACAAACAAACGTGTCCAAATTAGTTCTTGCGATACGTACTAGTCAAACCTGAAAGGTGGGTACGCGTATTAATTTGTCCAATCCATATAATATTAATCCACATATCAAAGAACTTTTCTGTCCATCAATAGGATTTTTGCTCACAAAATATACGGTGAAAGCAGACTTAAGTGCTGTTTGGTAACCCATTAATGATCATTAAAAGTCTACCACTTAATGATTTCTTAATGGTTAAGAACTTTTCTCTCATACCTCTTAACCATTTAGCATTAATGTTAACTTTTAACTATTAATAAGCTATGAACCATTAAGTGGTAGTTTTTTAAAAACCATTAAGAGGCTATCAAACAATCCCTTAGTAGGGTTTTATTATAGGTTATAAACCATTAAGTGGTAGTCTTTTAAAAACCATTAAAAGGTTACTAAACAGCCCCTTAGTAGGATTTTTTTATCACAATTTACTTGCAATTAATCCTCCAATCTATATCTAACACTCTGAGAGTTTTGGTCTAATATCTCAATTTAGTTGAAACTCCTACTAATTAGTTAATCTCAATCCAAGAATTTCGTGATGGATGTTATTAGGATTAAAGGAGGACATGTGCCAAGCCTATTTCATGATGAGGTAGACGTTGATGTTGCAATTACAACTATCAATGTATCAGTAAGTGAGTGGATATTATTACACTATCGTTACATGTGATGCAGGAAAGTATCTCAGACGTCTTGACCCATTATAAGCAACTAGAGATGATGCCCTTAGGACTAAGGCTAGATGCCCTCAGTTCCTAGAAAAAGTGACAAAAGTGATCATGTACAACCACTTATAATGAGAATCTTGCTGATTATGTTAACTTGGATGAACGATTGGTTATAACAAACAAATAATTGACGATTGTGGAAAAAAATTCTTCATAATGAGACATGTAGTCTCAACATTAGCATACATGCCTGTGAAAGCTCCCAATAACATATATCGATCCACATTGTATTTGGTAGATTTAGTTCTAAAACCACAAATTCAGATAGATACTAGATGATATTAACAGATAATACCACTAGAGAAATTTTTTCCCGAAATGTTTTTTTTTTAATGTGTAAGGATGATGGTTTTGGGTTGTTTTGGAAGTGTGTTTGAAAAATGGGTATTCCGCCTCTTAGATTTACGAAATCTCCCAAACAATACCAATGATCTTTAACCCAACTGGTTAAGGTGAGGTACCCATGACATGTAAATAAAGGGAGGTCATGGGTTCAAGTCTCACTCTGAGCAAAAAATGCTTAGAGTTGAGCCAAGGGGTTTTCTCAGCAATGAGTTTCCTCCTGAGGGGGTTGGGGGTGCGGCCCCGGCTGGGAAACGGATAGGTGAGCCCGATTAAAGATAACACCTATACTCCGAAGCAGGGTCGCACATTTGCCGTTCAAACAAAAAAAAAATCTCCCAAACCGGAAACTTGTTATCGTTTGTTGACCGTTTGACCACGTTAGTTTACCATTAATTCCTCAATTGTCATTTACGGAATCCACTTTTTTTTCTCTTTTTTTTCTAATTTAGTTTCCGCCACCTTTTACGGATTTGAATTAAATTTTTATATTTTGTACACCTATATTAATATACAAATTACAAAGTTTTATATTACAATAAAGTTACAAATGAAAAATTATATTGTTCTTAAACTTACCAAAAATTATATTAAATTAATTATATAAATAAACAATAAATAATATTTAACAACATTATAAATAATGAAGCACATAGAAATTTAAAATGAAATATAAAACAAAATGATATAATCTTTATAAAGGCTACATATAACGGTATCATGTCGAGGTATTATTTTGTTGTGTAGACTATTTGTTTTGGGAAGAATGTGGGTACTTTGTAGTATGAATCATTTGAAAATTTAAATTTAACTCTAGCAGTGACAAAGATTGAGGTTCTAATCTTTCATCCGTAAAAGTTCGTTTTCTTGTTCTGTTTTGAACGAGATCAAATACGTGATTACAAACTATTAAAAAGTTAAAAAAAATACAAGTAATTATTAGTGTTATGTTACCAGTTCAAAAGTTAGAACGACGTGTCTGTTAAAATTAAGGTGGGTTAAAGTACATCCCAAGATTTAAATATATGTGTTGTACTTTCGTAAAAAGTAGACGTATAAGTGATCAAAAGAGGCACGTTCCTTAGGCGTGAGAAGGGCGTAACCTTTGAGACTTAAGTATGACAACAGGTGTTTCTCGCTTGCCTTAGTCGAAACCATCATAATATTATGTCACATAAGCTTCATCCACTCATATGCTTATGTACCATAAGTCCACAACACATGCAATCCCCTAAGAGATCTCTTTAGTTTGGTGCCACTTGTATAGTTGTATATTTATGAAGTAACTAAAACTAATGATATATAGGTAAACAGATTACTAAGAAAGAAATGTCACAGAAATGCCATTACATAATATATCAATATGCACGGTAATTGAGCCATGCAAACAGCCCTTATTATAGGGAATACAAAGTTGAACACCTTAAGCATACATTCAATTGTGTCACTCATTACATCTTATGGTACCAATATACACCTTTGTGTTCACTATCCTCATCCGGCTCAATGTAGATGCACTCCTTCGCCTCTCGCCACATCGCCTTGAAAATCGGGGTCCTATCGATCTTATAATACTCGCCCAAGACCGGCTTGATTGCATCCCTAGCCTCCTTTGCATGATAATGTGGAATGTAGGAGATCAAATGATGCAACACATGAGTATGTGTAACATCATGGAAAACCTGTTCAAGAACCCGAAGTCCCTATCGATCGTTGATAGCGCGCCTTTGATCCAGTTCCATTCGGTCGAATCGTAGTGAGGTAATGAGAGATGAGTGTGGTGAAGGTATGTGATCAATACAAAGAACACACTTACTCCTAGCACAGGTACTCCATACATGCAGGCTACCCATGCAACCCCCTTTGCTGCTACAAGAAGCTTGACTGCATAAAGAACAGCGAGAAGACCGAAATCCGAAAGGAGAACCTGAACACGCTCACGGTCGGTGAAGATGGGGCTCATGGGGTCGAAGTGGTTCGCGAACCGCCCGTACTTCTTGCCAGAGATGTTAGTGAAGAGGTATAGTGGAAAACCTAGGGTCAACCTGAAAACCAAGGTGAAAACTCTACCTGGAGGGTTGTTGAGGATCTTTGAGTATAGTCTAACTTTCGACTTGCGTTTGGGGATGTAAACCTCGTCGTTATCGAGTGAATTCGTGTTCGCGTGGTGGTTACGATGACTATACTTCCACGAGAAGTAAGGGGTGAGGAGTGCTGAATGAAGGATGAACCCGACAGTGTCGTCGATCCACTGGTACTCGCTGAACGCGTGGTGACCGCATTCGTGACCGATGACCCAAAGGCCCGTGAGAATACTGGCTTGACAAAACCAGTAAACGGGCCACGCTAAGTAAGCGAGAGGCGTGGGAAGAAGAGGGATGTACTTGTCAGCAAGGAAGTAGAACACATAGGCTACAATGAGGTCATGAACAACATAGTAAGATGACCGGAGGACGGACCGTTCAAAGCAATGCGCGGGGATCGCTTTCTTTAGATCGCTTAGCGTGAAGGGTGGATCGACGGGGACGCGTTTAAGGATATCTTGAGCCTCAGACGGGTCCGACATCCGACCACCTGCACCCATGTTGTTGGATATGTGATAACCTGTACAGATAACATAACATAATATAACATAAGATAAATATATAGGTATATATAGTGCTAAAGTTATAATTAAGAGTAAACTTAAAGATATGAAGAAAGAAATTGAGACCTCAGAGAGAAGTGATATTTGAGTTCTCTTGTGCTTGGTGAGTGTGTTTTGGGGTTCTTGTGGATGGTTTATATAATCAAGAGTTGCCCATAAAGTTGGTTCACTTGAAATGCAATTGCTGATTATTTTAATAGCTAACTACCACGTTTTGTTATAAATAATTATCACTATCTAGGGTACACTGAGTGTGCGTTTAATAATACTTTTATTTCTATTATTGGTTGATTAATGAGATAAAGCTAAAGTGGTTGAAAGAGTTTCTTTTAATTGGAAACTTAGCAGTACTTGAGAAAACTAAGGGAATAATCAAAATGGAAAATTTTAAAGAAAAACATAATAGTTTCAGGAAAATAAATACCACTTAAAGGTCATAGGGTATATTAGGACATTTTTTCAGTTAGAAAAATAACTAGACTTTGATAAAATACATACATTGGATAAGTATAAAACATGCTATAGTCTATGAAAAACCATTTTTTTCATAAAAATAAATACGTACTTAGTTTATAAATAGTATAATGCATTGCTCTTGTAGAAAATACGTTACAATAAAATGTTTAGAACAGAATGATTCAGGCCAGTATAAAATTTAAATAAATTATAAATGGTTAGTTATAGTTTACGCATTTTTATAAAAAAAACAGATTTCAGTTATGTACTCGGAGTACAACCTTATCTCTTATAAAACAATTAAAGTTGTAGTTACGCTAATCGAACTCACGAGGCAAATATAACATGAGTTTTTTTTGGGTGATCCTATATATACTCTCCTCCAACATATTTTTACTTGTTATACCTCTCCCTTTCAACTTGTACAAATAATTAATTTTTGTTTTTATATTTTTTTATTACCATATCACCCATTATATGTCAAACTAATTTTTTTAAGTTTTATCTATTTATCATTACTTTTAGTCTTTATAATTTTTGTTTTTTTTTTTTTATTTGTAGTGGTTGCTAATGTTCAAAAAAAGCCAAAAACAAAAAATAACAGAACTAAATTGCATCCGTAACCATAAAAATCGAATCAAATCGTAAATTTGGTTTTCACTTCGGTTAACGGTTATACAAAATCTTGCCTATTCGGCCGGTTCTCCATATAAACCGAATCATAAACGGTTTAACAGTTTTACGAGATAACCGAACCGAATAAATCGTTTTAAACGGTTTAATTGGTCGAATCAGGTTCGTTTAGGTCTATTTCCGGTTCTAAAAATATTTTAAAAGTTTTTTTTACTTCATTAATTGTCATATTAAATTTTTATAAATTTTTAGTTGAGTTTTTATATCCTTATATAATTTTTGTTTTTTTTATAAAACTTTTTTTTTCTTAAACCTATATTTTTATTTGGAATAAAATATGACAAGTTTTAAATTAATTTTTAAGGGGGAAGCATGACAAGTAATAAAAGGGAATGTGTATAGCCTAACCTTTTTTTTTCGGTTGTTTGTGGAAAATAAAATTATAAGGAAGGTGATTGGTAGAAAACTAAAGACCGTTATAATTACATGAAATTAAAGTAAACATATATGTAGAGATCAAGTTTTTATTTACTTGGCTTTTCGAGTGAAAAAACGTATCTAAAAAACGAATCTACTCGAACGACGGTTTTTAGATGCCAAAATCTATTTAATAACAGTTTAAGAGATTAAATGGTGGTAGTTACAACAACTCACTATGGTTTTCGAGATTTACTTACTGGTAATTCGTTAACCAATGTGGGTTAGTGCCATATCCACATGTATAGTAGTAATTAAGCATGCATGACTCCAAATTTCAGAGTAAAATACAATTAAGGAGCTACTATAAGTGTACCAACCTATGAGAACAAATCATTTTTAGAATTGATAACTTATTCATCTTACTTTAACAATTGGACACTTCTTTACTCCTTACGAAAATTATATTTAAAATACACATATAAATTAATAATTATATATCTCATGTATTTTAAAAGTATATATTATTGCTGCTAAACGTGACATCTCTTCTTAGACACTTGATAGACCTTTTCACACTAAAAGATTGATATTTATCAAGAGGAGGGTATATGTTTAATGCATAGAGAGTACGTTTAGCCACCCTAATCGTGATTTATTTTAAAGTTAATACAAATAATTTAATACTAACTCTTCCTACAAGAAATTGAACATTTTTCATCATTGGCCCACTCAAAACAGAAAACTCTGATTGTTTCCTTCCTTATTTATTATGATGATTACTAAAAGTTGGCTATAGATATTTTAATAATATATTACCTTAAATAATTCCTTTTTTTCCTAAGAAATTTAGTCTTTAATATAGAAGTGATAAAAATACTCTTAGGCCGCAAAGGGGATTTCGATAAAAGTATAAAATGCTCTAACTTATTTTTTATATTGTCTATTATCGGTTTACATGGTTGTGAACATCAATAATGAAATATTCATCACTTTAATGCATCTAAGTTTATACACGGAAAAGTATAGAATGAGTTAAGTGTCCTTTATTTCCTAATTATAATATATAGACTATGATTTATATAATTTCTATAACTTCTATTGTATCATGATTTAATTTCAAATGTTTATTAATTTTAATTTATTTACAGATCTTTCAGGCCGGGTTACTCACCACATTTTAGCTAATAAATAATTCACTGGAAAAAATAGTATTACTAGAAAAGTTGCATTGTATAGGTGTTCATTACAAACTTTAAATTTAAAAAAGAAACTTATTAAATCTTCATTCTAAACAATGCTATTTAATTAAACTATTCTTTAAACTTATTAAATCTTCATTCTAAACAATGCTATTTAATTAAATTATTCTTTTCTATGAAAAAATCATTCAAAAGTTGCCCTTACAACTCTTAAAACTATAATAGCAACAATAATTGATAAACCAATGCATACGGAAGTTATTTCTTTGCTTGCACCATCAATCTTGTAGATTGGATACACGATTTTATCTTTTTTACATATTATGAATAATGTAGAAGTGAAGTTGATACACGGTTTGTTTTATCCTCATAAGGGGTCTAATTTGAATAAGTGTTATCATTAAAAAATATATTACGATGTCACTTGATATATTATACACATATATCACATATATAAATAAATTATGGATATCACAAAACAATGTTAAAGCTTAGACCCACCTTTAGTTAGATGAATAATAATATTGCATATAGAAAGATGGTAAATACATTGTATAAATGTAAAATATTATTTCTAAACGTTTCCCGACTAAGAAACAAAATATTGGTTGTTCCTAAGAGACAAGATCCGGGTAGTTTCTGTGCACACTTGGATTATTATGGACGATTAAATTAGAAAAAAAAGGGAGAAGTAACATATTATATATTCATCAACTAAAAAACAAACTCTAGTTGGTTTGAATTCGCATTATATTGATTCTAGGGTCTTCCCAGCATACTACTGATAAAGGGGCGTTCGGAAGTAGCTCAAATTTGGTTGAGTTTTTATGAAACGAGATACCAACAAGTCGTATTGGATTTTGACGGTCTAGATTTGACTCATCTAAAAACATCATCAAGAAGGAAGTTCACTACTGTAATAAAAAATCTTATTGAATCAAGTTTAAACCTAAAATCTTAATTATATATCCAATTCTCAAACCATCACCCACGTATAGACCTTGGACCAACTAGTATTTTTTCCAGCGCATGTTATGCGAGAAATTTCTCGACGATCCCATGTGGTTAAAACACAACACCAAAACGTGACACAACGATTGACGTTCAGACGTAAAAACCCTTAGACATCAAGGAAAAAAAACACTTTGTAACGAGTGTCATACATTGAAGGGAACATTACCTTGCTATAGAACCTCAAAAGTGCATTATTTCATACCTTACTTTCATCATAAAAGCCACAACATTCCATTGTATAACTGCATGACAACATACTCGGTCGTAAAGCGAGAATCAAAAACCTCAATATACATTAGCTTAAAGAAAAACCAAAACTGAAAATATTTTAAAATATTATAAAAAGAAAACAAAAGAATTAAACAATGAAGGATTAAGACTAATTGTTAATTCTAAAAAAAATCAAACTAAGTAAAATATAAAAACCCATAAAAAAAGTTACAGGAAAAAAAGCCACTACAGCATGTTCGAATCCAGGTGACAAGTGGTCATCATGAGCCTTAACCACTAAACCAGTAAGTTATTTAGGTTAACCTTTGTATTAACCTTTTTTTTCTTCATTTCTACACAACTACAAATTAAGGGAATAAAAAAAGATACAACTTCCGTGGTTCAATCTTGACTTGTCACGTGACCATCCAACCAATCACAATAAATAATTATCCATTCGAGTTTTTAAACCGTATATAGTTAATAAAATTTTTAAATATAGTGTAAACATTATAATAAAATATAAGTTAACAAATTTAATAGCATTATCATATTTCATATATAAGTACGTACCTCGAAAGAATAGATGGTTAAATATCTCTAATTAAATGTGGAGTTGAAAATAAAAAAATGTTAATAACGTTTTTTAACTTATATCAAGTTTATTTTTTAATTTTTCCTTACTTTCTTATCCTTCTAAAGATGAATGTCCAAAAATAGATGGTTAAATATCATCGAATTATATGTAGTCGAAAATAGAAAAGGTTAATAACGTTTATAAATAATTTTTAAAACTTATATCAAGTTTAGTTTTTTAAATTTTATTTACTTTCTTATCCTTCTAAATACCAATGTCCAAAAATACATAGAAATTAAGAGTTTTGTCACATGAATTAATCTTCATATTGCATTGTTGAAGCCACATTACGAACCTAGAAAGCTATAGTAATACACTACAAAAGAATCATTTGAAGAAGAAAATAAAATCAAATTAAGGTTTCGTTTACAAAGTTCATAGATATGGTATGGTTTTCTCTAGTTTTCTATTTAAAATATTTTTACTCTACGAATCCTGGGTTAAGCTTTCCAAATTTAGCTTCCATCTAACATTCATGTTACATGGAATGAATTAATACGTGAAGATAAACTAGTCAGCATAGGAGTCGATAAAAATACAAATATATAAGATTATTTTGACTTATGCATAGGCGGCTCAATCCTTACAGAATCCTTAAACGAAGTAAAAAGTTAGAACATTTTTACAAACTTATAGTTATTCTTTAATTTGATTTGACATCTCTAAATAACTTATTATAAATAACATCCAATATTAAGGTACTAACCAACTTATACATTCTAACTTATTTATAAAGCTGCTATTAACCACAATATCTTTGGGTGCCTTGATCGAATTCTATAACTAGAGTTATTATCGTAAAAAAAGTATATTTCTCTTTTAAGATCTTAACAGATGAAAGAACATGTGTAATGTAGTGATTTTTACACACACATGTAACAAAGTTGGAGTGAGTTTTACTGAAACAAACTTTTATAAATATGCCCACTATTATCATTTCTTAACAAGCTGAAAACTAAACGATGACCCAGATAATCTATTGGGATAAAATTTGTGAAACGTAAAAAAATCACAACAATAAATGATAAAAAACTTTTGCTAATACTTTTCATCTATTAACAAGACAAAAAAATTAGAAAACCATATACAATAATCGAAAAATAACAGGAAAGCTACCCCTGGCAAATTGCGGGTCTTCCTTAATTTTCATCTCCGATTACTCGATAATTTCCACAAGCACAACTTCCACTTTTGATAGGCTCAGAAAACGCGGTCGCTCCCAACACGACTTGCTTCTTTGAAGAAGCTTTTTCGGGCGGTTGAAAGCTAGTTTGAAATGTACGATTTAATGCATAATAAAAAATAAGGACCCCTATAAAATATGAAGACCCTAAGTGAGAGCTTATTTTCTATACAATCCAACCATCTATCAAAAAAATTGTTATTATAAAATATGCATGTAAAGATCTAAATAATTAGCTTTTTAATTATATAATACACCTCTAACCAAAAAAATTTAACTTTAACAGATCACAAAATTCTTTAACAAATCACAAAATTTATTTATGCACACTAACTAAAAAAACTCACAATTAATACCCTTGAATCAAGTTTTTAATACGGTTTATATTTTAATTTTTAACGAAAACATATACACCTTTTAAACTATTCAATCCTTATATGATTTTAACCGGTTAGAGTTTACCCCGACAAGTTTCATCTCTTACACACTATATAGGCTACAATCTAGTGACGTTTATATATTAATTTTATTGATCGTACTAATTTAAAACTAATAATAATATATAGTTCAAAACTAAAGCAACTTCTAAGCACAAGCAAGACCATCAAGTAACTCCCAAGTCTCATATGGTAGTCAAATTTAGACTAATAACTTTTCCAAACTAAACTAACATCTTTCATTATAAATACCAAACCCCACTCCCCATTGTACACCATCAGAGCCCTTACACCCTCTCTGACCACATCTCTAAACACAGTTTAGTTCTTACAGAATTAAACTGTAAACAACATCATCCCAGCGAGCATAACATGGGTTCCGGTGGCCGAGCGACCGAGCGAACCAACTCGGGCACCGATGTCGTCAAGCGCGCCCCGTCGTCCAAACCACCGTTCACCCTCGGCGACATCAAAAAAGCCATCCCACCACACACTGCTTCAACCGGTCCCTTATCCGTCATCATACTACCTCTTTGTTGACCTCTTTTGCTCTTTCTTGTTCTACTATGTTGCAGCCAAATACATTGTCAACCTTTCGGCCCCTCTTTCGTATATCGCGTGGCCCGTTTACTGGATCCTCCAAGGCAGTGTCCAAATGGGTCTATGGGTCATCGGTCACGAATGCGGCCATCAGGCGTTTAGCGACTACCCGTGGCTAAACGATACCATCGGCTTCTTCCTCCACACGGCATGCTTGCGCCTTATTTCTCGTGGAAATATAGTCACCGTCGCCACCATTCCAACACTGCTTCACTCGAGCACGACGAATCATTCGTCCCCAAGAAAAAATCTAGCCTCAAATCCTCAGCTAAACTTCTCAACCACCACCTGGGCGTTTGTTAAGGCTTGTCATATTGTGCACCATTGGGTGGTTGTTATACGTTTGCTTCAACGTCTCTGGCCGAAAGTACGAGAAATTCGCTAACCATTTCGACCCGAAGAGCCCTATTTACAGCGATCGCGAGCGCCTGCAGATCCTCATCACAGACGTTGGGCTTCTTGTAGCAAGCTATATGGTGTACAAAGTGGCTTTAGCTCAAGGGCTCACATGGCTCCTTTTGGTCTACTCGCGCCTTTGGTCATCGTCTACGGGTTCCTCGTGGTCATCACATGGCTGCACCACACGCACCGCTCGTTGCCACACTACGACTCGACCGAATGGAACTGGCTCAGGGGGGCTTTATCGACTGTTGATCGAGATTATGGCATTTTGAACACGGTTCTTCACCATATTACTGATACACATGTGGCTCATCATTTGTTCTTCACGATTCCTCATTATAATGCAATGGAAGCTACAAAGGCGATTAAGCCTCTGTTGGGAGAATATTATCAGTTCGACGATACACCGATAGTTAAAGCCATGTGGCGCGAAGCTACCGAGTGCTTCTTTGTTGAGGCTGATGAAGGTGAAGACAACAGCAAAGGTGTATATTGGTTCAACAATAAGATCTGAAATTATTGCAATGGTTCTTTGTTTCAGTTCTCGTATATGTATCATGAAGCTTTTAAATGTATTAATTAATCCAATAATTTTGGTGTAAATCGATCTGATTTTTGATTTCGCCAACAAAAAACATTTGGCGATGAACAGTATACCTGGATTAATTGCGTTCATATTCGGTAACATAAACGTATGACCGTTCATCGTCGTAGTATACAAGTCATCGTTCGGTTTTAGATTTTAACAAATCTGGTAAAAATAACAGGTTTGATGACTAAACAAAAAATTAACAAATTAGTTAAGATATTAACTTTAATTTTGTAGCAAGTTTATGTATTAAGGTTATTTTTCATTAGTTTTTTTATTATATTAGAGTGAAACTTTAGTATCTAAAGTTGTTACTTTTAGTAACTTTACTATTACATTAAAGTGAAAAGTTGGTTTAATTATAGTTAACTTGTTGTAATGTTGAAAATTAATGTCTTAAAAAAAACTCACACTTACTACTTTGCTCAAACTATAAGACCTATCTATATTGATTTTTTTTTCCAATTACATATTTAAATTGGCTGTGAAGCTTTTAAGCATGGATACTTTTTTATTCGGTTTCTGTGTCTTACTACACGTTGATCATTTGTTTTTGTATATTATAAAATTAAACTAATTAAAAGAACAAATACTATAATATTAATTGATTTTTCTCTTTTTTTTATTTTTTATTCCCTACCCGTCTTCTTTCGTAAAGTTTATGGTGACTAGTTTATTAGGATATGTATTTAGGCACGTGGATACATACATTTCTACTTCCATGTTAGTTGAAACAAGTTTTTTTTTATCAAGATAATAAAACTAACATGAATTCATAGAATATATATATTTTTAATTGGGTTATAATAAAGAAAGAAGAAAAGCGACACCTCTTTAAGAACAGGAGATATATTTGCCTAAATCAACAGTCATTTGAAATTTATATATTTTTAAAGAATATAACCCAAATTGCCTTCAAAAATGTGTATGCATGGAACAATAGCATATGATGAGGAGAATACATCAAAAAAAAAACGAAAAAAATACACCATGCAGAATCGATCCATATAAGTCATTAATCAATGTTATAGTTTTTATACTTTTAAATTCCTAACTTATTATATATATATAATATATATATATATATATATATATATATATATATATATATATATATATATATATATATATATATATATGTATATGTATATTCTAATTACTATGTACATATTATTACGCATATAGTACAACCACCTAATTGTTTTAATTTTTATATTTTAAAACCAATACTTTTACATCTTTAACAATTTACCCCACACAATTTTTCACTTTCAACTTTGTTCCGCTAAACTTTTCATCACTTACAAATTTTTCGTTTTACATTAATCCGGTCTAAATTTTGATAGTTAAACATCGTAACGTGCGCGTGTGGTTCAACGTTGTTACACCTACTTTTGTTCTCATTCAATGATCTGTTGCAACATGCAAGTCCTAGATCAACTTAGTTATTATTTTTAATTTTATTTTCGTTTTGCATGCATGGTTCAACGACTATGTCTACTTTCTGTTCGTTTTATTTTTTTTTTCGTTTTTATTTATTTTTTAATACTAGCTTTCCGGTGTTTGTATGTGGTCGATGACGTTGGTGTAGAATTAATGCTACTTAGCATGGTTTTACAACCCACATAGCAACGCGAGGGGCTTATACTAGTTATTTACTTAATTAGGTTAACCATCAATTATTTAACTTATACGTTATACGTGCAAATGAATACCAAAAAAATCCATATTCGGTATTCAAATTATTTTAAAAAATTTTATGAGATTTTTAAGATAAAGTTTATTTTTTATACTTTATTTTATGTTGATATTAAATTATTTAATAATAAAAGATATTTTAAAAAACAAAATATGATAAGTGTATAAAGTGAAAAGATATTCCTGAAACAGATAAAATAAAATATATATGAAAGTTTAGATGCTTAATATTGTTACATAAATTAAAGTTTTTGTAAAATAGCGTGATTAATAAGTAGTATTACGAGTTAAAAATTACTTCAGCCTGACGTCTTGAATATGGAATATTCCTAATTGTGTAACTATCTTTTTATAGCTAGTGCAATGTAAGCAAAATAAGTAAATGATAATGCAGATAAATTGGTACATAATTAGCTTAATTTACACTTACATGTATTTTTTTCATATTCACTTCTACACTATTTTATCACTTGACACGTTGATTCATTATATGTTTATTCTTTTATCATAATGTTGTATAGTTAATAATAAGCAAATATTAATTTAATTCTTTTTATTATAACTACAATATGTGATCAAAGGATTAAATGCATCCTGATTTGTGTACACTAGAATAAGAATTTCTATATTTATTTAGTTATTTGAAAATTTATATCTTTAACGAAAAGAAAACTGTTAAGAGTCCTGAACGGTTCCTGAACACTACCAAAATACAGACAAAAATGTTAAGGTCAAATCCAAAATTTGGATTAACCCCTAAAATTACTAAGATTAATAAGAAATAAATTAATATTAGACATAATATTTTATTTTTTGGCTCTCAACTACTCATTAGTTTTTGGCTCTCAACTACTCGTTAGTTGTCTGTCATGCTATTTGTTTGTGCTCAACAACTAAGAAATTGTTTTATTCGGGTCCCATGTTTGAAACGCAATCTTATGACTAACCATCGATCAGTTTCATTAGTCTTATGCTTTGATAATAGTATATTATAATATGCCTCTCATTATTGATATTAGGTCCTCAGATGTGACTCTTACACGTGAGAATTTTAATAATTTAATTATTTAATAAACATGTTACTCTTAGTTGTTAACATAAAAAATGAATATTTAGGAGCTCTTGTCTAGTAGATTTTCATTTCATCATCATTTTTGTTAATTAGTATATAAATTTTTAGCCATTGGATATCTTAGAGGTATTTTATGTGCTAGCATTTTCGTAATTAAGAGGGACAAACGTGTTTAGATTACACGGAAAATTAGCGTAATACTGTATTTATATAAATTGCTACTTGCATATTGACATACTAGCGGACATCCGCGCTTCGCCGCGGTTTGATTGTATATATATGTGAACGTCGTAATAATAGTTTTTAGTATTATCATGATTTTAGTGACTTCAATGATATAAGTGCTCGTATTCTCGTGGATATCTAAGCATGCTTTAGTGATTCTTTTAGTATATCGTAATGATAGTATTACGAAACATATGGTATTTATAAGTCGTGGATATCAATTAAAACAAATACGTTAATAGTATTTGAATAAAAACTATTTTAAAAAAATATAAAAATTATATCATAATTACTGATATCTTATATATTAGATTGTTACAGATACAATAACATGACAAAAACATAATATTAAATTTTAACACAATATTGTTGTTATTGTTATTATTAACCTTTTAATAAAAATAATCGTTACTATTAATATCATTATATTTTTTATTATAATATTTTTTAGACATATTAAATAATATGTCATTTGTTAATAGTCATAAATACTAAAGTTATCGACTATACAAAATACCCCTAGAAAATATAAATATTAGTTATTATTGTATACTAGATTATTTAAATAGTATTTAGTTAAAATATAATAGTAAATATAATTTAATTTCATTTTAAAGTATTATAATCAATATATAATATTTATTATGTTTAAATTAATATCATATTATTAATATGTATTTAAAATGTGTAATAAATAATGTATTAATTAAAGAGTTTAGTAAATATGGGTAAAATTAGAACTATTGGATGTGAAATTTGTACACTATGCTTAAATATTGTATTAAGTTTTAGTTTTAATTTTAATCTTGTCCTCCATAGTAATAAAATATATATATGTATAAATATAGAAAAATCTTTGTTCCTTAAATGGTAATAACAAGAGTGTTGAGTATACATACAGTATATTGGAATAATTTACATTATTCTAGTAAACAAATATAATATTACTACAAATTTAGTACTGTTAATAATTCACAATCTGTGTTACAAATTACACCATTTGTCACTATTCCACTCTAAAACTATAATCAGTTTTTTCGTTAATTACACAAATCTATAGATAAATAATTTACAATCTGTTAATCAAATTCCATTGACCGTAGAAAACAAACTCGGTAATAATACTCAGTTTAATATTTAAATTTCATTACTTTTATTGACAACACACATTTATTTGTTTTTATTAATATATTGCATTTTACTTTTAACTTAAACAAAAATAACAAATATATCGTTTCTTAAACAAAAATATAAAAGATTGTTTAATAACTACTGAAATATATATGATGTAAATTTTATCTAAATAGAGCTGTTTTTTAATAAACAAAGGCCGTTTTTAAACTTTTGATATATTGATTTAATGGTGATCAGGTTGTGGTTGTTATATTAATCTCAGTTGGTTTTGTTAAAGCATAAAATAGTAGTGGTATGTACCATATGTTAAAGGTATTGTATAGTTTTATGTATAAGTGTATAGTGTGAGACAACTTTTGTCTATTTGTGTTTCTTATTTAAAACATAAGTTAGTTAGACATGTATTTAAGTAAGAGAGTACGATTCTTTTTTTCTTTGTTTGTTTGCAGTTCAAATATATTTATCCCTTGCATATTATAAAATTATAATAATATTATAAATGTCTTTGTAATACACATTGATATAACATAGTATCTAATATGTGCTTAAAAAACTCATTTTCAAACAAATCCGAAGTTTTAAAGGGGTTTTTAAAATGCTTTTGACATTTTAGTGGTAATAAACTTTTTTAACGCCAAATCTATTTTACTCCTACACTACACTAAATTACATCATTACTTGGGTTTATACCCAAAACATTCCCTCTAAAGACAAGTTTCTACCAAATTAGCTAGCCCCCACATATATATAATAATAACATTACCGGGGTGAATTTACCGGGGTGATTTATCGTATGTTGGTGTGTTTCCGGTGAACTTGTTTTATTTTGTCATCAAAATTAATCACATTTTAAACAATATACATAAGTCATCTAAAATTGAATAAAAAAACAAATTGATTCATATCGTTTATTAAAATATAAATACATTAATTGATGTACTATTATCAACTTGAACTTGATTATTCATAATTGATGTTTGTGAGATATAGTGAAATAGTTATCGGAACATATGATATACAAACAACATAAAAGTAAACATGATATGTCTACACAAATTGATTATCTTTTGATACAACTACTTCAGCCAAATTTAAGAACGTAAATATTAAAATACATGAAATACAAATTTAACGTCGCACCAAGACAATTTGTAGGTAGTTCAACATCTTAAATTAGCAATATACTTTTAATATAATATAATATAATATTTAGAATATATTATCTTGAAGAGGAAAGTATCACACTCACTCCACTATAGCCCACATATATGGACTTGTTAGTCGCGTTAATTTATACTAAACCATTTGACGAAAGTAATCTTAGCTTTAAAGTAAGGGCAATGTTTGAAAAATACTAACAGTAGAATCTTAACAATATGCAAGTATATTAAACGTGTTAAAAAACTTAAAACTAGTTATGATACGAAAGAATCGAATCCAGAAAATTGTTATTAAACTCTTAACCTGTAAGTCGATGTGATCAGACTCACATGTCCGAATACATTTATTATTTTTATCCAATTAGTGTGAACAATAGACTATAATCATTCCTATCATCTCTATGCTGAATTAAACACTCTTTTTGTTTCGTCCCTACACATGCACACATTCATATGTGCGTGGCTTGTGTACAAATGCATCACTAAAATTTTAAGAACCCATGTTAATATAATAAGAATTTTTAACTTCATCAATTATGTTTGATGAAGACATTTCAAACGACTATATATTTGTAATTAGGTTAAAAGACATTAGGGTTTTTATTTCAGCAGTTGATTCACTATTTAACTGTCTTGGTGTATTTAATTCATAGTCTCTACTTTAATACAGACTATATGTGGTGAACACATAATGTTTTCATTTTAAACGGGATGTGACAAGATTTGCTTCTCTTAGAAGTCATGGGTTCCATCATTGACATTAACGAATAATTACTAACTTAATGTTACTAATTTGATTGTAAAAAACATATTGTTTTTGTGCCCAACTATGGAAATGTCAACGCATTTATGAGGGTATTCACCGTAAACACATGTATTTACAAGTGAATATTTGAGTTATCTTCGTCTCACCATATATATAATATTTTCTTTTTTTTTTTTCCTTGCTACTTACGCCAATATCAACACATAAAAGAGACCTTTGTTATCAAGCAAATTTGGCGGTTAATTTTCAAAATTTTAATGGGTGGCAATTTGAATACAAAGATTCTATATATGTATATATGTGTGTATGTACATATGTATGGATGCATGTGTATACTATTTGTATATGTCACACCCTCAAATTTTACATGCGGAGTTTTACCGTGAGGCGTGTGACATACCAGGATCCTAGTCATTAGTTACTCAGAACGACACTATATACAACATTTAAAAAAACAAACCAGAGTTTAAAACTGTGCGAAAGCGTTTGTAATAAATCAAACCCAACGTATTGTGTTAGGTCTAGAATCTGTAGATCTAGTCATTATGTATAGGCTTAGTACTTGAATCAATATTTGTAATGAACTTTTTATTTCATTATTATGTATGCATTAAATATATAGGTTAACCCATTTATATATGTGTTGATGTATGTATGGTTGCAGAACAAACATAATACTTGATCAATTTTTGAAATTGACCAGTGTAAGAAACATCTACGGATGAACATATTAGTCTTCCGTAGATGTATATCTTACAAGTAACAATACATCCGAAGATCATCTGCGGATGAACAACAAGCCACCTTCGGAAGAACAATACCTTCGGAAGAACATCTTCAGAAGACATTACCTTCGAAGAACACATACCTTCGGAAGAACAACATTACCTTGGAAGAACAAGTAACCTTCGGAAGAACAAGTTACCTTCGGAAGAACAAGATACCTTCGGAAGAACATTATCTACGGAAGAACAAATTACTACTGAAGACAATATTCCTGCGGAGACCAAACACTTGTGTTATACAAGTGGTACAAGTCAACAAGTCAACAATCAACAAGGCGGTTATACGAATCCCGAGAAATCCGTTGATTCCTTATCAGAAACAAATCAAATCCCAAGAGATCCGGTGTTTCCTATAACTGAAACATCTGTCTATAAATATGGATCCTAGGTTTCGATTCAAGCACGATTGAAAACAGACGATTGATTAATTGAGAACAGCAACAGCATTACAGCAATCATCAAAAGTCTTTCGATCATCATAACATATACAACATCATAGCATTCATTGTTTCATTCTTTTGTAATCATCAATACATTATAATATAACATTAATTAATCTTTAATTGTGTTTTGTGTCGTGTGTTCTTGATATTTCATTAACATTGAATGTTGTTTAAATACAATTAAACCAAATCAACGTTAATTCCGCTAACGTTGACTTGAAATCAATTCACACTGATAATTCCTGTCGACGAATCCTTGGATTCACAGGTGGTATCAGAGCCAAGTGCTCATTGATTTAGATCAATTGATCTATCAGTGTTAGGTGTTTTGTGTTTAATTGTGTTTGTTTCGTTTAAACAATCTTCTATTCAAATCAATTGAATAGTAGATCTTGTAAGCATCATGAGCAACTTCAGTGGTTCATCTTACCAACCCCCGAAGTTGGAAACAAAAGCAGATTTTAAGTCATGGAAAATCAAGTTCAGGAATCATGTAAACTATACTGATTCTGACTTGTGGATTTCCATTACTGAAGGTCCTTATATTCCACCCACTCTTGGCCGGATTATAATGACAAAAATCAACCAATCAGCACAAAAGATCTATCACCTGATGATGTCAAAAGGTTAAAGTCGATATAAAAGCATACAGTCTGCTTAGTATGGCCTTACCTGAAGAGATATTAATCAGGTGTGAGAACTATAAAACAGCTCACTCCTCCTTATGGAAATTCTTCACACTCTCTGCTGCGAAGGGAGTGATGAGATAAGAAGCATAAGAGAGACACCCTCAGATCACAATATGAAACCTTTCATCATATTGAGGGTGAATCAATTCCTCAGCAACTTCATAGATTCATGCAGTTAGTCACTGAGATGAATATTCTAGAGTTGAAGTATACTAGTGAGGAATTAAACAAGAAAATGCTCCACACTTTGCCAGAAAGTTGGAAGCATACTGTGTCCATGTTCAAGAATACTATAGATCTGAAAGCAACTGGTTAGATACTCTGGTTGCAAAAGTGGAAGCTCTTGAAATGGATGAAAAATCAAGAAACAAGAGTGTGAGAACTCATGTCTCACCCTATCACTTCAAAGAAACAAATAATGTAGGAAGTGCATTTATTTCAAACAATGAAAGTGATAGCTCTTGTGTTAGGAGTGATGATGAGGAGGAAGTTAGCTTTTATGCTTCAAAACCCTCAAAGAAATCATCTCAAGACAAGCAGCAGAAGAATAAAGGGAAACTACTGATAGACAAGATACATCTGCAGCAACAACTAAGTCTTCCTTTTCAGCAAATCAGTCAGAACCAATAACTGTGATATTGGACTCTGAAGAACAAAGAGCAGCCTTTGCAGCTTTTAGCTCAAGTTTTCAAGCATACCTGGGAAGCTCTCTAACATCAGCCAATATCTGTCAACAAGACTTAGAAGAACTACCCCCAGATGTAGTGGAAGAGATGGATCTACAATGGCAGATGGCCATGATTGCTTATAGAGCTAAGCAATATCTCAGGAGAAATAAGAACTTGGCTTCAGCAAGCAGAACATCAAAGATTGGTGTTGACAAATCAAAAGTGAGATGCTACAAATGCAATCTCTATGGACATTTCTCAAGAGAATGCAATCACACAGTCTTATCCAGATTGAGACAACATCAGCAGCATCAACAACATCAGATTCAAGCAAATCAACAATCTTCTCAAAGACCTCTGCACAAGCAATCTCAACTGATCAATGCTTCCCCACCAGCCACCAAAGAATCAGCAGGACCAAGTAACTCAAAGGAGTCAGGGCTGATCATACTTCAAGATGGAACGTGTGACTGGAGTCTTTATGAGAAGGAAGTTTTGGAAGAAAATCAAGCATTGATGGCTCATATGGATCAAACAGTGCCACCAATGGCAAAAGAGGTAAAAGAAAGATTGTGTTCATCAACTTGTGTTGAGGAAGTTGAACGATATAGAGTCCATGCTCAACAGTTGGCTGATAAAGTAAAAGAAACAATGATTTTGAATGAATCTCATGTTAGAGAACATAAACTATATCAAATAAAAATTAATTCTTTACAAAAGGATTTAGAAAATTTTTTTCTGAAAATTATAGCCTAAAAGCCCAAGTTGAGCATTTGACCACTTCCTTAACAAAATCCATGGCTGATCATGCATCAACTGAAGTGAAACTTCAGAAGTTTCAATTATCATCTCAGCAATATGAGAAATTACTATCTTCTCATATTGAATCAAAGAAAAGGTCTGGGTTGGGTTATAATGCGGTTGCACCACCTATAAATGATAATTACACATCCTTACCTACAACAATGACAAACACTCTGTCAAATCATTTTGTGCCTAGCACCAAATTTGAAAAAGATTCATCTAAAACTAAAATTAATGATAAAGCTGAGGTGAGTGAAACTGAATCATCTGAATCAGAATCATTAGATCAAAATGATTCAGAATTTGATTATGATAAATGTGATGACTTGGATGATTCTGATGAACATGATGTTGATCAAACAAGCACTGGTAAAATTGTCAATTGAAAGCCCATATTCCAAAAGTGCTTGAAGAAACAAAGTTGCCATATCCTCCTAAACAAAGAAACATGCTGAAGACCATCTGCAAGAGGATAGCTCAATTGAATGAAGGTCTTCAAGAACTAAGTATGCAAGAATCCTCCAAGAAATTAACTGATGAATCTGTCATCACTGAGGAAAGAGGAAAATTCAAAGGAAGGAACAAGGCATCAGCAGATCATCAACTGAACAAGAAAACTTCAGCTCTGATCTACGGAAGAGAAATTCAACTCCAAAGGACAAAATGTGCACAAAAATGAAAAAGCTGAAGCACATTCAAAGCTAAAGAAGAAAGAGCAACTACAAAAATCAGCAAACAAAAGGAATGATTCTGAGAAAGAATCAGAAGAAAGTATTGCAAATGGTGTGACATGAAAAATCACAACACTGAAGATTGTTACTTCAGCAGTTATTGTTCTATTTGCAATATGAACAATCATATGACTGCTGATTGTTACTTCAACAAACATTGCTCTATTTGCAACAAAAATAATCATTCCACACAGGAATGTTATTTCAACAAAAAACAAGATAAAAGGATCAAAGAAGAAAGAATCAGACAAATCTGAATCAGATTCCCAATCCACAGATTCTGCAAAGGGCAAAACTGAAGAAGCATGAACAAAAGTCAAAGGCAAAACCAAAGGACAAATCATCATCAAGTGTTAAGATACTGAAGAAAAGATCAACTTTTCAGCAGTCAAAAACACCACACAAAAGAGTGGATTTGTCTGACAAGGAATCAAAGGATGATGATTCATTCTTTGATAAATTTGAAAAAGGCATTCATATCCCTCTTTCAAAAACAAAAGACAGTGAAACATTTAAAGGTTCACTATCAAAACAAAAGAATCAAACAAGAAGTTGATCTAAGTAAAGCAGACAATATGAATCATGAATCTACTTCATCAACATCCCATTCAGCAGAATCATCCTCATCCAAATTAAATCAGAATGAATCAATCAAATCTGAAACAGAAACTTCAAAAAATATTCTTGAAAGAGTAACTGTTTTAGATCCTGTTGACAAACCCAAGATCACTAAGGCTTGGGTTGTCACTTCTAACTGATTTTCTTTTCTGATTGCAGGAACAATATTGGAGAGCTGACAACATGTGGTATGTTGACAGTGGTTGTTCCAGGCATATGACAGGAAACTGTTCTCTTCTCCATGATTTCAAACATAAAAATGCTTCTTATGTGGCATTTGGTGGGGATAAAAAGGGAGGTAAAATTGTTGGTGAAGGAATGATAACCAATGGTGTACTTAAATTTGATAAAGTAAATTACTGTAAAAACTTACAGTATAATTTACTAGTGTATCTCAAATCTGTGATCAAAATTACACTACATTGTTTGATGACACTAACTGTTACATTCTTAAGCCAGGATTTATTGTCCCAGAAGATTGGATTCTCCTCAAAGCAGCAAGAAAAGGAAACACTTATGTGTTGGATATGAACAACACTTCTCTCACAAAACATGAAACTTGTCTTATTTCTAAACTTTCAGAAGATTTGTCACAATTATGGCATAGAAGACTTGTTCATTCTAACATGAAAAATATGAATAAATTGGTAAAACATGACCTGGTCATTGGCTTACCAAATAAAGAGTTCCATTGCTCAACTCATTGCTCTTCTTGTTACAAAGGAAAACAACACAGAGTGTCACATAAACCAAAAACAATCAATACTAATACTACACCACTCAAATTGCTTCACATGGATCTATTTGGTCCAACCAATGTAATGAGCATTGGAAAAAGGCAATATTGTTTGGTGATAGTTGATGATTTCACTAGATTTACATGGGTCTTTTTCTTAAAACAAAAGAGTGAAACATCAGAAACATTAATGGACTTTGTCATCAAGATTGAGAATCAACTTGATACAAAAGTCAAAATTTTCAGGAGTGATAATGGTACTGAATTTGTTAACTTTGAACTAGATTCTTTTTGCAGGAGCAAAGGAATTGCAAGACAATTCAGTGCACCAAGGACTCCACAACAAAATGGAGTTGCTGAACGAAGAAACAGAACTCTCATTGAAGCAGCAAGAACAATGCTAGCTGATTCACAACTACCTATTACCTTTTGGGCTGAGGCTGTGAATACTGCATGCAATGTTCAAAATAGAACATTAATTGTCAAAGAACATAACAAAACTCCTTATGAGCTCCTATTTAAAAGAAAACCTTACATAGGATATCTAAGAGTATTTGGGTGTCAAGTAACTGTTTTGAACATCAAAGAGTCATTAGGAAAATTTTCAGAAAAAGCATATGATGGTTTCTTTGTTGGATATTCTTCAACATCAAAATCATATAGAGTGTATATTCCACAGCATAACATTGTGGAAGAGACACCTAATGTATCTTTTGATGAAAATGTATTCATTAAGTCAGTTAAAGGATCATCATGGTTATTTGACATAGATGCCTTGTCTAAATCTTTTAACTATGATTATTTGACAAATACAGGTTCTGATGAAGTATGCTATCCATTTGTTCCACCGATTATGACTGAAGTACCTTTATCTGCTGATCCCCCAAGGATACATCCATCTACAAGTGACAACACTTCAACAGAAGCAGATACTACATGTGGAACTGAACAAAATGCATCAGTAGAAGCTCCTACGGAAGAACAAATGCATCAGGAGAAGCTCCTACGGAAGAACAAAATGCATCAGGAGAAGCTCCTTCAGAAGAACGCATGCATCAGGAGAAGCTCCTTCGGAAGAACAGCATGCTTCGAAGAAATTCCTTCCTTCGGAAGATCAACATGTATCCGGAGAACTTCCTTCGGAAGACCAAATGTATCCGGAGCAGCTCCTACGGAAGAACAAAATACTTCCGCAGAAGTTCCTGCGGAAGAGCAAAATCCAACTGCTGATACTTCTGAAGCTCAATCAACAGAGACTCAATTTGATTATTTCTTGAATTCTCAAATTGAGATGAATCAGTCAGAGGCAATGGAAATGACTAATCTGGAATCATCCATTCCAGTTGAGTCAACTCCCTCAATGAGAATTCATAAGTCTCATCCACTTAACAATATCATTGGAAATCCTGAAAAGAGAACTACAAGGAGCCAAAGTGGTACAGCCAACCTTTGTCTATTCAACTGTTTTCTTTCTCAAGTGGTGCCTCCAAACATTACAGCTGCTTTAAAAGACAATAGCTGGATTGAAGCTATGCAAGAAGAGCTTCAACAGTTCAGAAAGCAAAAAGTATGGTGTCTTGTTGACTTACCTGAAGGTCAACATCCTATTGGAACTAGATGGCTATACAAAAACAAACTGGATGATAGAGGTATTATTGTCCGAAACAAAGCAAGGTTAATAGCACAAGGTTACACTCAAGAAGAAGGCATAGATTATGATGAAGTTTTTGCACCAGTTGCAAGAATTGAGGCAATAAGAGTGTTCTTGGCATATGCATCATACAAGAAATTCACTGTGTATCAAATGGATGTCAAGTGTGCTTTCCTATATGGAAAAATAGATGAGGAAGTTTATGTGTCTCAACCCCCCGGATTTGAAGATCCTCATTATCCTCACAGGGTATACAAACTAGATAAAGCCTTGTATGGTCTTCATCAAGCACCAAGAAAATGGTATGAAACATTATCATCCTTCTTACTCAAGCATGGCTACAAAAGAGGAACAATTGACCAGACACTCTTTCTCAAACAAGAACATCAAGATCTCTTAGTAGTCCAAGTATATGTTGATGACATTATATTGGATCAACTAATAAGAGATTGTGTGTGAATTTTGAAGAGCTGATGAAATCTGAATTTCAGATGAGCTCAATGGGTGAATTAACATTCTTCCTTGGCCTTCAAGTTCATCAAAAAGCAGATGGAATTTCATCAATCAAGAAAATATATACATCAAATTCTGAAGAAATACAATTTTGCTGAAGTCTCCTCTTGCAAAACACCAGCATCAACAATTGATAAGATTGCACCTGATCCCTCTGGAAAATCTATTGATCAAAAATTATTTAGATCTATGATAGGTTCACTTATGTACTTAACTGCCAGTAGACCTGATATTATGTTTGCTGTGTGTGTATGTGCTAGGTACCAATCTGATCCAAAGGAGTCACATCTCAATGCTGTCAAAAGAATTTTCAGATATCTCAAGGGAAAACCAGGACTTGGTCTATGGTATCCCAAGGATGGAGACTTTACACTCTACTCATACTCAGACAGTGACTATGGTGGATGTAACAGCAATAGAAAATCAACAACCGGTGGATGTCAATTCATTGGACCCAGGCTAGTGTCATGGCAGTGCAAGAAACAAACAAATGTTTCTGTATCCACAGCTGAGGCTGAGTACATTGCTGCTTCAGCCGGGTGTTCTCAAGTGCTTTGGTTACAAAACCAATTGCTTGACTATGGTTACAACTTTCTTCAAACTTCAATCTATATAGACAATTCAGCTGCTATGTTTATAACTGCTAATCCTGTGCAACATAGTAAAACTAAACATATAGAGATTAGGTATCATTTTCTGAGAGATTGCTCAGAAAAGGATTGATCAAGTTAGTCAAAGTGGATACATCAAATCAGCTTGCTGATTTATTCACTAAAGCCTTTGATTCAGTCAGATTTAATTTTCTGATTGAGTCTCTAGGTATGATTAACTTAGATTAAATAAAGTTCAAACAAACAACATGCTGTGTGCAATAATGCATCAGTATGCCTTATGCATGGGAAATGATAGTAAACTATAGCTTTGCCTATTTCTGCATAAACAAATATCAATATATCTCAACAAGTTTCTTGATATGTGAGTAGGTTCAACTTGAGTGGAAACAAATCTTAGTGCTTGCATAACATAATATTATCATAATTGTCTGTGGGAAACTTCATTTTGAGAAAACAAAGTGAGTCTTATCCTAATGTGATCAAATCATTCATCTGCACACACTATGTAAAAGACTTTATACTATCTATCTTTGCAACTCATACTCCCTCTGTTTTGTGTGAACAAAGACCTGGGTGTATGATCACCATACTGAATCTCAGTATCAAAGGTGAAAAGATCATGTTCATCATCATCCCTCTGTTTTGTGTGAACAAAGACCTGGGTTAAAGGCACCTCTGTTTTACGTGAGTAAAGACCTGGTGACCTGATGATGATCATATCTAAAGCTCTCAAAAGAATCCTAAGTGATCAACTGTATATTATCCTGAGCTTTATCAACATCGCATCAATGAGATGTCCAAACACATCTCAAGATAGCTATTATAATTTAAAGTACATAGTCACAAAGTGAAAGAATGATGATTTGACTTACAAAGGGAGGACAACACCTTTGTGAATCAACTGTGAAGCCCATGACAGTTATTTCTAAATCAATAAAACATGATAAACAGCAAGCCTAGTTGATACATGAGCTCTTGTATGGATTTATAAGGACAATATACTTGCAATCAGAACTTGTTCCGTAGCATCAACTATACAACATAACTAATCAGGAAGAGGCTTAGCATTGTAGTATGATCCCATCTTAAGTGCATCTGATCATTATCATATATTTAGTGTTTATGTTATTCCTCTTAAAGAAATTTATGATAAATGCTTAAGTTCATCATTAATCACAAATTTAGGGGGAGTAGTATTCATGAAAAACATCTATATCAGCAGCAGCAATGTCTATATCTTTATCAAGTTGAAGAATTGAAACCTGAGCATCACATTAGCCGTTGGTTACATGAAATTTATTTTAAGTTTCCTTGTACTAAATTGTCATGTATACAAAGCCAACGAGGTCCTATAGCAATAATTGGTTCAACCAATGGAGTTGGGCCATACATACAACTGTGTGTAAATCAATATTAGTAGATTAATGTTTATCCGTAGATTGGTAAACTACGGATAAACAAAGATCAATCAGTAGAAGTTGTTGATCCGTAGATATACTACGGAAGAGTAAGTTTGGATTACAATTAATGTGATATTACTTCTACGGAAGAGTACAATGTGGGACCCACTGAATAAATCCGAGAAAATTAATATGTCTGAGGGTATAAATAAAGAGATTTGACTTGTCAAATGCATTATGCACTTTTTCAGCTCACTTTTTCAGACCTAGAAAATCTCACAACAATTTTTCCCACTTTCTCAACATTCAAAATTTATCAAATCAAACCTTAAGCAAACGTATATCTGAGTTCTTAATCAGCGTCTATTAAGGTAAAACATGTCGTAATCATCAAGAATGAACAAGTTGATTCTTGTTTTATCTCACAACTGTTCGTATTCTTATATCAATAACATGATTCTAATGAAGTCTTTTCTTATGAACAGATGGATCAACGATTTGCAAAAGAGCATAATGTATGTGCTTTCTTGAACCCTGACGATCCTGTGTCGGAAGGATGTCAAGAAATTATGAGATATTTGAGAAGATCAAGGGTTTTCTATGCATTATCTGCAGAGCCAACGATTTATCGATCGCATATCAGTGATTTCTGGAATTCTGCGCGTATAGAAGAAGATGATGAAGGAATTATTGCAGAAGTAAGGAATCGAAGGCTGAGAATAGACGAACAAACTATAAGAAGGGTACTAGAACTGGGAGATGTTGAAGCAGGACACCCTGATGTATTTGATAATGAATACATAGAAAAGGTTTTCCTTCTTCTAATGGGATATGATGGAGACTTTGAAAAGGGAGAAATCAAGAAGGGAAGACTCTGCAAACCATACAGATTTTTGTGTCACACTTATCTGAAGTGTATGTCAAACAGAAAATCTGGGCTTGACAGATTTTCTAGACACATATCATCTGGTATTATTGGCATCTTTGAGGGAAGGACCTACAACTACTCAAAGTACATCTTTAACTGTTGTGTGATCACATCAGAGTACAGAAGGCTGATAAGATGTATATGTTTCCAAGATTCATTCAGCTCATCATTAATGCAGACCTGCCTGGAACAAATGTGGAGGGTGGTGTGTTTTCAAGCACACCTTGGCAGATCTGTGCTGAACAAAATCTCAGGGAGATATGAAGGAGAAGATGTAGACATGTTTGCACATGTGATTGATGCTAATGCAGACATACCTCCAGAGCTAGTTTGGGAAGATGAGGAAGAGAGCTCTGCTACCAGCTCTGCTCAAGACACCCCAAACACAATCACACCACCAGCCACACTACAGAACCCAATCTCTCCATCCTCATCTATCAATCACCACAACAACAACCACACCACCCCAAGCTCAATCACCTGCCAGTCAAAATACTGAACCAATCTCTCCCATCCAACCCCAATCACCAAATCAGCTTCAGATGCACTCTCTACCAACAACCTCAAAACTCAGATACTGAGAGCATCTACACTGGAGAGACAGAATTAGTCTCAGAAGCAAGTACAGTCAAACTGTCATTATCAAGACTGAATCCCCTGTGCACTCAAATGAAACTGAACAAGTTTCTCCCATGATTGATCAGCAACAACAACAAACTCTTCAAGAGCATGAAGATCAAGCCACTGAAGCAAAGTCAAGCTCAGCAAGTGTTGATCATGAGGAGGTAAAAGAAGAAGAGATTGAGTCTCAGCATCAGGAAAGAGATACAGAAGCAGATCAGGTTGATGTGATTGCCTATAATGAAGATGATCTGAGTGATGATGACATTCCTGTAAGCAAGAGTTATCTGGTGGCTGAGTACAACAAGCTGGTGCTCAAGTCAAATAAAAGAAAGGCAAGAATACAAGAGCTGAAGGGCATAATTAAAGAAAAGGATGAAGAATTGATAAATCAGCAAGAAAGAATAAAGAGACTGAGAGAAGATGCTCAAAGTGATAAAGAAGTCATTGATGCTCTGCTAGACAAGGAAGCTGAGCTTATAGAGTCAGCAGAGAATGAGAAGAAAGATAAAGAAAAGATCATGAAGAGACTTGAACAAGCATCTGACACTATGACTGCTCAGTCAAACATAATAAAGACAAAAGAAGAAGAAATTGAGCAACTTAAACTGAAGATCAGTTCATTGGAATCTTATGCCAAACTTCAACTGCTCAAACAAAACAAAGTCCTGAGGCATCAAAAGAAGTGATCTGGTACTCAAGGAAAAGAAAGTACCTTGGTACTACTGAGAAGAAGCCAACTGATGAAAGTAGTCCAAAGAAACAAAAGCTTTCTCCTCCTGAACACACACCCATAATAGACTTATCTGCTGAGGAGCCCATCACTGAACAGAAAGATGAAAGTGACAAAGAATGGGAAGAATTAATCAAAGAAGACACTCCTCCAAAGCAAGAAGTCTCAAAGGCTGATGATCTTCTGACTACAAGTGACATACTTGAAGAGAGGCCTGAATCAACCATGTTCATGACACTTATAAATCATGGTTTCCCTTATGACATGGTTGAAAGACTGAACATGACAGAGATGAAGAACTTGTTGAAAGAGTTTGAGCTTGCCAGCTTCATGATTCCAAACTGTGATTGAAGCATTCAATACCTTTCAATCAATTCAAAACATAAAGAAGGAGTTGGGACACTGTGACACAGCCAAGCTGAGCAAATACAACATGACTTGCTGGTTACAGGGACACAACTACAAGCCTCATGAGCTTAAAGGAAGAACAGTGGGAGAACTCAGAAGGATGATGGAGCATGTAATGAAGGTTGAACTAGATACTGGGGTAAGTTCAGAACTGAAGCTCCATCAATCTTATGAACAACAAAGCAAACTCCCTGCTGAACCCATAACTGTTGAACCTAAAGATCAGCACAAAGGGAAAGAGAAATTGATTAGAGAGCCAAGGGAAGTCATCCCCGGAAAGTATGGCCACTTGGGACTGCAGTTAGAGAAATAACTGAGCAAAAGTCCACTCTAATACAACTGATAGATCACCTCACAACTCCCAGCTCTGCGGAAGAAAACAAGATCATGGCCTGGAAATATGATCCAGACTGGGATTGTGCTGTCATTAAAAGAACATCTGGAAGAGTTGAATACTTCCATGATGTACTCTCAGTGGTGAGTCTGCCAGAGAATGACATCAGAGACCTTCAAAGCTTAAACATCAGCAACTATCCAATTCACCCTAGAGGAAGAGACTTCTCAACTCTAGTGGGAAAGTTAAAGACAAAGTTTAAAGATGATGTGCTGATTGAAGCTAAAAGAGAAGATATAGAACATCAGAAGAGAATCAAAGGGCTCAAAAGATACAAGTCCAATGCCTCAGAACATGTAGATGATGAATTCATGAAGAGGATTGGCTACAACAACAGAAACAAAGCAGCTCTTAAATGTATTGAAGGGACTCAATTCACATACCCAATCACTGAATGGGGATATGTAGAAAGACAAAAGAATTGGTCCTACTGAGAAATGCTGAAAACAAGAAAGCTGAAAAGATCAGAATCTTTGATCCTGTGGAAATCAAACTGCTTCATCCCAGCTACACACTCATACTTAAATGACAAATTCTTTCCCAAGCTGTCTGATGAACAAGCACAAAATGATTATTTCTACATGTTCATGTGATTCAAGTAGTAGACAAACTTCATGCAAAGCATATAAAAGAAGAAGATTTAATGCTGGACTACTGAAGGGAACAACATTTGATGAAGTAACAGAACTAAGAATAACAGAACAAGATGAGCTAGAAGTGGTGAATAACAACAAGGTGTTAGACACACTCACTACAGAAGAAGATGTTCTGGGAATTAGTTATGAGACTTTGAAGATGATGAGCAAGATGAAGATCAAGTATAAGTATGATGATCAGAAGACTGCTGTCTCCTACTTCTACAACAAGATGATCGCTAGAATCAAAGATCTTGCAGTTTTGAAGGAATGAGTACAAGTAGCTAAGCCTAAGGGGGAGTATTGTTAGGTCTAGAATCTGTAGATCTAGTCATTATGTATAGGCTTAGTACTTGAATTAATATTTGTAATGAACTTTTGTAATTCATTATTATGTATGCATTAAATATATAGGTTAACCCATTTATATATGTGTTGATGTATGTATGGCTGCAGGTACAAACATAATACTTGATCAATTTTGAAATTGACCAAGTGTAAGAAACATCTACGGATGAACATATCTTTTCCGTAGATGTATATCTTACAAGTAACATACATCCGAAGATCATCTACGGATGACAACAACCACCTTCGGAAGAACAATACTTCGGAAGAACAAGTTCAAGAACATGCTTCGGAAGAACAAGAACTTCAACATCTTCGGAAGACAACATACCTTCGGAAGAACAATAACAATCTACGGAGAACAAAATTACTACTGAAGACAATATCCCTGCGGAGACCAAACACTTGTGTTATACAAGTGGTACAAGTCAACAAGTCAACAAGTCAACAAGGCGGTTATACGAATCCCGAGAAATCCGTTGATTCCTTATCAGAAACAAATCAAATCCCAAGAGATCCGGTGTTTCCTATAACTGAAACATCTGTCTATAAATATGGATCCTAGGTTTCGATTCAAGGACGATTGAAAACAGACGATTGATTGATTGAGAACAGCAACAGCATTACACAATCATCAAAAGTCTTTCGATCATCATAACATATACAACATCATAGCATTCATTGTTCATTCTTTTGTAATCTTCAATACATTATAATAAAACATTAATTAATCTTTAATTGTGTTTTGTGTCGTGTGTTCTTGATATTTCATTAACATTGAATGTTGTTTAAATACAATTAAACCAAATCAACGTTAATTCCGCTAACGTTGACTTGAATCAATTCACACTGATAATTCCTGTCGACGATCCTTGGATTCACATATCTAATATATATAATATATAATATATATATATAATTAATAAAATATATATCTCTCTATCTCATAATCTCTCTAACTATATCTATCTAGCCTATCTCTCCTCTCTATCTATCTATCTATATATATCTCTTCTCTAATTATATATATATCTATCTCCTTATATATCCTATCTCTATCTCTCTCTTCTCCATCTCTCTTCTTCTTGTTTTGGCTTTTCTTTCTCATCTCCCTCCTTTCCTTCTCCCCATCCATACCCCTCTGGCACCGTTCGTGAATCTTTTTTTCTCTTACTTCTCTTCCCTCCTCTGGCACTACTCCTTTCTTTCCTTTACCCCGTCCCCTCTCGTTTTTGGTTGCGAGACCTTTTTAAAGTCACCTTCGTGATCCTTCTTTCCCTTTCCCACCACCCCTTGTCTTCCATCTGTTTCCTCTCTCTTTCAATTCACCAGCGTTCACCATCATAAGTGTTTTCACAAGTACAAAAAACAATTAAAACAAACCAAAGTAGACTCGATGTCTACCAAGACAAGTATTATCAAAATAAAGAAAATACATTAAATAAATGCCATAACATTAACTAAAACATTATGCTAAAATGATGATAATTGATGCCTAAAAAGACTACTACTACCATTCATATATTAGAGTATTATTTTATAATTAATAAATTTTATTATATTATTATTTTATCTCGATTCAACCCGCGTAATACACGAGTTTACTAAAGCTAGTCATCACTCATCATAATTGTTATTGCATCTTTCTACCTAATAAAATGGTATATTGAGATGACACGTGGCAACCTCACATCACTCTTATCCCATTTTCTCGGCCTCTCTACTATTACCTATTATCCTTATTACTAAAGGGAGCTATATTAATATTATTTCTAAATAAAATAATTTTTTATAAATAATAAATTTTTTCTAAAGCTAATTTTTTCAAAAAAATATGAAATATTTTAAAAATTGGTTTTTTTAAAGTCAATTTTTTATAACCAAAAATATTTGAAAACTTCGGGAGTGTCTTATAAGGAATTATTTTAAAAAATAATATGATTTTTCTATATGGTTTGTGCAGGACCGGTGAAGGGTGGTCACTTACAACAACAACACAAATAGGAGATTAACCCAACTTAATCAAACAGTAAACTGGATTAACCACAATAATGATACTAAGACACAAGTAAAGTAAGAGACAGAACAAGAGAACACAAGAGATTGGTTTCAAGGATGCAGTATATTGCTTTCTCAAGTTCTATTACAAGTGTTACAAAGCATAAAGAAAGATACTAGAACATGAATACTTATACTACAACCTACAGCCGGCTATACTTTGAAAGCCAGCTGGATACAATTGACTAGACACAACAAAAATCAATTGTAGAATCAAAAGGCATATCTGCCTTTTGACTTGTGACTATGACATGCCATAGCTCACATCCTATATATTACAAAAGGATAAAAGTACATAAAGTAGAAAGCATGGACTCAAGACCTCAATGTACAGTTACCAAAAGCATGGACCTTTCACCAACTCATGTAAGTTGGTGACTTTACAGAGTTGCAGCGGAAAGGTGGTCCAGCTTTATGGTAAAGTACATCAGATAAAGGCATATCTCTAAAAGTCTTCGGAAGAATCTGTCTTCACTATTTGGGCTTCGGAAGACTTTGTCTCTGAAGCTTCGGAAGACTTCATTTTGGCTTCGGAAGATATTGGTCTTGGCTTCGGAAGATTTTACACTTAGAATATTTCTAGTGCATGGTGTAAAACTTCCGAAGCAATTCTACTTCAGTTCTTTAGTGCATGCTTGCAGAGAGACTTTGGATGTTTTGGTTGCATCAGACTTAAAGGAATCCTTACTCCCTCCTAGGCTGATGCTACCAAAACATTTAGAAGATCTTCAGATGTTAGTAGTCTTCAGCACAATGACATGACCATCCCTCTCTCATTAGATGGTCAGGATCATTCAGACTTTCATAGTATCTTCTCATCTCAAAGAGATCATGCAGAGGTAAGTTGATTATGTCTTGCCATGTATAGACATTCTCAACACCTTGATCTCTGATTACATGCCATCTTTCTGGATTAGTAGAGAAGGTCCAGGATAAGATGGGTGTCTCAGCGTCAAGAGGAGCCACTTGTATTGGAGTTGATTGGGCTGCCTCTTCATGCACTTCCTCATTTGATCTCTGACTCAGCCTGAGGTGTAGAGGTAGATGATTTAGGCTTCTTCTTCTTAGACTTTGGTTTAGAAGCCATCCTCTTCTTCTTCCTCTTAGAGGACTTTAACTGAGAAGACTGGTCTGCAGCACCTTGTTGATCATCCTTGTCTTTCTCAGTTGGGTGTTCCTCCCTCACAGGTTCAGAAGGAGAGGGAGTTTGACCCTGCTGTGGATCAGAAGATGAAGCTTGCTGAGGCTCAGCAGGAGGTCCGGGTTGTGTTGTCTCAGGTTGTTCAACCTTAACCTCCACTTCAGGTGGGACTTGACTTGGAAGAGAGTGTAAGTCAATCAGCTCCCCACTCTTGATCTTCTGCTTGATTACCCTGATATGCTCATCCATTGGGATAGAGACATAGGGCCAAGTCTCCTTCCGGAGAATCCATACAGCTTCAAGAAGCTCATCATCCTTTGTCTGTCAGCAGACTTCTTCATACTCTTTTGGATGATGGCTCTTGACTTTGCAGCCTCTTCCCTCATCTTTCTCTTTGTAGCTTTTGTTCTTTGAGCACTTGAAGTTCAAGTTGTTTGAAGATACTCAAACTCAATTACTCAAAGGACAAGGGAAGTGCAGATGCCTGGTAAAGACCTGTGGCACTCAGGTAGTTGATCATGATTTGTCTATCTGTTTCTTTGTCTACCTGAGGTTCTTGTGTTGAACCACATCTTTTGCACAGGACTTTCTTGAACTGGGGAGAGAGTAGGAGCATGCTTGTAGAGTCTTTTCTGTCTCTTCTCCTCTTTGAATTGGAGAAGTAACCTTGCATCCTCTTTTTCTTTCATCTCTCTTGACACTTCCATGTCAGCCAGTTCATTTAGTTGTTCTAAGGGGAGAGAAATAATTTCATCTATGTCATAGTTCCTAGTTCCTGGTCTGCAGGTAAGTAATCCTGACTGCCCTCAACTCATCATCTTGAGTATTTGGTCTGGGGCAGCCCTGATTGCAGCTTGCATAAAACCTGAAGACCCAGAGGAACTTTCTCCCCTTAGCTTCCTCTTCCTCTCTCTCCTCCTCCTCAATTTCCTCAGGAGTCAAAATCCTTTTCCCTTTGTCACCCACAGACCTTTGTGACTCAGGGTGGATAGAGGTTTGGCCTTCATTGCTTGGTGTAGCATCCATGCTCTGGCCAGAGAGAGGTTGAGAGACACCTTCACCAGCAGGTGTCACTGAGGAATGAATTTCTGAAGCAGTTGTTGGTGTGACAGGGCTCTCAGGCTTATCACTGGGCCTTCAGCCAAGGTTTTCCCTTTGAAGCTAATCTTAGGGTCTGCCTCAACATCCAGTTGACCAATGACATTACCTGATTGCCTTTGTCTCCTTCTTAGGCTGAACTCTGCAGTAATTCTGTCTTGAATTCTGAGCCACCTGTCAGCTTGTCTTGATTTGCTTGGATTGACAAGTGGCATGTTGACTAGATCAAGACCTTCATAGTAGTTCAAGGTTTGAAAATCAAATACTTCTTGTTGCCCTTGAACTCTGTGAAGAATAAGGGCTCTTCTATCAGCATCATACCTCCACCCAATGATGTAGTTTGAAGTTCCTTGAGGTGGGGATGACATAGCCCTTGGTATACCTTCCTCAAAGAGACTCCTGATGATAGAGTCTATAGAGTCCACATTAATGTGAACTTGAGGAAGTTGCTGAGTATGCACAATTGCAAGTGAGGATGGTGAGTCCTCAATGTCATACTCTCTGAAGAACTCCCAGGTTCTGTGTCTGTAATGACTTTCTCCCCCTTTTTGGTAGCATCACCCTCTTGCATAGGTGAGCTAGAGGTTAGGTCAACACATTCACAGGTTCTTGTGTTCCTGGTTGAGCTCTTCTTAAAGGTCTCCCAGCTAGTTTTTCCTGAGATAAGATATCTCAAGTTGCTGATCATTGACCCTGTTTTGAAGGGTAGTCACCTGAGATTCAAGGTGACTAACCTTAGAGACTAAATAGGAGCATGTTTTTGACAGTTTTTGCACCTTTAGTCTCAGATTCCCCTCTTCTTCATCAGAAGAATCATTGGGGGATGAGATGATTGGACCAAAGTCCTCTCTCTCACCACCAGCTTCAGGTTCTTGGCTGCTGGATTTTCCTCTGCTCATTGACATTCTCAGTTGAGATGTCAATGGGCTGAGTTGCCATGGTTGAGGTCTTAATAATGTAATCACTTGCAAAAGTGAGAGCCTCTTCCATATGGATATCCTGAACAGGTTCAGAAGTATCCACCTCAGTTATAGGTGACTGATGTGGGCTAGACTGAGGAGACTCAGGAGTACTCATCTCTCTTTGAGTAGGGGAAGAGAAGAGAGACTCATGGTACTCACTGAAACCTAAGTCTTCATCAGTATAGAAGGAAGGTTGGGAATGGTTGATTTAGATCTAAAGGCTGGGGATGGTAACTGTCCCCTGAAGGTTGTTCACTTGAGTGTTGAGACTCAGAGTGAAGGCTTAGGTGTTTGGGCTTGTGAGCTCATCAGGGTGAGCATGAGGAACCTCAGCCCTGATGTTGAAGAGATGGGAGTGGTTTGCTCCTCAGGGGAAGTGGGAGCTCTAGTGTCCACTTCCTCCTGTAAAGGTGAGTATATGGGGACCTGCACAGACTCAATAGCTTGAGCAGGGGTTCGTTTGGATTTTCTTTGGTAGGTGAGGGTTACTTGAGGCCTTTTAGTGGTAGAGAGGTAGAAGGTGTGGGTTCAACACTAGCTTGTGTTGCTAGGTTGTCACCTTGAGCAATGAGCTCTAACATTTTGGGACAAGGGCTGTTTCTACCCCTGAGAAGCCTACAGTTGGCTTCTTCATGATTTTAAAGATGTCGGGCTTCATCTGTCCCAATTTAAGAATATTATCTGTTTCCCTCAACTGTGAGCCCAGTTCACAGTTGAGAATGTGTTGAACATATCTAGGAAACATAATACTCTAAGGAGTCCAAGTTAGCAAGAAATTGTATAGACAAATTGAGAGTACCTGAACTTGACCCCTTGAACCATTCCATGCACTATGAGGAGAGATCCTCAGGAATCTGGTCCCACCCTCCATGCTTGTTTGACAAGCTGTGGATAACCACATGGAGTAGGTATTTCCACTGGGATGAGACCTTCCCTTTCCTGAAGGTCTTTACAGAGAAATCTCCCTCATAGCCCATCTGCTCAAAGGAATGATTGACAGCTTCCTTTGGGAAGGACAACTCACCTTCTTCATCATCCAGCTGCAAATGAGTGTTGATGATGGCCGGAGTGATGAAGATTGTCCTCCCTTGCACTGTGGCAGACAGTGCCTTCTCCCCATCCATGATGACCTCTTGGCAGGTCTTCCAAAATTCAAGCAGATGATCCTCATAGAGAGTAGGATCAATGGTTAGGGAGGTGAAGTAATTTGATAAAGCTAAGAACTGGCAAATCTCTGAGAAACTTTCATCTTTCTCAGAGCTTAACAGAGCAACCTGGTTGTGTTGCCTGTGAAGTTGCATGGAGAAATCTGGGTTGTTTCTTGGTTAAGGTTGGCCATTTGAGAAGCTTAAGGATGAGAAAGTGAAAAGCAAAGGCGGTTTGGGAATTAGGTTTGAGGAATAGTAGAATTGAAGAAGATAGTGAGGGAGAGGGGGAACCGTTGGGTATTTATGTGAAAAGGATTTGAACCAAAGTTAATGAAAGAGGATAAACTTTGAAATCCGAATGTCGGTCCCACCTCTGAAAAAGTAGTTTTCTTTTGCTCAAAAAGTAGTTTTCTTGGAATTCGAAAAGCTTCCGAAGGTAAATTATCTTCGGAAGTTTTAATGAAAAAGCTTCCGAAGCTAAAATGACTTCGGAAGATTTTCCTGAGAATCTTGAAAATTTTGCTTCGGAAGAGAAATAAACACTTGAATGCTTTGTATATAAACCAACAAAGCTTCCGAGAGTTAATTTGCTTCGGAAGGAAAAAGTCCTTAAAAACAAATAAGTGTCTGAGACAAGATTTAAGCTTCGGAAGATAGATTGAGACTTCTTCCGAAGGTAAAATTTCTTACAGTTATTTATTTTGAAGACATGATTTTCTTCCGAAGTAAAATATATCTTCCAAAGGATCAGAAAATTTTCAAGAATCTAAGGAAAGTCTTCAAAAAGGATTTTATATCCAAAGAAAACATGAGCTTATGAAAGTGATGAACTAGACAACTTAGGACACACATATTTTAAGAAATAATTAGAATTAGTTTTAAAAAGATCTACTCAAAGTTAATCATCCCAATAGCTGATATTAGATATTTAAATCTCTGTTCATCAAAAGCTTTTGTAAACAGATCAGCATATTGTTCATCTGTATGAACTTTGACTAGTTTAATTAATCCCTTTTCATAGTTATCTCTTATTAAATGATACCTGATATTGATGTGTTTGGTCCTTGAGTGCTGCACAGGGTTCTCAGTGATAGAGATAGCACTATTGTTGTCTATGTGGATAGGAGTCTCCTTGAAGTTAAATCCATAGTCCAGCATCTGATTTTGAATCCAAGCACTTGAGCACAGCAACTTGCAGCAGCAATGTATTCAGCCTCAGCAGTTGATGCAGACACACAGGATTGTTTCTTGCATTGCCATGAGACAACCCTTCCACCAAGGAATTGACATCCCCCAGATGTAGACTTTGCAGTCATGTTGCAACCACCATAATCACTATCTGTATAAGCATACAGATTGAAGTCAGGATTCTTTGGATACCATAAACCAAGTGTTGAAGCACCTTTGAGGTATCTTAAATCCTTTTGACAGTGATGAGGTGAGACATCTTAGGGTTGGCTTGATATCTTGCACAAATACATGTAGCAAACATGATATCAGGCCTGCTAGCTGTAAGATACATAAGAGACCCAATCATAGCCCTGTATAAGTGTTCATCTACACTCTCCCTCAAGATCAGGTCCAAGGGAGTGGTTTCTGGCTATGGGTGTCTTAGCAATCTTACAATCAGTCATGTTGAACCTCTTGAGTATGTCCTGAACATACTTTGACTGACTTATGAAGATGCCATCTTCAACTTGCTTCACTTGAATTCCCAGAAAGAAATTGAGTTCTCCCATTGCACTCATTTCAAATCTGTCTTTCATCAGCTTCTCAAAGTCTTTGCAGAGCTTTGGATTAGTTGAACCAAAGATGATGTCATCTACATACACTTGAACTAGCAATATGTCATTTCCCTGTCCTTTGATGAAGAGAGTTCCATCTATAGTACCTCTCCTGTATCCATGTTTACAAAGATACTCAGACAATGTCTCATACCACTTCCTGGGTGCCTGATGCAGCCCATAAAGAGCTTTGTCAAGCTTGCAGACATAATCAGGATGATCAGGGTCTACAAAACCAGGTGGTTGTTTGACATACACCTCTTCATCAATCACTCCATACAGAAAAGCACACTTCACATCAAGTTGAAAGACCTTGAAGTTCTTGGATGCAGCAAATGCCAGGAATATCCTAACAGCTTCTAATCTTGCTACAGGAGCAAAGACATCAGTGTAGTCAATCCCTTCTTCTTGTGTGTATCCTTGAACAACTAGTCTTGCCTTGTTCTTGATGATAATGCCTCTATCATCCTTCTTATTCCTAAACACCCATTTGGTTCCAATGGTAGTCTTCCCATGAGGAAGAGGACAAAGTTCCAAACTTTTTGCCTTTTGAATTGAAGCAACTCTTGTTGCATAGCTTCAACCCAACTTCCATCCTTTAGAGCCTCATCAACTTTCTTTGGCTCTATCTGGGATAAGAAACAAGAGTGAAGACAAACATTTGCTTCATGGGTTTGTCCTCTTTGTTCTTACCCCTGTGACAACATCTCCAATGATGTTTGTGGTGGGGTGAGACTTGTGGATCTTAAGCTGAGGGATCACAGCAAGTTGCTGAGAAGATCTAAATTTGAGAAATTTAGATAACTGGCATAGATGATTCACTCCACAGCATCACACTTATCAAGATTGACTTGATCCAATGAGTGTGTGACATCATTGATGTTGTCATCTATAGTGTGGTTATTAGCATCAAGGAATTCTGATCACTTTCACCATCACCATTGTTGTCTTCCACAATTGAGGTATCTTTATCTGGTTGTGGAGCCTCTGAGCTGGAATTTGAAGGCACCCCAGATGTATCAGCTGAATTTGTCATTGTAGTGCTGATAGAAACCTCATTTGCTGAAGTAGTTCCAACTGGAGCTGAAGATTTATGAGTTGAAGGTCTTCCTAGCTCAAATCTTGGATCAGGATCACCTGTATTTAAATTTTCTGCAGATCCTGAAACATTCTCACAAGATTTGTTAAAACAGTTGGTAACTAAATCAAGATCAAATAGCCAATCAGGACCAGAACCAGCCACACAAGGTGTGTGTTCATTGAAGGTCACATTGGCTGACTCCTCAACAATTCTAGTTCTGAGATTGTATACTCTATAAGCCTTAGCTTGGGAAGAGTATCCAATGAAGTGTCCATCATCTGATTTCTCAGCAAACTTGGCAATTTGATCTTTGGTATTCAAGATGGTGCAAGGACATCCAAATGACCTGAAAAACCAATGAAAGGTTTTCTCTTGTGCCAAAGTTCATAAGGAGTCTTACCATGTGTCTTAACTACTAAAACTCTGTTTTGCACATAGCAAGCAGTGTTTACTGCCTCTGCCCAGAAGGTGATGGGCAGTTTAGAGTCAGACAACATAGTTCTTGCAGCTTCAATTAGTGTCCTGTTTCTCCTCTCAGCAACACCATTTTGCTGAGGAGTCCTGGGAACACTATATTGTCTTGTAATACCTTTTTCATCACAAAATGTATCAAGGATTTGATTCTTGAATTCAGTCCCTTGATCACATCTTATGGTTTTGACCTTGTGATCACTTTGATTCTCAATTTTTAAGATGAAATTCTTCAGAATCTAAGGGTCTCATCCTTAGTTCTAAGAAAGAAAACCCAAGTGAATCTTGTAAAATCATCTGTGATCACCAACAATAGAGGTCCTTCCTAGACTCATTACACTGGTGGGGCCAAAGAGATCCATATGTAATAAGTGTAGGGGAGTAGTGATGGAGTTCCTTTCCTTAGGCTTGTGAGATACCTTATGTTGCTTCCCTTTCAGGCATGCAACACAATGATCATCACTTGTAAACTCTTTCTTTTTGGCATTCCAGTTACCAAATCATGTTTAATTAGTTTATTCATGTTCTTAAAGTTTACATGGCACATTCTTTTATGCCATAGGAAAGACTCATCACTATTGCTTTAGACAGAAAGCATGAAACTTCTCCAGAGGGAGATGTTTCTTGCAAGTCCATCTTGTACATGTTCCTTTTCCTAGGGGCTCTAAGCAGGATGTGCTCATGAGGAATGACCACTCCAGGCATGAGAACAATGCACTCATGCTCAGTAAAGAGCATGTTATGACTCTGATCACAAAATTGGGATACACTCAGAAGATTGTACCCAAGCTCCTTGACAAAGTTTACCTTTTTCAATGCTGAGCTTACCATTTGTGACCTTGCCCCTTCCAGAAATGTAACCACCTTCATCTCCTCCAAAAGCAACTGGTCCTCCATCAATTCTCTCAAAGTTATGGAGTAGTGACCTATTGCCTGTCATGTGCTGGAACAGCCACTATCAATGATCCAGACATTCTTGTTTGTCTTGAGCTGTTCCTGCACAAAGAAAATGATTAGTTACATTTGGAAACCCAAGCCTTATTGTCTTGGCTCACTAAGTATAATAGAAGGTAATGCAACAGTAATAGATCTATGGTTGTGCTAGAGGATCTTGAGCTGTTGTTGATGGAGAAACTTCAGTCACTTGGTCTTTCTTAGACTTCCACACCACCTTTGGAGTCTTGGACTTGACCTTCAAAACTTTGGAAGCTTTTGGGACTTCGAAAGTTTTGATGACTGAACCTTCGGAAGATTCTGCAGTCACTGCAGCAGACTTCAGTGCTTCGGAAGAATTCCTTTCTTCCGAGACCAACTTCTCTTCCGAAGGTAATTTTCCATTTGCCTTCTTCTTAGATTTGGAGCTTCCGAAGGAAACAGACTTTCCTTCCGAAGCTTGAATCTTCTTGAAACTCTTTGAAGTCTTTGTCTTGGTCATATGGACAGTACTTTTAGGATTGATGGACAATCCTTAGCAATGTGAGAGGTACTTTCACACATGACACACAACATTTTCTTCTTCACAAGAGTCTCCTTATGAGAACAAGACTGTCTTTGGTCACATCCCTTCTCCACCTTCATCTTTGCAGATGCTGAGACAGTTCTTATGGGATGGGAACTGTTCTTGGAGTTTATGGTCCAGGCTGTGCAGCAGTGGTACACAGCAGATCAGTCTTCTTCTTGGTACTGAGATGATTTGAACAAGAACCAGAACTCTTAGCTGAAGTTTTTGATTGATGTCTTCAGTCTTTACTACTTCAAACCCTGTAGAGATAAAAACTTGTTTCTGCTTAGAGTCAAAGGTAGCCTTGATCTCTTGAGCCTTCTTTGCTTTTCTTTTGCTCTTTCTGATCAAGTTCTTTCTCATTGACTTGGTCATCACAGTAATCTTCTTCTCCTCAGAAGGATAGTGGCCCTTCATAGAATCCTCCTCTTCACTCTTCTCAGAGGAATTCTTCACTATCTCTTCTTCATCCTCTTTCACTTATAGGATCTATGAGAGGAAGCTCATCTTCACAAGTTTCACACCTAGGAGATCTTACAGACAAGATTGTGTGAAGAAGCTATCTCATTGGATCCCAGTCCCTGTCTATTTTGATAACACACCTTGTTGTGCAGGGATGAGGATATCATGTTCTTGAAGGTCTCTTCTTCAAGAACACTCTTTTCTGCCCTGGCTTTGCTGATCACAAGCTCAGCCTGGCACTCAGTCAGCTTGGTTATGAGATCTTTTTGAGTCCTAAAATCTGTATGCTCATGTTTTAGAACTGAAATGGTTTTCTCTAAGTCCTCTATCTTTAGTTTATAATCATTTTCAGACTTTCTAAAATCAGATTTTAAAATGTTTAAGGACTCAAGATCAGATCTCATCTCCAAGTTATAGGACCTGTATCTGTTAACTTTAGCAATGCATTCAGGAGTACAGAGATGTTCCAATACCTTGGCTTCATCATGATCTGCCATTAGTGCTTGGTTTGGAGAAGCATCTTCCACCTGAAAGCTCCAGTCAAAGCCTCCTTCTTCAACAGCAACAACAGCTTGTTGCTTTGGCTTCTCATTCTGAGGGGCTTTCTCAGTGTAGTTTGGTCTGGTTTGTGCTTGGCCACCATTTGTTTTAGGTGCCTTACATCTCTAGCAAAGTGGCCCATCAGGTTACAGTTGTAACACTTGACTTTGCTTTTATCCAAGCCAAACTTTCCACTGGTTGCATTGCTTGGAAACCTCCTTTCAGTTCTCTTGTAGAACTTCTTGGCTCTATGAGTGAGAAGAGCCATCTGCTGGACTATTTCCATATTCCAGATCATCTGGATGGACAATCCAGGTCTTCAAGAGTGAAAAGAGAGTTGCCACAACTTTCATCAGAAGACACAAAGGCTTGAGAAGAGCTTGTCTCTTGGAATGGGCTTCCTTGAGTGTAATTCTCCCTGGGTGTCTCTGGGAAGGTGATGAAAGGACCCTTTGGTGAGTTGTCAGGGTAGCATATGAGATGATGTTGGGGTTCTATGCTATCCCTTTCAACCACATGCAGGGCTGAACCCAATTAATTGTTGGAGTTGCCAGATGAACCTTGCATGTTCATCTCCATCTGGTAGCCACTGAGAATCCCATATAACTCTGTCAGAGTAAGAGTTTTGAGATTTTCAGTCCTCTTGATCACCACACAATAGTGTGTCCATTGCCTAGGAAGTGAGGACATGAACTTCCTTACAATGTCTCTATTTTCAAGAGGAACTCCTCCATCCACAAGGGTATCCACTATCTCAACATACCTGAAGTATTGCTGAGTCATGGTTTCACCTGTTTTGAAGGTGAAGTTTTCAACTGCTGCTGCTTCAGGAGATCCTTCTTGTTCTCCTTGGCTTCAGAGGAGCCTTCATACATCAGTTTAAGTGCATCCCACAGCTGTTTAGCTGTTTGCACTTCTTGAAACCTCTGTACACAGAGTTTGGAAGGGCAGTTTGAAGAGCAATCATGGCTTTTCTATCAATCTCTACTCTCTTCCTATCTTCATCAGAGTAGTTAGCCACATCTTTGGGATCATACCAGCACCAGTAGCAGAAGGAGTGCTGGGTATGAAAGGTTTTTCAACAGACTCCCACATTCTTGAGTCTAGAGACCTGATGAAACCTTCCATTCTCATACACCAGGTATCAAAGTCATCAAGAGTGATCAGTGGGGACTTGTTCATGTTTCCAGTTTCCATATCAGTCTTTGAAATGGATGCCATTTGAAAGTTTAGTATTTGTGTGTGTGAGGGATCTTAAGATGGTGAGATCTTATATCAAGAGCCTGAAATGCTCTGATACCAATTGCAGGACCGGTGAAGGGTGGTCACTTACAACACAACAACACAAAGAGAGATTACCAAACTTAATCAAACAGTGAACTGGATTAACCATAATAATGATAATAGAAAACAAAAAACAAAGTAAGAGAGACACAAGAGAACACAAGAGATTCGATTTCAAAGATGCAGTATATTGCTTTCTCAAGTTCTATTACAAGTGTTACAAATCATAAGCAAGATACTAAAACATGGAATACTTATACTACAACCTACAGCCGGCTATACTTTGAAAGCCAGCTGGATACAATTGACTAGACACAAACAAAATCAATTGTAGAATCAAATGGCATATCTGCCTTTTGACTTGTGACTATGACATGCCATAGCTCACATCCTAATATATTACAAAAAGGATAAAAGTACATAAAGTAGAAAGCATGGACTCAAGACCTCAATGTACATTACCAAAAGCATGGACCTTTCACCAACTCATGTAAGTTGGTGACTTTACAGAGTTGCAGCGGAAAGGTGTCCAGCTTTATGGTAAAGTACATCGGATAAAGGCATATCTCTAAAAGTCTTTAGAAGAAACCTGTCTTCACTATTTGGCTTCGGAAGACTTTGTCTCTGAAGCTTCGGAAGACTTCACTTTTGGCTTCGGAAGATATTGGTCTTGGCTTCAGAAGATTTTACACTTAGAATATTTCTAGTGCATGGTGTAAAACTTCCGAAGCAATTCTACTTCAGTTCTTTAGTGCATTGCTTGCAGAGAGACTTTGGATGTTTTGTGTTGCATCAGACTTATAGGAATCCTTACAGTTGTTTTAGAATAAAATGTTTATTTTTGGTAAAAAATTAAAAAAAATTTAAAAATTTGATATCACTGTTTCATTACTTAAAGTCATTACTCATACATAATTTTAATCATATCATATCTTAGAATATCATTTTATAATAATAAAGTTATTATATTGATATTCTATTTATTTAACACTTAACACACAGGTTTACTAGAGCTAGTATTCTAATAAAGGGTAACTATGACTGATAAATTGCAACACACATTAATTCTGAACATATTTTCTCATTTTCTATCGTATTAAATACTACATTAATTACTATTAATGATTAAATTCTTTTTTTTTATTAAAATTATTTTTAAAATTAAGAAATAGATCTTGTTATTGATGTTTATTTCAGATAAACAGTTTTTTTAGAAATTTTTTCTAACCATCATACTTTTTTATACCGGAATTTATTTTGAAATAAAATGTTTAATTTATATTTATGGAAAAAATGTTTAATAGAAACTTAAAAAATCAATATCATTATTTTTTTAGTTATAACTTTACTCATACGTAATCTTAATCATATATTTTATCTTAAAATATTATTTTATAATTAATTGTTTATTATTTTATTTTATATTTTATTTATTTAATTTGGTGTAATAAATATGTTACTAAATCTACTATATATATAGTTTGTCTTTATTTTGGTTGATACTATCAAGACTTTTTTTCTTACTATTTAGTGAATGCTATTACAATTAATATAATATATGCATAGTTGGTAGTCTACAATATTTGTTTGTTTACTATTTTTTCTTGTGAAGAGTAACGTAGGAGAAGACTAAAAATAATCACTCTACTAAGGTTTTATGACTTATCAATCTTCATCTTCATCTTCATCTATACTTATTAATAAAACAATAACTTTAGTGCCACGTGTCATTCTCTTAAACCTTATTTTTTTTCAATTTCCCGCCTAAATATGTATCTGTTCTTAGTGTTAGTCTAGGTTCAGTTGACTAAAAGTCAACTTTTGATACAAGAGATATTTAAGGAAAATTTAGAAATTTAACCCTAAATTAGACTACATCTTTTTTGGAAATTAAATCATACCCAATTCATTTTCTTTTCAAAAAATTCATAAAAAAAACTGTAGAAATCATTTATTATTTTCTTCATCTATGAAATTGATTTCTTGATTGTATTGTTTCATTAAATACTCGGCTTATATTCAAATCTTGAAAAGTTACGGGATTTTTTAGTCGACTCCTCACCAGTTTGAAAGGGTTAATGGGTATCTTTTTTGGAAATGAAATCATACCCGATTTTAAAATATTTCTCAACGATCCCAGGTTTAAGACCCTCACGATTTGTCTTTATAAAGTCTAATGATATCGCCTTCGACAGACTTCATTTACGTTCTCATTTTGGCTTCGATTTAATCAAGTTTTCTTCAACAATAGGTATTTACTTTTTGTTATATTTGAGCTTTCATACTCTACGATTATGATTTAATCTATCATTGTCTACATTTTTGGATTAATAATTTTACTTTAATTTTTTTCTGAAGATGATCTACTTTAACAGTTCATCTGTAAAGAGCTATTACATGCTTCTACTTTTTAAACTTTTTATTTTTTTCATGTGTATTGTCATATTATTATTATTATGTTTGATTGGAATTCGTTTGAGATGTACAAATTGTTTTGATGTATCTGGAAGTAATAATGGAAACCATACTTTTATTCCACGGTTGATTTTGACACCTTCAGACAAAAAGATTTTTTTTAAATTCAAAGAAGACAGTTTCTATTATCAGTGTGTTTTTGCAATGACAATAAACAAGAGCCAATGACAATCGCTATCCCAAATTTAGTTTGTTTTTAAATAGGGATCATGCTCAGCTCTATGTTGCATTATCTCGAGTTAAAAGTAGATAGAAGTTAAAACTATTAATATTAGATAATAACGGAAAATAACCAACAAAACATTAAATGTTGTATAAATAAATTTTCAGATGTTTATGAATTTGAAATATTATTTTTTATGTTTAATTTAATTTGTTTATTACTTAAGTTCTTATTTATAAATTTATTTTATTCCATATTATATACTATTTAAATGTATAAATATTAATAGAGAAAACCTACTAACGTTAGATATAGCTAATGTTAAAAATTGTACATAAAAGTCGATATACAAAGTATTATCAACAACATTATAACTTACGCAACTTTTTAAACAATGATAATATTTTTTGATTGAATCCGTGTGTTACACGGGACTTTAGCCTAGTACTCTAATAAAAGGGTAAATGGGGTGCCACGTGTCAGCACCACAATCATTGGGATGACACGTGTCAGTACACAATCATTCTCATCAATATTTTCCCGCCTCTCTCTCCCTATTAAATAATTACCTTAATTACTAATAATATTATTTTAATACTTTTTAATAATTAATAAATTAAGAAAGAAATCTTTTTATTAAGGTTATATCTAAATAAATTGATATTTTTAAATTATCAAATTTGGGAGTTGCATTAAGAAAACTTTTATAAATGACATTTTTAATACGGTTTGTTTTAAAACGAAATATTTATTCTCAATAAAAGAAATTTAAAATAAAATTTTAAAAAGTTGATATTACCGTTTTTTTTATTTCAGTCATATCATATCTTAGAATATCATTGTTTAATTAATAAATTTATTATATTAATATTTTATTTATTTAAACCGTGTAATACACGGGTTTACTAAAACTAGTGTTGCATATAAACCTCTAACGTGCTTACTCAAGCCGTTTCCCCCACCAACACATTCTTTAGTAGACCATGCAATTTATTCAAACCCTTCTGTGCTATTAAGATTGCATAATTTTGTTTAAAACAATTACAAATAAATAAGGTAAGAACAATTTATAGATGCTATGTGCCTAAAATAAGGAGAAGATTTCTGGCCTTTTAACATTTTAGAAGTAAAATTGTTAGTACATCCTCACAAATTAAAGTTAAAGATGTAATTACAACACTAGCTTATAATAGAAAGCTTATGCTTTGTAGTTCTTGATAGTTCTCATATCAGTCATCAATACACAACCACTCGTGAACTTCAAGCAATATATTATATAGTATCAATGATAAAATATAGATCAAATCAAATGAAAATTTATGTAGCTTTGTTGCCTCCAATAAGAGGTTTTAACTTTATTTGACTTCAATTTACATAAACTCTATTGGATAAAGATATGATTGTACTACGTGTTTGTTGTTGTTATGTTATTATTAGTTTTACATTATGAAGTACGTAGCAATTTCTTTACTTTTCACCTATAATTTTACTACAAAACAAAGTGAATATCACCCTTCCATAAGAAACCTTTGTTGACGGTGGTTTTCGACGAAAGATTACCAACGGATTACATATGAACGTATTTAGTGACGGATTACCAACAAGTTTCTAAGGTTAGCAACACTTCGTAAATAATAAGATTACTGGGAGCCACTATACAGACGATACCCTTTGAAATATGACTGACTGTTTTTTCCCACGGCAATCTATAGGTAAGTTTATTTTTTTGTAGAAAAGATAAATTTAACTATGGTTTGAGTCAATGGAATTTAAAACAAACTATAAATACAAGAAATTAAAAGTAAATTATAAATTCTAGAACGTATAACAGCAATACTAAGAATAAATTCGTATAACATATGTCTCGTGACGAACTTGCGTTGAGCTCAATAACTTAACATATATTTCTTGACATAGCTAGTCAATTGATTCTAAAATTTTATCAAAAAAAAGTGAAATAGCTCGTTTAGAGAAATTTTTCAACCATAATGACTATAAATTAAATTATTGAATAATTTATGTGATAGTAGTGCATGAGTATATCATATCTTTGTTATAAGTATAGGGGTCAAAATGTTACTGTTTGCAAGTTTGGGTTTGTATTTGTAGTAATAACTAATCATGCTTTGATTTAGGGGCGTCTTCACATTATAAACAATTAAAATAACCGATTTAGGCCCTCAAATATTAATGCTCCCAAATTTCAAACTAAAAACATACGTTTTTAGGTGTAAATGAGAATGATAACAAAATTATTGAAGGTTTATCAAGATCAACTTACAAAACTTGTTTCATCGAGGTTGACTTATGAAACTTATTCACCAAAAGTTTATTGAGTGTTCAATGTTGATGGTTCTTTTGAGTTCATCAATTCTAAATTATCTTTTGCAATTAATCATCTGATCGACTAACTATTATTGTCTAGTCTTGATTCATGCTCAATTGCTTTAATCTATCATTGTTATTTTGCTTATGTAAACCTATTGTTGTCAGTTTTGATTTTAATTAATCTACATTTGCAATTGATTTTTCTCTTTACTTTAATCAATTGTTACTTGTTTATCATTTAATATGTTTTTTTATTAGTTGATGATGTTTAAGTTATTAGGTTGTTTTCTACCCTAAGTTGTTTTCTGCCACACTATAAACAAATTTGTTTATGTCGTCGGTTTGAGACAAAGGTCTTTAGGAATAACATATATGTGAGGGCCTCAAAATTTTGTTTCGCTTTAGGCCTCTAGAAATGTTGAGCCGGCCCTGCTTTGATTAGTTGTAAACTGGTTGTTAGAGGTTAGTTACCGAGTGACACAGAAAGCAATACACAAACTAGATGAAATAACTCTCTTATCTTCCTCTTGTTTTAATGTATCAACTGTTTTTCAACTTGATTGCAGTAGATTGGAGCTGTTTTTTAATTGTATTTTATAATCAATTTGAACAATTAGTGTCAGATTTAAGGTTGAGGGCTCAATCATATCGAAGAACATCAGTCAGGAGGTTGAAGAATTAGAAGAATAAGTGTCAACCAAATTCGAACTTGAAAATTTTGATGGAAAAAACGATTTTGGTTTATGGCGATTGAAGATGCGTGCATTGCTTGTTTAGAAAGGGGTAGTCGATGACCTATGTAGTGAAGCTTAATTGCCAGAAAATTTCTCTCCGACAAAAGAAGAAGGATTTAATGGAGAAGATTCATAGTGCCATATTATGAGTATGGGCGATAGAGTCCCCCATGAAGTATCAAAGGAGACTCATAGTGTCATTATTCTAAGTCTGGGTGATAGGGATAGTCAATCCCCTTCTCGTGAGTTTTGTTTTAATTTTTTTTATTTTAACGTGAGTTGTGAATATTTGTAAGATTGAGTTTCGTTACTTGTTAGGTTTTATCATTTCACTTAACCTCCGGTATTGGGCCGTGGGAGGGAGTGTTAGTACTAACGGGTTGATAACCATAGGGCTGGCAATTTCTGACACGAAACTGTTATCACGACACGAAGTTAACAAGTTTTGTGTTTGAGCTTAACAGGTTTCGTGTCATTAACAGGTCGACACATTAAAGACACGATAAAAATCGTGTCTTAACAGATCACACACCTGTTAACCTGTTAACGCACATGTTAAGACCTGTTTATATTTTTAGCTTATTAAAATTATATATATATATATATATATATATATATATATATATATATATATATATATATATATATATATATATATATGTCATTTTTTCATGTTTAATTTAAAATCCTAATTGCTTGCCCAACCGCTTCAATCGAATACGACTATCACAGTACCACCGTTCGAGTCTCCGGCCTCCACCTAAGCTCTCTTCGTACTCCGTATATTACCTCTTTAAACTATGTTATTGGTCAAAATAGACTTTTTTATTGACTTTTGTTTTAAATATGTCAAGATTATCATGCTAAAGATTATGGTATATTTAGGATTTTGATAGACTTCAGTCAATTTTTGTTTCACTAAACGTGTGATTTTTATCGTGTCTCTTAACAGGTCTTATCGTGTAACCTGTTTCTAAACAGGTATGTATTCGTGTCTGGAAAAAATGACATGATTAGTTATCATGTCGTGTTCGTGTCAGCCCTTATCGTGTTCGTGTCTTATCGTGTTCTTGTCTGATTTGTTATGCCAGCCCTAGATAACCATACCCTTGTTATCGGTATGCATGCTAAGACTGGTGTGGTCATGGTGAGCCCTTAGGTGATGGAATCCATTTGGTGATTTGATGTTTTGGTTTTATGTTGGTTGTTTTGGTATTGGTTATGGTTGATTCGGTTTGTCATAGGTTGTGGTTATAATTTCCAGCTAAGTAATTCCTTTACTGCTTGCTGAGCCCGTAGGTGATGAATTCATTTGGTGATTTTACGTTTTGGTTTTGTGTTGGTATTGGTTATGGTTGATTCGGTTTGTCACAGGTTGTGGTTATGATTTACAGCTAAGTAATTCCTTAACTACTTGTTTAACATACTACACACACGAAAGATTAAGTTTTGGTTACTCACAACATTATTATTTATTTTATACTTGTGAACTCACCAATCTAGTATTGATATTTTCAAGCATTCTTTTCAGATAATAATAACACTTGAGAATTTGATTAAAGACGATAGAGACTTTAGAAGGTCCCCTGCATGAGAATAATCTTGATGTATTAGACTTTTGGTTTTGGATGACATGTATTGTTTGGATTGTTAGATTATTTTGGTGGGGTGTTTTGCCTATAGTTTTCCCGGTTTGGGACTTAGGTTCCGTGTGCTTTAAGCTTTGTTTTTCACGGTTTCATTAGCTATGGCACAAGTCACCTTCGTCTGGTGACGTCATGACATGTTATTAAAATGACATATAGATTTCTCTTACATCCAATGTGTTATGACGATCCTATCCGTCACGCTCCTTTCTTTTCGCTATAAGCGGAGGTGTGACACAAATATTCCACCTCTATGATGTCATCAAACACTCATTGTAAACCCACCCCCCCCCCCTAACCATGTTATTAGATATAGATTTTCAAAATATCCTATTTGTGATAAAACAAAATGAGAGGGTTTATGCGCTAGAGTTTTCAATTGATCACTTGAGTCGAACGATATGATTGAGCTAGAATAAAGAAAAGTCACTAGTTAACTAATAAACATATATGAATAAGGTAAAACATATATGAATAAGGCTTTTACTTTCTAAAATTGGTATACTTGCGTTTTTGGCGAGTCATTTAGCGAACATTTTTTTAGCTTAAACCACAAAAGCAATATATAGTAGCAGATGCATATTCGATCCGTGCACATTATTCATACAGACAATTGAGAGTGTGAACCTCTATAAAGTTTAAAAAGACATACAAGCTAATGTTAGACATATCATCATCTGTGAGCAATAGCTATGTAGTTTATATACCATATAAGACTCCACTATAGACCCTTGACCATTTCCTTGTCTCTGGTCGTTCTTTTTAATGACCCATATATCTAGTCGTAAAGATACGTCAATCGATATTGGACGACACCACCAAAAATGGCTTCACGTGTCAAATGTATCACTAGATGTTTCATTGAGTTAAAGAAGCTAGGTGGAAAAACTTGTTTAAACTTGCAAATAGTTACAATAATACTATTTCGTTGTTCTCCCTACCATTCTATGCATAAACGTTTTAAATATTGTTACAAATATCGAAGGCGGAATCATTCCTCATAAAACAACCAGGAGTCATCTTTGCATAAATACATGTCACTAAAGTTATAAAAGCTATGATCAGTTGTTGTTTGCTTAATATATACACCACTTCTACTTTTACTAGTTTGTTTAATGCGTGAAAATATGCAAATTTGGTCTTGAGCAATATATCTTTACATCTTTTCTTGCCTTTACTTTTTCTTTCCTTTTAGATAACTCCATCATACGTTGAAAGTTTCGAATACATTATACTCAATGTACATGACAATGAGGTTGTAACGCATTAAGATAATAGAGCTAAGTTTGCAGCGTTTAACGAGCCGATGCCAAGCCCCCCTAACTCCTTTTCTTTTGTTATGATGACTTGTTTATTTATTATTTACGATTCAGTATAAATTTTATTATATGTGTATATACACATGCACGTTTAAGTGATATGTAATTTGTATGTATTTACAAATCAACAAAAGCATTTGATGCATATTTGCTTATCATAATTTTACATAAACCATATGTATAGATTTGTTTAACCTTTACATGCATATGTGCATGCCGTATAAAATGGATTTGTTGAAGATAATAATTAAATGATTTAGGAGAAGAAAAGAGAAATAATATAAACTTGTATTTAATTTGTTATTTCATTTATTATGTTATTTATTTAGTATTAGTTGAAAAGTGAATGCAATTAATCCTTTTTATATCATTAGATTTAGTTAACCCGTGTATTACACAAATTGAATAAATAAAATAAAATTTTATTAATTATAAAATAATATTTTAAGATAGGATACAGTTGAAATTAAATATGAGTTATAAATCATTAACAATGATATTAACTTTTTTCACATTTGTCTTTACACTATTCTTTTTTCCAAAAAATAGATTAGACATTTTGTTTCAAACAAACCATTTAAAGAATGTCCTTTTTAAATATTTTCTTACTATAACATCCCATTTTAATTGTTTTTAATTTGTTTATAAAAATTTTAGTTTTCAAAAATATCAATTTTAAATATTTTTTATTTTTAAAACCGTTTGATGCTTTAGAAAAGGTTTTTTATAAAATTTGTTTCTTTGAAATAATATCAATAAAAAAACTACTTTTAATATAAAAAAGAATTTAATAAAATAATTAGTAGGTAATGTAGTAATTAATAGGAGAGATAAGCGGAAATTTTTATAAGAATAAATGTGATAGCGACACGTGTCACTATTAGTTACTCTTTTATTAGAATTTAGAATTAGAATTAGAATTAGAATATATAAGAAATAAGAAGATTCATGTTTAAATTCATTTTTTAAGGCTAGAAAAAAATAAAAGATAAAGACTGGTCCAATAAATATAATTTTGCATTGAACTCACATATAAACAAAATAAGGAAGAATTACATATATCTCCCTATAAACTTTATCAATTACATATACATTCAACTTAAATATTTAGTTACATATATCCCCTTGTAAAATTTAGTTAATTACATTATACCCAAAATTAAAAGTTTAATTACATACATCTCCTTTTAAAAATTTGATAATTACATATATATACCCAAATTAACAGTTTAATTACATATATCCCCTTTTAAAACTTAGTTAATTACATATATACTCAAATTAAAAGTTTAATTACATTTATCTGTTTTATTAAAGATAAATACTACATATTTTTTAATTTTTATTACTTTTATTAAAAATAACTTATATAATTAGTATTTTACTCTTATTTTATTAAACTATAAAATTATATTTTTTCTTTTTTACTTGCTTTTCGAGTTTTGATTATTTATTAATATTTTATACTAATGTTTTATGCTCTTTTTGATTTTTTTTCTTTTTATGCTAATTTTTTATGACCCATACGAGACACTTCCAATCTTATTATGCAACATAAAATTATGTGTTCAGATCATGTTACATAACGAGACTGTAAATGTCTCATACATGAACCAGATAAGTTAGCATAAGGTAAAAAAACAAAAAGAACATAAAAAAACGTTAGAATAGAAATATTAGTAAACATCAAAATTCGAAAAGGTAGTAAAAAGTAAAAACATAATTTTATAGTTTAATAAAAATAAGAGTAAATACTAATTATATAAGTTATTTTTAATAAAAATAATCATATGGATAAATATGTAATATTTATGTTTAATAAAGCGGATTTATGTAATAAACTTTTAGTATAGATATATATATAATATATATATATATATATATATATTATCTATATATTATATATATATCTATATATATATAATATATATGTAATTAATAAGTAAGGGGATATATGTAATTAAACTTTTAATTTGGGTATATATGTAATTAACTAAGTTTTACAAGGATATATATGTAATTAAAAAATTAAGTTGGGTATATATGTAATTAATGAAGTTTATAGGGGGATATATGTAATTCTCCCAAAAAAATAATAATCACCCCTATAAGATTATTAGGGATTTTATATTCGGAAATTTCATTAAAGTTTTCATAATTGTTAAACTTTATATGCCTCAGACTCAAATCCTAACTTTATTCAAGTACAAATTAGACTTTAGAGCCAGTAATGCATATACGAATTGTGCATGTGAAATGTAGATTCTACAAAATTTTAAATATAAGTGTGAAATTTAATTAGATATTTATAACTAGTGTATTTGATTTTTTTTAACCAATTGTATTTTTTTCGAATAAGGTGGTTGAAAGGTCCTCGAATTACATTACGGAATCTCATTCATATTATGAAAATCTAATTACATTGTTTGCATATAATTAGTATCACCATTTTTCATGTTCATCACACCATATTCATTGAACGATGGCATCTAAGATAATAATCGTTTTCCAAATGATCTTAATTTCCTTGGTCACAGCAAAGAAAACGAGCATCCCCAATCGGCATGCGATAAAAACTATTCGGTATGATTTACGTACTCTTTCTTTTATAATCTATATGTTTTATATGATTATATCATTTGAAACATATTGTTAACTGGTCGAAGGGTGTTTTATAGATTAAAGGTGGAGATATAGTCGATTGCGTTGACATTTACAAGCAACCTGCTTTCGATCATCCGGCTTTAAAAAATCATACTATTCAGGTGTGGTTTTTGTATATTTTATTCACCAAATAATTTTATTTATTCATTGCAAATATATTTTACTTGTGAGACTCTTGACCAAATGCTAACAATAATCGGATTTTTCTAACAAACCCATTTTTAATTTCGCATTTAACCTAAATTGCAGTTTTCATTTAATTAGTATTTAGTAGAAAATCATTATATTTAAATTTTAACATTAGCTTCTAGCCACATCATATTTTACCAAAGCGTCAACTGAAGTGGCAAGCGAACTTCAAATTTACTAATAACAGAAGTGAATCAAGTTGAATTCATTTTTAGTACTTCATTTAACATATTATTTGAGTTTTTTTATAACTTGATCTCGTTTATTTTTTCAAAAAAGACAAAGCTTTGTTTAAATTGTTTTCCCAATGTTTCAATATAATAAATTTTATAATAAAACAATTTTATTCAAATAAAGTATTTTTTGTCACATGAATTAAAAAATTATTTAATCTAAATACATGTCGGTTTTTAATAGAATTTACTGAAAATAATAACTAGCATAAATTTAAAAAGAATATATAAAACTACACATTAAATGAAATGCTAGAAAAAAATTCTATTTGGTTAAGGCCTCTTAATACATTTTCAGTCATTACCTAATTATGATATTTATAAGAAGTTATGGTTATAGTTGAAACTTTCCTCACTTATATCGCCCTTACAATGTCCACGTTGGTGTGTGATGACGTTTTAACCCGCTATATTGTCCTCTTAATGTCCCATTACATTTGGTTTAACCTCATCATTCTAAATTCTTTATCAGCTTTTGCATAGCTCGCTACCAAGGTAGGAAACCCTTCAAAAAATGGCTAGAAACACTTAAATCAAAAAATTACTCTATCTACTTATTAATAACAACATGATATCCTTTTTAAAATTTGTCCTAAATATACGTGATAAAACATATTTAATATGCTTATACTCTATTAAACTATGCAATTATTGCATGCCAATTAAGTCTTTCTTTTTTTAACAACAAATTGAATTACTGACGAGCCACTGGTCCAACCAATAATCACCATTATTCGAGTACATAACCCAAGACCACCTTTAGGAGGAAACTCACTGGCTCAACCTGGAAAACATTTTTTTGTTATAGGTGAGACTTGAAACCAAAACTTCTCCCTTAAAATCCTTTTTTTTAATAAAGGGTTACCTCATCTTAACGAAATAGAGTGTAATCTTTTTAACAATTTGTTAGTTATCATTCAAAATATTTACCCAGAAAAAAATTTAAACTTGGATCTCCTAAATGCCCATTCAAACACCTTACCTCTATGCCATTTGGTAATGACAACATCAATTTTCTTACTTTTAAATACCATTTAACAGACCATACAAAATACACATTATTATTAATACTACTATTTTGACTACTAATATTTTGATATAAATACATATGCATGTTTCAGATGAAGTCCAGCCATCTTGATTCAATGAAAGACACTCAAGGTCAATGCAAAACTCTAGTTCTTCCAAGCTACCATCACAAGTATGGCTGATATATGGAAGTTGTCCGAACGGAACCATCCCGATTCGTAGATCTTCACATAGTTATCAAACTAATGTCCACCCTAGGAAGGTCATCGTGAACAAAGATCACTCGGTATCTATCCATCTATCCATTGCTTCAACCTTTTCTCTAATAACTCATACATCTTTTTCTAACTTACATTATCAATGTATAGTATGCAGTGTTTCTAACCGAAGGGTATAGTTTACTCAGGAGCTAAGGCAACATCAAGTATTTAACCCCCTTTGTCGAATCGATTGGTGATTACAGTAGTTCTCAAGTTATGCTTAGAAGCGGTCCCTTTAGAAGCTTTGAGACTGCGGAAGCTGGATGGACAGTAAGTATATATTGCTCTCATTACTACTACATACATACAGCTAGCTAGCATATGTTGATACTTGATATCTTAGCTATGTTTGATGTTTTCAGGTGAACCCGATTGTTTACAATGATCAGAAAACCCGATTATTTGCATACTGGACGGTAAGTTTTAGAAATATAGATCATACTGCTAATGTATTCACTATAACAAATCATATAATTTTACGCGTATAGTATAGTTACTTGTTTAAAATTGTGTTGGATTGTGAAATGCTTAAAGACATATATTGTTTAGATTACACCTGAATCTTCACACTTCAAAATATATTAGGTTGTGTAGGATTTCAGTTTGATACTTTTAGTAGTTGTTTTCAAGTTCTTTTTGTACTTCTAAGTAGTTCGCTAACTGTAAAACGACTCACCCAAAACTCACAATGTTTTAAGAGCTTGCTGGTGTGGCAAGCGAACTCAAGGGAGACTTGGGAGCTGGTTTGTAGCCTCTTTAATCATTAAGAGGCTACCTCTGAATCGATCAGAGGTAGAGTGTGTTTAATTTACTTAAAAGTCACCTCTTAATAGTTCATGAAGTCTTTTAATAAGTAAGTTTCAAAAACATGTTGAATGATTCAAAGCCTACATCTGATTCAGTCGGGCCTTTTAATGACTCAGCGTAAGGTTGTCAAACAGCTAAGGTAGTCAGACAAGTTGATCATCTTTTTTATGCTTTATGGATGAGTTCGTTAGTACTTACTGGCGATGATGGTCTTGAATGAAACATATAAACTAAATTCTTAGATTACTTAGATAGATCCTAAACCACCAACTAATCCAAAAAATTCAACAATCAATTTAAACTTCTCACTCTTAAATTATTGTGCGAAGATATTTAATTTGTGCACGTACACTTGAACCATTTTAATTCATGGTAACTACAGTAAATATCATTACTTAACATACTTGCATATATACTCCATTAATATTTCACATATTTGTTACAATGACTACTTCAGTTCTACCAAGTTTGTTGCACATATTACAGGTTGATGGTATGCAACAAACGGGCTGCTTCGACCTCACTTGCCCCGGATTCGTTCAAACTTCGAGCGAGGTCCTTCTAGGTGGTGATATCGGTTCGTATTACGCATCAGAAATCACAATTCACATCTCCAAAGTCAGTAAAAATGTTTCCATCAACAACTTCATCATTTCCAGTGTTTTTCTTACAATTTTCTTTTGGAACTTGTATGTTATGATAATCTCGTTCGTGCGTATAGGATCCGACCACAAACAACTGGTGGTTTAAGTTCAACGATAAGGAAGTCGGGTACTGGCCCGGTGATATCTTTCAGTTGATGAGATATCAAGCAGTGTTGGTGCAATGGGGAGGTGAGGTCTACAGCCCGAAGGTCGGAACCCATCCGCACACAGGAACCGCCATGGGCAGTGGCCAGTTTGCTGATCCGATATCTGGGACCTCAGGGACCATAAGGGGGATATTAATAGAAGCAAACTCGCATTCGCTAAAGCGACCAGAGTCGCTCTTCGTTAGCTCCGATGAGTGGGAATGCTACGACGGGTTTCTGTTAAAAGAATACGTGCCCGAGCCGGTGTTCTATTACGGAGGCCCGGGGAGTCGCCGGAATCCAAAGTGTTAAAGAATGGTGGGTTGAAGGTGCTCTCTGAAAGAAAAAATGTTGTACTGATTTTGTTTATGAAAGTTAACAATATTCTGCTTTTAAGTAGATGGTGGTACCATTTTTCTGTTGATTGGTGTGGTTTTTAGGGTTTTTTAACGAGCGAGTTGATTCGAGCCATCTTAGTTCGGGCTCGAGGTTGACGAAGTTAAACGATTGAGCTTGGTTTGGCCTGATTATTTTTAACGAGTCGAAACTTGAGTTCGAGCTTGATTGATAAAAAGCTCAAATTACTCAATGTTCCGAAACTTGTTTATTATTTTAGTTGTTTCAAAAAAGGATATGTTTTATATAAATACAAAATTTAGAAACAAGTTCAAAAGAGTGAGCCAACAAGCATGATTTTTGTATAGAGTTATGACTTTTTATTTAGGGAGAATTACATATATCCTCTTATAAACTTACTTAATTACATATATATACCCAACTTAAATTTTTAATTACATATATCCCTTTGTAAAACTTAATTAATTACATATATACCCAAATTAAAATTTTAATTACATATATCCCCTTGTAAAACTTAGTTAATTACATATATACTCAAACCTAAATTTTAGTTACATATATTCGATTTATTAAACATAAAAATTACATATTTACCCATTTTATTACTTTTATTAAAAATAACTTATATAATTAGTAGTTTACTGTTATTTTTATTAAACTATAAAATTATGTGTTCCTTCTTTACTTGCTTTTCGAGTTATTATTATTTATTAATATTTCTATACTAAAGGTTTATATGTTTTTTTTACTTTTTATGCTAATATTACCATTACCTGTACGACACACTTCCAGTCTCATTATGCAATATAAAATTATGTGTTCGGATCATGTTGCATAATGAGACTGAAAGTGTTTCGTATAGGAACCTGAAAAAATTAGCATCAAAAGGTAAAAAACAAAAGAACATAAAAAATATTAGTATAAAAATATTAGTAAATAATCAAAACTCAAAAAACTAGTAAAAAGAAAAAACATAAGTTTATAGGTTATTAAAAATAAGAGTAAAATACTAATTATATAAGTTATTTTTAATAAAAATAAACAAATGCATAAATATGTAATATTTATGTTTAATAAAACGGATATATGTAATTAAACTTTTAGTTTAGGTATATATGTAATTAACTAAGTTTTATAAGGGGATATATGTAATTAAACTTTTAATTTGGGTATATATGTAATTAACTAAGTTTTACAAGGAGATATATGTAATTAAAATTTTAAGTTGGATATATATATGTAATTGATGATGTTTGTAGGGGGAAATATGTAATTCTCTCTTTTATTTAATCTATAGCTTCCTATTTTTATAGTTTAATAGAATTTTAATTAAATTTGTTAACTAATTTATATAAGTTGGTCAAAGAGGACCGATAGTTAAAATGTGAAACCGACTCTCATGAAATTTTATGTTCAACCTCAAGAAACTTTAACATCGCACGGCAAATAAAAAATTTCAGATTTTAATATTTTAAAATATAAACTTATTATAACCTAATTAACACATATTTACCGATTAGTCATTTATAACATAATTTTCAACCTAATAAAATTATTAAAACTCTGATTAGTAGATTCTTAGATTAGATTACTTTGGCTCAGGCTTGCGCTCCGCTCGTTTTGTGTTGAGAGAACTCGAGCTCAAACTGTGCTCGGGCTCGGGCTCAGCTCCATTTGTTTAATCTTTTTTACATTGTTTTTTATATAATAAAATTATCTATATAAATATATATTTCATAGATTATATAAACAAATAACTTGTTTATAGGCTCGCAAGTTGGCTCGAGCTCCATATGTGAAGCTTTGGCACAAGCTCGTCAAAGTTTAACTCGATCTGAGCTTTGGGCGAGCATATTCACGGGCTGCTAACGAGTCATATTGACTCGTTAACACCTCTAATGTTAAATAATAATGTTAGTTTGAAAACTAAAACTTGTTGGTGGATCAATTATCAAATTATTTGCTTTAATTTGGTTTTATCTTCTTATTGTGTGACCAGACCTAACCCGAACAAGGCCGTACTATACCGAAAAATTTTAATATTTGACAATAAACAACCGACTTAAAATTTCCGACTCGAAGGCATATTTGGATCGACCTTTTTAACCCATTTTATGCATAACCTATGTTCCGACTATAAACTATTAATGCTTTTGATCCGACTATACAATGTTTACACTTTAGCAGTTTAGCGTATACAATGCCAAAGGGTATACAAAATCAAAGTAAGATATGAACTAAAGTGTATGGCACATTAGAGATTTGTTATACTCTTTACTGAATTTATCATGTATGTCAAAAATCTCATATGATGATATGAACAATATTCCAAAAGTTGGGGTTACCAATGACAAGAAGCTGTGGGACTTCTTCCATACTTGGGTTATCTTCGTTCGTTTTAATTTATTTAAATTTTGGTGTTTTTTTTCAAATAATAAGCTAAATGAAGAAATGTAAAAGAAATAAGCAAGTAAATGTGTAATTTTTATATTTATATTATGTATAAAGCATATGAGAGATGTAGTTTAAGATACTATAAGATTAAGAACATGAATTTTATTCAATGCATAAGATGCAATTATTTTTAAAAATTAATAATGTTTATAATATTATGTACAAATTACCTATTACAATTAGTTACGTAATAACGCTACATTTACTAATGTTTACATAAGTTTACATTATCTGTCCATAAACCCAAAAAAACTGAATTTGTTTAAAGATTTCAGCTATGTCTTTTAATCTATCACGTTTAAAAACTTTTTTAGACTACAATTGTAACATGCGCTTTTTTTATGTTTGGTGTAAACTTTTTGCTGAAACGACTTTTATTTAATGAGATAAAACAAGTTAATGCGTAAATGCAAGTAGTCATGCAAAACCTTTTTATTTGGTGTTTTAAATTTTAGTTGGTCCAAATTGTTTTTAGATGTTAAAAACAACCCACATCTACCTTCCGATCTATCCATACAATTCGCATCTACCTTCTAAACCATCTATATGGTCAAAATTTCAACATGCTTATTTATTAGTTGCTAGACGTGTGTAATGCTTGTAAAGAAATTTTCATCACGACAATGCTACAAACCTAAAAACTTAGAAAAAACATAATAGACTTTTGTATAAATATTACAAGAATAACAATATACCAGAAACACATGCCGGATGTAAAATGTCGCACCACCGCATTGTATGAACACCCTCCTAGTACTTTCCAAAATATAAACATTTGTGTTGTTAACGTCAAAAAGCAAAGTATCTCCCCTTCAAGGATCACAAAGAAAAGGAAGTTGGTTGGGTAAAAAGCAAAGTACATGATGTTGGCAAGGGATATTTCATAGTGGGTATCTTTAAGCAAAGGATCCCTATCTCACAAATGAAAATATTAATATTTGTCCCCTTAGTTATTAGTTATACTAATCTAGCCCTTGGACATTTTACTCGCTGTCTTTCGGTAAGGCAAAAACTTTTTTAGGTTAAAAAGCAATTAAAATACTCTAATAACAAAGACTTGCCATATTAAAAAGAATTTATAAAAGGACCTTACAACCTTTTAGGATGTTATGTGAATATGAACTTGAGAAGAAAGATAATAAATGGATTAAGTGAAAGTTAGACTTATACATCATAGGTTTATTTTATTAAAGTAGAAAATCACATGTTGTTGTGTAGTTGACGTTGTTCTAACATGCTTATGTTTATATATGTATAATGCTTTCAGAAAAAAGATAATATTTATGATTCTCTTGTTATAAATTTTTTTACTATTTTTCTAAACGACATCAGTTAAATTATAACCAACTAATTTTCAACTTTAATTTCAAAGCCCTATCAACTTTCCACTTGGTTTTTGTGTCACTATAGGGCCTCTTTTCACTAACTTCTTTAGTTATTACCCGCCTAATCCTCGGTTTCCAGTGTCTCAATAATTTTTTTTTAACGGCTACAACAATTTGTATTTCATGTTTAACTAGGAAGATGACCATCGTCGCGTTGCGCCTTTTACCACGCAGCGGTGATCATAAGGCTCAGAATGTGCAGCTCGTTGTGGCTGCAAATTGTCATTTGCCGCGCCAAAACAACGAAGTCTCACCTGTTTTTTATCATCATTGCCTATAAACCGTCATCGGCCAGCAACTATCACCAGCACCACATTACACAAATCAATAATAAAGTTTATACTCGGGTCAATCGTTGCCTGGATGAACTAAGAGCCCTCATCATCAGCATAACCGTTAGAACATTACCAATATATCCAACAGTGACGGAGCTTAAACTATTTCGTAGGGGGGCGGGGGCGAAATTAATTTTTTTAGCGGTGGCGAACTCGATATTTATGTAAAAATTTACACTACCGGACCAAAAATTTACACTTTCGGGCTAAAATTTAACACTACGGACGAAAAAATAGGGGGCAGCGCCCCCCCCCCCCCCCCCCCCCCGGCCCCTATGATGCTCCGCCCCTTATATCCAACATAAAGCGTAAAGCAAGGGAATATGAAAAATTCATACAGAGCGTTACCTCAAACGGAAGAACAGAGAGCCAACAACCCAATAGAACATAAATCCAACAGCAATGAACAGTCAAAACCCAAAAAATCAGAAAACATCATTCATCATCTATTCAAGATCACACATTTAGACCCAACATTAGAGAGTAACAAACAATCAAACACCCCCCAAAAAAATCTAGGTTTTTAACCATAAAGGGTGTTTCCGATGAACCAAACGCCACCATCATCAACAAACCCAACAACAAAGAGATCACAAACAAACACCGCATAGGCGAAGTGAGACCGAGAAAAACATCGCTCTGTTTGTCTGTGGCATGTAAAGATGCATGCAACCGTTGGGTGAACACCAGATGTCTTCGTTACACATGCGCCACCGAAGGTTGTAGACACTGATGACCGGCGGCGTCAAGCAAAGGCACTCGGTGTCGACCACCGATGGTGCCCAACAAAGGTAGTTGACAATGACCACCGGCGACGTAGGAACCAGCAGAAAAAGGCACCAGATAACGTATCTACCGACAATGACAGTCGGAGACGCCACTGTCTCTGCCTCCTTCCGCCAAGCACGAAAACATAATCACCTGTCACCATAGCGGCTAGATTCGACGGCGGTGGCGATGGAAGTTGCATGGGACATCGCCACAGACGACCATCGGACGAGATGGCCCGTCAACGGCAACATAATCACGCCTCCACAGTGGCGGTTGGTGATGGTGAGGGTGATGAGGGGGTCGTAGGTGGATTTGAGGGTTTGAGGGTAGGTTCAAGATGAGGGAGGGAGGTGGTGAGGAGGGGGAGGGTGGAGGCGAGGGAGGGAGGGGCTTGGTGGCAGCGGCAACGTGTTGCGATGGCGATGGCGGAGGAGGTGGTGGAGGACGACGGCGATGCAGACGGAGACGACGGTGATGAACCAAAGCTCCATTGATGGTGGTGATGATGAAGATGATGACAGTGAGTTGTTAGGGAGATAATACTGAATCGATTTGGTTCTAGTTAGATACTGAATCAAACAGTCAAGTTTTAGTCAGATGCAGACTCAGTCGAACTTCTAACTGGGTCAGCTTCTGACTCAGTCAGATCTTACTAAGTCAGTGTAATCAAACAGCCCCTTTGTTTAGGAACAAAGTATTTGAAGTAAATAATCTTTAATTAATATCTTTTTTTTTCTTTGAACGCTTAAAGGAACACTGGGCCACTGGCCCATCTGATTATCTCTATACTTGAGTATGAAACTCGAGACCTCTCTTAAAAAGAAACTCACCTTAAGTGAGCAAACCCCTTAGCCCATCCTAAAAGGTTGAAACTCATTTTTTTTTACAGGTGAGACTTGAACACAAAACCTTCTCATATTTTACTGAAGTCTTGAGGTGGCTCACATCAACTACTTATCTGACAATCATTGATCTTTAATTAATATTTAAATTAAATAGTTTATTAGTAGGATAAGTTCTGCTTGTTGACCACACTTGCTCAACGTTGTATGTGTGATTCGTTATCATTGTGTATTAATGAACTTGTAATGGGATATATGCAGAAATATTATCAATCAAATACGATTACCTTTTCTATTTTATTAGTTTCTCATAATATAAAAAAATGACAATCTAGTTATTGCATAGTAAAACAGATCATCTTGTAATACACATAATGATGTAGTTATTGCATTTTATTTTTAATATCTTCCTATAAAATACAACAAGCTTCTTCCTGTGCAACACGCGCTGCCTTGCGGTACGCAGCGTGACTTTGATCATTATCGGTTCGACTCATCAAAAACCATAAAAGCAAACACCGATGTCAGTTCAGATGATAATAAAACCAACATTGATAATGTTCGCTCATAGTTTGTTCGGTTCGTCACGATACCAAAACAATAACTTCACTCTCTATAGTCTTCGATACGAAAAAATACTTGATTTTGAATAAAACTTCATTTTCAAACAATTATATATCGGAATGTTGACAAAAAAAAAATTAAAACAACCGCATATTCCATTTTTTTCAAATAAAAGTTAACGAATGAAAGTTAGTCCCCCTTGTTGCGGTGGCGAGAGTTTGATTGTTTTTTCCCCAGCACTATAGGACATGTGTTTGGTTGTTATCACCTCAGCTCATCGAAAACAATAAAAACGAATACCAAAACCGGTTTTTATAATATCAATACAGACAACGATGTTTTCACTCATTACTAGAACATTAACTACACTTGTTATAGCTTAATAAACATATAAATATTCAATAATAAATGCTACTATGTTTTCAAATAAAAGGTGTTATGTCAGAGTGTTAACAAAAGTTAAAGACAACCATGCATTTTGTTTTTTAAAAAAAATTAATGAACGAAAGTTATGACAAAAAAAATTATTAGAAAGTGAAACATGTTTAAAGAGTAACTTATATACGAATTCAACTGAAACACACAAATAGTTACAAATATACACATAAATAAGCATGTCCCAGGTTTTTAGAACAAAAGAAACCTAAAGAAAATAAATCAAATATCAAGCTTAATAGATAATAAAAATGAAATTTGCAACTCATGTGTTGCAACTAGAGTTTCCCATGCCTAAACAAAAGAAAATAAATGAAATGCGAAATGACTAAATTTTAACTAAACTAGGGTTGTACACGAACGCGCGTTGCGCGTTGGATGAACGGATTAAATCGAGGCTCAGATAAAACGAATGTTCTCATCTCATCACCACCATCGCTTGACGGGAAACATACCAACTAATGACAACGACACCGATTTCATGAAAAACGACTTTAACGCAAACTTTGGCTCAGAGTTCCTAATGTGATTATTAACACCAATAGTTGCAAGGGGGTTGCGGGTATGCAACCGCCGTCCTCTACCCTGCCAATCTTGAATTTTGGACTTATCACAGCCAGAGATATAAAAAACACAACAAACCATTAAGATGAAATCACACAATAAAATGTTATCAACAGTAGCCTGTAGCATCATAAAGAACAGTGATGTCTTATCTATTATCAACTCATAATAACAAATTGTCTCAGATGAGTTAGTTTCATCATCATAGACCAAACAAAATTACATCTACAGCTCGAATGAGCAAGGGCTCAAACTCATTAGCTCTACAACTTGAAAAGGCAACCATCGGTGAGCCGGAGACCACCGACCACGTCAAAGCAACCTCACTATCATTAGATAAACACTCAACTTCGCCGCCATGCAGACGCCACCAAAGGCGGGACAGAGACCACTGGTGGCGTTAAGGAGACAATCGTGCTACGAAAGTAGGAAAATCGACCAAACAGAGGAAGAAGGAAACTCAGAGACTCAATCGTGTCTGGCGCCACCGCCGAAGATCACTTCAAATCCGAGTGTGCGAAAGAGAAAGACACGGTTAGGGGGCACTTGGGTTAGCCGCCGGCAACCGATGCAACATAGATCGGTGACTAAAAGTCGCTGCTTCGCGGGTGGCTGGCGGCGATGTTCTGCGGCGGCGGCAACAGAAGTCGTCTTCGCCTCAAGAAAACTGTTACCCGGCTGTGGTTTTAAGAAAGACGGACGATCGACAGAGTGGAAACGACGGGCCAGTCGGAGTGGCCACCGCCTCCGCCTGCATGGCAACCGCACCATCAATCTGTCTCTAGAACTTCCGAAACATACATATATATGGTAGGTAGAGAGGACTAAATAAATACTCAAAAATATGTGCCCAAAACAAAAAACCCATTAACACACTATTCCTTCATTTGGTTTTTAAATATATAGGGGAATTTATATCTTAATGTAGATAAAAAACTGAAAAGACACAAAGGTATATTTTCACAGGAATGCAACAACCAAAAAGCAAAATTGTTAAAAAAAAGAGAGAGAATGGAAAAAAAATAAAAATAAAAAACCAATTGGGAGAGGGTTCTAGGTACGACTGGCAAATCGTGTTTTATCGTATTTAACAGGTTAGAGACGACGCGATTAGCACAAGTATCAAACATGAAAACGACACATTTAACATTTAAATTTGGTGGTTTAAGTGTGACAGTTATATGTTTTGGGTGTCAAGAAGAAGAAATGATAAATCCAAAACTGCTAATTTTAATTATTTTAAAAAATAAAAAAAACATAATGTATTTTTTGCTAAACAGATATTATCGTGTTTAAACAGATACCCATTTCTCAGCCCTAGTTCTAGGCTCGGACCTGGATCTCCCTTGCCGCTTTGCAGACGACAAAGTAGTTGAGTTGGGGAGTGTTTTGTTTTATTTTGCAAATTATATTTATTCAAAGTAAATTAATTCAGTTTTAAATTTAAAACAAAATAATAATAATCAAAGGGCCCTCGCTATTGACCATTAAGATTATGTCATGTGGACCATCAGTTCCGGATCTATCTTTCAAGTTTTAAAATTTTTAATATTATAACAAATAAAATGTAAACAAATACACAATAACAATTAACAACTAAAATTACAAACTAAACCTAACCTAAAGTCTAACGTTATTCCTTTTGTAATAAATAAATACAATTTTTACAACCGCATATAATTTCATAAACCCAAAAAAATTAAATTAAAAGTGAAAAAAAAAACTAAAAAAAACATTAAAGGAATACCTTATCAAGTTTCTTAATGTTATTTGGGATTTCAATCTTATATTAATGTAGACTTTTTAAATTGGAAAATTAGATTTTATTAATCCATACTATTGATTATTAGCCAATATTAATCTCAACTAACAATTTGACTAGTATTAATCTCAACTTTCAATTTTGTTACTAATAACAGTTTCAGTATAATTGTTAGTTAGCTCCATTAGTTTTTTATGACATAATGCGCCATGTCACACGACACGTCATGAGCAACTTCAACGTGAAAAACTAACGGAGTTAATGAACTTTTAGATTGAGTTTGTTATTGATAACAGAATTAAAAGTTGAGATTAATATTGATCAAATTTTTAGTTGAGATTAATATTAATTAATAGTCAATAGTTTGATTATTAAAATCTAATTTATTTGAATTTGAGGGGTATCCTATTTTTTGCTAAGGGTATCACGATAAATACAATAATAAAAAAAATTACAATTCGAAACAAGAGTTCAAGGGATAGTTTAGGGGTAGCCTAGGCTACTTCTACCTCCTTAATAAGTTTGCTCTTGACCAGTAGCATCAATTAAAAACTTCAAAATGCTAGTATTTATAATTTCATTAAATGCATAAGAAACTTGCAGGACCGTTAAAGGGCTTTAACACAATTTACAACACAACAACACAATGAGGAGATTAACTAAATTTTAATCAAACAGTGAACTGGGTTAACCAAAGTGATACAAAGAACACAAGTAAAGCAAGAGACAGAACAAGAGAGTATGGGTTTCAAGGAGGCAGAATATTGCTTTCTCAAGTTCTTTTACAAGTGTTACAAAGCATAAAGAAAGATACAAAAACTTGAAATACTTATACTACAACCTACAGCCGGCTATACTTTGAAAGCCAGCTGGATACAATTGACTAGACACTAACAAAATCAATTGTAGGATCAAAAGGCATATCTGCCTTTTGACCTTGTGACTATGACATGCCATAGCTCACATCCTTATACATTACAAAAAGGATAAAATACATAAAGTGGAAAGTTACAGACTCAAGACCTCAATGTACAGTTACCAAAAGCATGGACCTTTTCACCAACTCATGTAAGTTGGTGACTTTACAGAGATGCAGCGGAAAAGGTGCTTTATGAAACAGTACATCAGATAAAGCATGTGTACTAAAAGTCTTCGGAAGAAATCTGTCTTCATAGGTTGAAGCTTCGGAAGACTTTGTCTCTGAAGCTTCGGAAGACTTCATGTTTGGCTTCGGAAGATATTGGTCTTGGCTTCGGAAGATTTTACACTTAGAGTATTTTCTAATGCATTGTGTAAAACTTCCGAAGCATTCTTCACTTCAGTACTTAGTGCATGTTGCTGAGACACTTAGGATGTTTTGGGTTGCATCAGACTTAAGGAATCCTTACAAACTCCCCCTAGGCTGATGCTACCAAAACACTTAGAAGATCTTCAAATGTTGGTAGTCTTCAGTACAATCCAGACCATTCCTTTCTTCATTAGATGGTCAGGATCATCAAGACTCTCATAGTATCTTCTCATCTCAAAGAGATCATGCAGAGGTAAGTTGATTATGTCTTGCCATGAGTAGACATTCTCAACACCTTGATCTCTGATAACATTCCATCTTTCTGGATTGGTAGAGTAAGTCCAGGACAAGATGGATGTTTTAGTAGTTAGAGGAGCCACTTGAATAGGAGTTGATTGGGCTGCCTCATCATGATCTCTTTGAGATGAGAAGGGCTTTAACACAATTTACAACACAACAACACAATGAGGAGATTAACTAAACTTTAATCAAACAGTGAACTGGGTTAACCAAAGTGATACAAAGAACACAAGTAAAGCAAGAGACAGAACAAGAGAGTATGGGTTTCAAGGAGGCAGTATATTGCTTTCTCAAGTTCTTTTACAAGTGTTACAAAGCATAAAGAAAGATACAAGAACTTGAAATACTTATACTACAACCTACAGCCGGCTATACTTTGAAAGCCAGCTGGATACAATTGACTAGACACTAACAAAATCAATTGTAGGATCAAAAGGCATATCTGCCTTTTGACCTTGTGACTATGACATGCCATAGCTCACATCCTTATACATTACAAAAAGGATAAAGTACATAAAGTGGAAAGTTACAGACTCAAGACCTCAATGTACAGTTACCAAAAGCATGGACCTTTTCACCAACTCATGTAAGTTGGTGACTTTACAGAGATGCAGCGGAAAAGGTGCTTTATGGAACAGTACATCAGATAAAGCATGTGTACTAAAAGTCTTCGGAAGAAATCTGTCTTCATAGGTTGAAGCTTCGGAAGACTTTGTCTCTGAAGCTTCGGAAGACTTCATGTTTGGCTTCGGAAGATATTGGTCTTAGCTTCGGAAGATTTTACACTTAGAGTATTTTCTAATGCATTGTGTAAAACTTCCGAAGCATTCTTCACTTCAGTACTTAGTGCATGTTGCTGAGACACTTAGGATGTTTGGGGTTGCATCAGACTTAAGGAATCCTTACAAACTCCCCCTAGGCTGATGCTACCAAAACACTTAGAAGATCTTCAAATGTTGGTAGTCTTCAGTACAATCAAGACCATTCCTTTCTTCATTAGATGGTCAGGATCATCAAGACTCTCATAGTATCTTCTCATCTCAAAGAGATCATGCAGAGGTAAGTTGATTATGTCTTGCCATGAGTAGACATTCTCAACACCTTGATCTCTGATAACATTCCATCTTTCTGGATTGGTAGAGTAAGTCCAGGACAAGATGGGTGTCTCAGTAGTTAGAGAAGCCACTTGTATAGGAGTTGATTGGGCTGCCTCATCATGCACTTCCTCAGGTTGATCTGATTCAGCCTGAGGTGCAGAGGTAGATGACTTTGGCTTCTTCTTTTTAGTCTTTGGTTTAGAAGCCATCCTCTTCTTCCTCTTGGATTTCTTTAACTGAGAAGACTGGTCTGCAGCACCATGTTGATCATCAGTGTCTTTCTCAGTTGGGTGTTCCTCCCTCACAGGTTCAGAAGGAGAGGGAGTTTGAACCTGCCTAGGATCAGAAGATGAAGCTTGCTGAGGCTCAGCTGGAGGTGCTGGTTGAGGTGTCTCTGGTTGTTCAAACTTGACCTCCACTTCAGGTGGGACTTGACTTGGAAGAGAGTGCAAGTCAATGAGTTCTCCACTTTTAATCTTCTGCTTGATCACCCTAATATGCTCATCCATAGTGGATAGAGACATGGGGCCAAGTCTCTTTCCGGAGAATCCATATAGCTTCAAGAAGCTCACCATTCTTTGTCTGTCAGCAGACTTCTTTGCATTCTTTTGAATGATGGCTCTTGACTTTGCAGCTTCTTCCCTTAGCTTCCTTTTGGTTGTTTTTCTTTCTTTGACTAGCTCAAGCTCAAGTTGCTTTAGGTACTCGAACTCAATGAAGTCATAGGACAAGGGAAGAAGTGCATCTGCCTGATAGAAGCCTGTGGCACTCAGGTAGTTGATCATCTTGATCCTATCTTCTTCTTTATCTACCTGAGGTTCTTGTGGAGCCACATCTTCCTGTGCAGGACTTTCTTGAACTGGTGAGAGAGTGGGAGCATGCTTGTAAAGTCTTTTCTGTCTCTTCTCCTCTTTGAATTGGAGAAGTAATCTTGCATCCTCTTTCTCCTTCATCTCTCTTAACACTTCCATGTCAGCCAGTTCATTTAACTCTTCTAAGGGGAGGGAGATGATTTCATCAATATCATAGTTCCTGGTCTGTAAGTAGGTAATCCTGACTGCCCTTAACTCATCATCTTGAGTATCTGGGGGCAGCCCTGATTGCAGCTTGCATGAAGCTAGATGACCCAGTAGAACTTTCTCCCCTTAGCCTCCTTTTCCTCTCTCTCTCTCTTCCTCCTCAATTTCCTCAGGAGTCATTATCCTTTTCCCTTTGTCACCAACAGACCTTTGTGACTCAGGGTGGATTGAGGCTTGGCCTTCATTGCTTGGTGTAGCTTCCATGCTCTGGCCAGAGAGAGGCTGAGAAACACCTTCACCAGCAGGTGTCTCAGATGGAGTTTGGACCTCTGCAGTAGTTGTTGATGATGAGACAGGGGTCTCAGGTTCTGCCACTGGGCCTTCAGTCAAGGTTTCCCCTATGAAACTAATCTTAGGGTCCACCTCAACATCCAGTTGACCGATGACATTGCCTGATTGCCTAAGTCTCCTTCTTAGAGTGAACTCTGCAAGGATCCTGTCTTGGATTCTTTGAGCCAACTTGTCAGCTTGTCTTGAATTGCTTGGATTGACAAGTGGCATGTTGACTAAATCCAGTCTTTCATAGAAGCTCAGGCTTTGGAACTGAAAAACTTCTTGTTGGCCTTGAACTCTGTGAAGTATAAGGGCTCTTCTGTCATCATCATACCTCCACCTTATGATGTAATTGCCAGTTCCTTGTGGTGGAGATGAGACAGCCCTTGGTATACCTTCCTCAAAGAGACTCCTGATGAGTGAGTCTATAGAGTCCACATTAATGTGAACTTGAGGAAGTTGCTGAGAATGCACAACAGCAAGTGAGGATGGTGAGTCCTCTATGTCCATTCTCTGTGAAGAACTCCCAGGTTCTGTGGTTGTAGTAACTTTCTCCCCCTTTTTGGTAGCATCACCCACTTGCATAGGTGAGCTGGAGGATAAGTCAATCACTTCCACAGGTTCTTGTGTTCCTGGTTGAGCTCTCCTTAAAGGTCTCCCAGCTAGTTTTTCCTGCAGATATGAAATCTGGAGTTGCTGATCATTGACCCTGTTTTGTAGGGTAGTCACCTGAGATTCCAAGTGACTAACCTTAGAGACTAAATAGGTGCATGTTTTTGACAATTTCTGCACCTTTAGTCTCAAATTCCCCTCATCTTCATCAGAAGAATCATTGGGGGATGAGATGATTGGACCAAAGTCCTCTCTCTCACCACCAGCTTGAGTTTCTTGGCTGCTGGTTTTCCTCTGCTCACTGGCAGCCTCATTGAGATGCCAGTGGGCTGAGTTGCCATGGTTGAGGTCTTAATGATGTAATCACTTTCAAAAGTGAGAGCCTCTTCCATATGGACATCCTGAACAGGTTCAGAAGTGTCCACCTCAGTAGTAGGTGACTGATGTGGGATAGACTGAGGAGAGTCAGAGGTACTCATCTCTCTTTGAGTAGGGGAGGAGAAGAGAGACTCATGGTACTCACTGAATCCTAAGTCTTCATCAGTATAAAAGGATAGGTTGGGAATTGGTTGGTTGAGATCCAAAGGCTGGGGATGGTAGCTGTCCCCTGAAGGTTGTTCACTTGAGTGTTGAGACTCAGAGTGAAGGCTTAAGGCTGTTGGGCTAGTGAGCTCATCAGGGTGAGCTTGAGGAACCTCAGCCCTGATAGGTGAAGTAATGGGAGTGGTTTGCTCCTCAGGAGAAGTGGGAGCTCTAGTATCCACTTCTTCCTGTAAGGTTGAGTATATGGGGGCCTGCACAGACTCAATAGCCTGAGCAGGGGTTCGTTTGGATTTTCTTTGGTAGGTGAGGGTGATTTCTGGTCTTTTTAGGGGTAAGGATAAAAGAGGTGTGGGTTCAACACTAGCTTGTGTTGCTAGGTTGTCACCTTGAGCAATGAGCTCTAACATTTTTGGGACTAGGGCTGTTTCTACCCCTGAGAAGCCTACAGTTGGCTTCTTCATTATTTTAAAGATGCCGGGCTTCATCTGTCCCAATTTAAGAATATTACTTGTTTCCCTCAACTGTGAGCCCAGTTCACAGTTGAGAATGTGTTGAACATATCTAGGAAACATGTAATACTCTAAGGAGTCTAAGTTTGCAAGTAAATTAGTATAAACAAATTGTGAATACCTGAACTTGACCCCCTGAACCATTCCATGAACTATAAAGGAGAGATCCTCAGGAATCTGGTCCCATCCACCATGCTTGTTTGATAAGCTGTGGATAACCACATGGAGCAGGAATTTTCATTGGGATAAGACCTTCCCTTTCCTGAAGGTCTTTACAGAGAAATCTCCCTCATAGCCCATCTGCTCAAAAGAATGATTAACAGCTTCTTTTGGGAAGGACACCTCACCTTCTTCATCATCCAGCTGCAAGTGTTGATTAATGATGGCCGGAGTGATGAAGATTGTCCTCCCTTGCACTGTGGCAGACAGTGCCTTCTCCCCATCCATAATGACCTCTTGGCAGGTCTTCCAGAATTCAAGCAAGTGATCCTCATATAGAGTAGGATCAATGGTCAGGGAGGTGAAATAGTTTGACAGAGTCAAGAATTGGCAAATCTCTGAGAAACTTGCATCTTTCTCAGAGCTTAACAGAGCAACTTGATTATGTTGCCTGTGAAGTTGCATGGAGAAATCTGGGTTGTTTCTGCGGTTAAGGTTGGCCATTTCAGAAGCTTAAGGGTGAAGAAAGGTAGAAAGCAAAGGCGGTTTAGAGAATTAGGTTAGAGGAATAGTAGAATTGAGGAAGATAGTGGGAAAGAGGGGGAACCGTTGGGTATTTATGTGAAAAGGGATTTGAACCAAAGTTAATGAAAGAGGATAAACTTTGAAATCCGGAAGTCGGTCCCACCTCTGAAAAGGTAGTTTACTTTTGCTCAAAAAGTAGTTTTCTTGGAATTCGAAAAGCTTCCGAAGGTAATTTGTCTTCGGAAGTTTTGATTGAAAAAGCTTCCGAAGCTAAAATGGCTTCGGAAGATTTTCCTGAGAGTCTTGAAGATTTATGCTTCGGAAGAGAAATAAACCCTTGGATGCTTTGTATAGAAATAAACAAAGCTTCCGAAGGTTAATTTTGCTTCGGAAGGAAAAGATCCTTAAAAATGAATAAGTGTCTGAGATAGGAATTTTAAGCTTCGGAAGATGAATTTGACTTCTTCCGAAGGTAAAATCTCTTAGACAGTTATTTATTTTGAAGACATGTTTTTCTTCCGAAGATAAAATTTTATCTTCCGAAGTATCAAAAAATTTTCAAGAATCTAAGGAAAGTCTTCAAAAAGAATTTTACATCCAAAGAAAATATGAGCTTATGAAAGTGATGAACTAGACAACTTAGGACACACATATTTTAAAAGAAATAATTAGAATTAGTTTTAAGAAAAGTCTACTCAAAGTTAATCATCCCAATAGCTGATATCAGATACTTAAATCTCTGTTCATCAAAAGCTTTTGTGAACAGATCAGCATATTGTTCATCTGTATGAACTTTGACTAGTTTAATTAATCCCTTTTCATAGTTATCTCTTATTAAATGATACCTGATGTTGATGTGTTTGGTCCTTGAGTGCTGCACAGGGTTCTCAGTGATAGAGATAGCACTATTGTTGTCTATGTGGATAGGAGTCTCTTTGAAGTTAAATCCATAGTCCAGCATCTGATTTTGAATCCAAAGCACTTGAGCACAGCAGCTTGCAGCAGCAATGTATTCAGCCTCAGCAGTTGATGCAGACACACAGGATTGTTTCTTGCATTGCCATGAGACAACCCTTCCACCAAGGAATTGACATCCCCCAGATGTAGACTTTGCAGTCATATTGCAACCACCATAATCACTATCTGTATAGGCATACAGATTGAAATTAGGATTCTTTGGATACCATAGACCAAGTGTTGAAGCACCTTTGAGGTATCTTAAAATCCTTTTCACAGTGATTAAGTGAGACATCTTAGGGTTGGCTTGATATCTTGCACAAATACATGTAGCAAACATGATATCAGGCCTGCTAGCTGTAAGATACATAAGAGACCCAATCATAGCCCTGTATAAGTGTTCATCTACACACTCCCCCTCAAGATCTGGACCAAGGGAGTGGTTTCTGGCTATGGGTGTCTTAGCAATCTTACAATCAGTCATGTTGAACCTCTTGAGTATGTCTTGAACATACTTTGACTGACTTATGAAGATGCCATCTTCAACCTGCTTCACTTGAATTCCCAGAAAGAAGTTGAGTTCTCCCATTGAACTCATCTCAAATCTGTCTTTCATCAGCTTCTCAAAGTCTTTGCAGAGCTTTGGATTAGTTGAACCAAAGATGATGTCATCTACATATACTTGAACCAGCAATAAGTCATTTCCCTGTCCTTTGATGAAGAGAGTTCCATCTATAGTACCTCTCCTGTATCCATGTTTACAAAGATACTCAGATAGTGTCTCATACCACTTCCTGGGTGCCTGATGCAGCCCATAAAGAGCTTTGTCAAGCTTGCAGACATAATCAGGATGATCAGGGTCTACAAAACCAGGTGGCTGTTTGACATAAACCTCCTCATCAATCACTCCATATAAGAAAGCACACTTTACATCAAGTTGGTAGACCTTGAAGTTCTTGGATGCAGCAAATGCCAGGAATATCCTAACAGCTTCTAGTCTTGCTACAGGAGCAAAGACATCAGTGTAGTCAATCCCTTCTTCTTGTGTGTATCCTTGAACAACTAGTCTTGCCTTGTTCTTGATGATGATTCCTCTATCATCCTTCTTATTCCTAAAAACCCATTTGGTTCCAATGGTAGTCTTCCCATGAGGAAGAGGACAAAGGTTCCAAACTTTCTGCCTTTTGAATTGAAGCAGCTCTTGTTGCATAGCTTCAACCCAACTTCCATCCTTTAGAGCTTCATCAACTTTCTTGGGCTCTATCTGAGATAAGAAACAAGAGTGAAGACAAACATTTGCTTCATGGGTTTGTCCTCTTGTTCTTACCCCTGTGACAACATCTCCAATGATGTTTGTGGTGGGGTGAGACTTGTGGATCCTTAGCTGAGGGATCACAGCAAGTTGCTGAGAAAGATCCAAATTTGAGAAATTTAGATCTGGTCTGGAAGATTCACCCTCCACATTATCACACTTATCAAGATTAACTTGATCCAATGAGTGTGTGACATCATTGATGTTGTCATCTATGGTATGGTTATTAGCATCAAGAAATTCCTGATCACTATCACCATCACCATTGTTGTCTTCTACAAGTGAGGTGTCTTTATCTGGTTGAGAGGCCTCTGAGCTGGAATTTGAAGGCATGCCAGATGTATCAGCTGAATTTGTCATTGTTGTGCTGATAGAAACCTCATTTGCTGAAGTAGTTCCAACTGGAGCTGAAGATGTATGAGTTGAGGGTCTTCCTAGCTCAAATCTTGGATCAGGATCACTTGTATTTAGATTTTCTGCAGATCCTGAAACATGCTCACAAGATTTGTTAAAACAGTTGGTAACTAAATCAAGATCAAACAGCCAATCCGGACCAGAACCAGCTACACAAGGAGTGTGCTCATTGAAAGTCACATTGGCTGACTCCTCAACAATTCTAGTTCTGAGATTGTATACTCTATAAGCTTTAGCTTGGGAAGAGTATCCAATAAAATGTCCATCATCTGATTTCTCAGCAAACTTGGCAATTTGATCTTTGGTATTCAAGATGGTGCAGGGACATCCAAATGACCTGAGAAAACCAATGAAAGGTTTCCTCTTGTGCCAAAGTTTATAAGGAGTCTTACCATGTGTCTTAACTACTAAAACTCTGTTTTGCACATAGCAAGCAGTATTAACTGCTCTGCCCAGAAGGTGATAGGCAGTTTAGAGTCAGACAACATAGTTCTTGCAGCTTCAATAAGTGTCCTGTTTCTCCTCTCAGCAACTCCGTTTTGCTGAGGAGTCCTGGGAGCACTATATTGTCTTGTAATACCTTTTTCATCACAAAATATATCAAGGATTTGGTTCTTGAATTCAGTTCCTTGATCACATCTTATGGTTTTGACCTTGTGATCACATTGATTCTCAATTTTTAAGATGAAATTCTTCAGAATCTCAGGGGTTTCATCCTTAGTTCTAAGGAAAAAGACCCAAGTGAATCTTGTAAAATCATCTGTGATCACCAGACAGTAAGAGGTCCTTCCTAAACTCATTACACTGGTGGGGCCAAAGAGATCCATATGTAACAAGTGTAGGGGAGTAGTGATGGAGTTCTTTTCCTTAGGCTTGTGAGATACCTTGTGTTGCTTCCCTTTCAGGCATGCAACACAATGATCATCACTTGTAAACTCTTTCTTTGGCATTCCAGTTACCAGATCATGTTTAATTAATTTATTCATGTTCTTAAAGTTTACATGGCACATTCTTTTATGCCATAGGAAAGACTCATCACTATTTGCTTTAGATAGAAAGCATGAAACTTCTCCAGAGGGAGATGTTTCTTGCAAATCCATCTTGTACATGTTCCCTTTCCTGGGGGCTCTGAGCAGGATATGCTCATGAGGAATGACCACACCAGGCTTGAGAACAATGCACTCATGCTCAGTAAAGAGCATGTTATGACTCTGATCACAAAATTGGGATACACTCAAAAGATTGTACCCAAGCTCCTTAACAAAGTTTACCTTCTCAATGCTGAGCTTACCATTTGTGACCTTGCCCCTTCCAGAAATGTAACCACCTTCATCTCCTCCAAAAGCAACTGGTCCTCCATCAATTCTCTCAAAATTATGGAGTAGAGACCTATTGCCTGTCATGTGCCTGGAACAGCCACTGTCAATTATCCAGACATTCCTGTTTGTCTTGAGCTGTTCCTGCACAAAGAAAATGATTAGTTACATTTGGAAACCCAAGCCTTACTTGTCTTGGGCTCATTAAGTGTAATAGAAGGTAATGCAACAGTAATAGATCCTATGGTTGTACTATGGGGATCTTCAGCTGTTGTTGATGGAGAAATTTCAGTCATTTGGTCTTTCTTAGACTTCCACACCACCTTTGGAGTCTTGAACTTGACCTTCAAAACCTTAGAAGCTTTTGGAGCTTCACAAGTTTTGATGACTGAACCTTCGGAAGAATCTACAGTCACTGCAGCAGACTTCAGTGCTTCGGAAGAACTCCTTTCTTCCGAGACCAACTTTGCTTCCGAAGGTAATTTTCCATTTACCTTCTTCTTTGATTTGGAGCTTCCGAAGGAAAGAGACTTTCCTTCCGAAGCTTGAGACTTCTTGAGACTCTTTGAAGTCTTTGTGTTGGTCATGTGGATGGTACTTTTAGGATTGTATGGGCAATCCTTAGCAATGTGAGAAGTACTTTCACACATGACACATAACATTTTCTTCTTCAAACAAGTCTCCTTTTGAGAGCAAGACTGGCTTTGGTCACATCCCTTCTCCACCTTCATCTTGGTAGATGTTGAGACAGTTCTTTCGGGCTGTGAACTGTTCTTGGAGTTTGATGGTCCAGGCTGTGTAGTAGTGGTACACAGCAGCTCAGTCTTTTTCTTTGCACTAAGATGATTTGAACAAGAACCATGACTCTTAGCTGAGGAGTCTTGGTTGATGTCTTCAGTCCTTACTACTTTGAAACCTGCAGAGATAAAAACTTGTTTCTGCTTAGCATCAAAAGTAGCCTTGATTTCTTGAGCCTTCTTTGCTTTTCTTTTGCTCTTCCTGATCAAGTTCTTTCTCTTGGACTTGGTCATCATAGTTGATTTCTTCTCCTCAGAAGGATAGTGGCCCTTGGAAGAATCCTCTTCTTCACTCTTTAGAGGAATTCTTCACTATCACTTCTTCATCATCCTCACTTATAGGATCTATGAGAGGAAGCTCATCTTACAAGTTCCACACCTAGGAGATCTTACAGACAAGATTGTGTGTGGAGGAGCTATCTCATTTGATCCAGTCCCTGTCTATTTTGATAACAGACTTTGTTGTGCAGGGATGAGGATATCATGTTCTTGAAGGTCTCTTCTTCAAGAACACTCTTCTCTGCCTTGGCTTTGCTGATCACAAGCTCAGCCTGGCACTCAGTCAACTTAGTGATGAGATCTTGGATCTGAGTTCTAAAATCTGTATGTTCATGTTTTAGTACTGAAATGGTTTTCTCCAAGTCCTCTATCTTTAACTTGTAATCATTTTCAGACTTTCTAAAATCAGATTTTAATATGTTTAATGACTCAAGATCAGATCTCATCTCTAAGTTGTAGGACCTGTATCTATTTACTTTAGCAATGCATTCAGTAGAGCAGAGATGTTCCAATACCTTGGCTTCATCATGATCAGCCATCAGTGCTTGGTTTGGAGAAGCATCTTCCACCTGAAAGCTCCAGTCAAAGCCTCCCTCTTCAACAGCAACAGCAGCATGTTGCTTTGTCTTCTCAGCCTGAGGGGCTTTGTCAGTGTAGTTTGGTCTGGGTTGTGTTTGGCTCCCATTTGCTTTAGGTGCCTTACACTCCCTAGCAAAGTGACCATAAGGTTACAGTTGTAACACTTAACTTTGCTTTTGTCCAGCCCAAACTTACCACTGGTAGCATTGCTTGGAAATCTTCTTCCTGTTCTCTTGTAGAACTTCTTGGCTCTGTGAGTGAGGAGAGCCATCTGCTGAACTATCTCCATGTATTCCAGGTCATCTGGATGGATACAGTCCAGGTCTTCAAGAGTGAAGAGATAATTCCCACAGCTTTCATCAGCAGACACAAAGGCTTGAGAAGAACTTGTCTCTTGGAATGGGCTTCCTTGAGTAAAGTTCTCCCTTGGTGTCTCCGGAAAGGTGATGAAAGGACCCTTTTGTGAGTTGTCAGGGTAGCATGTGAGATGATGTTGGGGTTCTATGTTGTCCCTTTCAACCACATGAAGGGCTGAACCCATTTGATTGTTGGAGTTGCCAGATGAACCTTGCATGTTCATCTCCATCTGGTATCCACTGAGAATCCCATACAACTCTGTCAGAGTAAGAGTTTTAAGGTTCTCAGTCTCTTGATCACCACACAATAGTGTGTCCATTGCCTAGGAAGTGAGGACATGAACTTCCTTACAATGTCCCTGTTCTCAAGAGGAACTCCTCCATCCACTAGGGTATCCACAATCTCAACATACCTGAAGTATTGTTGGGTCATGGTTTCACGTGCTTTGAAGGTGAAATTTTCGAACTGTTGCTTCAGAAGATCCTTCTTGTTCTCCTTGGCTTCAGAGGAGCCTTCATACATCAGCTTCAGTGCATCCCACAGCTGTTTGGCTGTCTTGCACTTCTTAAAACCTCTGTATACAGAGTTTGGGAGAGCAGTCTGAAGAGCAGTCATGACCTTCCTGTCAATCTCTACTCTTTTTCTATCTTCATCTGAGTAGTTGGCCACATTTTTAGGAATCATACCAGCACCAGTAGCAGAGGGGGTGCTGGGTATGAAAGGTCCATTCTCAACAGATTCCCACATTCTTGAATCAAGAGACCTGATGAAGCCTTCCATCCTCATGCACCAGGTGTCAAAATCATCAAGAGTGATCAGTGGGGATTTGTTCATGGTTCCAGTCTCCATATCAGTCTTTGAGATGGAAGCCATTTGAAAAGTTTAGTTTTTGTGTGTGTGAGGGATCTTAAGATGGTTAGATCTTATATCAAGAGCCTGGAAAGCTCTGATACCAATTGCAGGACCGTTAAAGGGCTTTAACACAATTTACAACACAACAACACAATGAGGAGATTAACTAAACTTTAATCAAACAGTGAACTGGGTTAACCAAAGTGATACAAAGAACACAAGTAAAGCAAGAGACAGAACAAGAGAGTATGGGTTTCAAGGAGGCAGTATATTGCTTTCTCAAGTTCTTTTACAAGTGTTACAAAGCATAAAGAAAGATACAAGAACTTGAAATACTTATACTACAACCTACAGCCGGCTATACTTTGAAAGCCAGCTGGATACAATTGACTAGACACTAACAAAATCAATTGTAGGATCAAAAGGCATATCTGCCTTTTGACCTTGTGACTATGACATGCCATAGCTCACATCCTTATACATTACAAAAAGGATAAAGTACATAAAGTGGAAAGTTACAGACTCAAGACCTCAATGTACAGTTACCAAAAGCATGGACCTTTTCACCAACTCATGTAAGTTGGTGACTTTACAGAGATGCAGCGGAAAAGGTGCTTTATGGAACAGTACATCAGATAAAGCATGTGTACTAAAAGTCTTCGGAAGAAATCTGTCTTCATAGGTTGAAGCTTCGGAAGACTTTGTCTCTGAAGCTTCGGAAGACTTCATGTTTGGCTTCGGAAGATATTGGTCTTAGCTTCGGAAGATTTTACACTTAGAGTATTTTCTAATGCATTGTGTAAAACTTCCGAAGCATTCTTCACTTCAGTACTTAGTGCATGTTGCTGAGACACTTAGGATGTTTTGGGTTGCATCAGACTTAAGGAATCCTTACAAACTCCCCCTAGGCTGACACTTAGTCAATTACACCTTAAGAATTGTTTACGTAAATTTCAAATCTTTAGGGTTGTTTATGCACATATTAAAAACTACTAACACAGCCATCACAATGTAACATTTGACTCGTTTGTAATGTAAACTTGAATTCATTTGGGTCATTTATGAAATAAAAATCATTATTTAGTCATTTTGTTTGATTAATATGTTCAATACTTTAATTATGTCATAAATTCAATTTATAATAATTTTATAATTTATAAAATAATTTTATAAGGTTTTATCACAAAATTTTGAGATTTTTATAAATTTATTGCCTTATAAGTCTTGACATGTCATAAAAATTGAATTATTTCTATTATTTTATGCAATATATCTATGTATGAAAACATGTGTTTACTCATTGCTAAATCTTTAGCTAACTTTGTTATTTTTCATAGGGTTATTGGATTTTAATAATCTCAACTTTGACGGACCTGATGTTTGATTTCAACTTTGTACTTATGGTTTTGGCCATATAAAGTAGTCCATGTCATCTTTTGGCCATATAAAGTAGTCCACATCATCACAAACAAACGAGTTAACTCTCATTTAATAAGATATTGTTGGAAGAAAATACCTCAAAGTTAGAAGTGGCTGTAAACATCTTTTGAGTTGGGATTAATCCCGACCAATAAATGAAAGTTGTGGTTATTAAAATTCAATAACCTATTTTAATATGATTTCAGGAAATGCAGTTTAGTTGGACATCATACATGCTTACATCTAGGATTTACACCTAGATAATACAGAAATTAGTGTTATGTTTTATTTGAATTATGTATGTTTGTCAAACAATTATTGGAATGTTTGTTTTAATAAAATATGGTTTTAATATTATTTCAACGCTTTAAATATCATGTGCTATAAGCAATCGATTCGCCTTCGTCTGCACCGATGATTCTGCCATTAGTTTGGGTGGAACACGCACCACTACCAGTTTCCACCGTCGGACTCCATCTCTTTCACATACTAATCGCCGCTTACATCCTCGCAAGCCTAATGTCGCAATCATCCACCACTAGTACGTACACCATTGATTCTCTTCACTCAAGCAAAACTACACCACCATAACATGAACCACCACCACTGCTGCTACCTTCCCTTTTGTTTTCTTCTTCCTTATCACCATAACCCTAATACCACCATCGACCACCAAAGTCCACCACCACTACACCAGTCATCATTGTCTACCTCTATGTCCATCCCAATTAAACCTTCCTACTTAAATCATCATCATCGATTAATTAGCCTTTTTCTGCCCTAACCCCCATCCCGGAAGCCCAAATCATCTGACAGACCCAGTCACCCACTTGATGGTGATAACAACCCCTCTTAAGTTCATCACATCTACCATCGATTGGAGGTGATTTAGGGCTGAGCCCTCCCCCTCGTTCCCATCAGATCCACCATCCAATACATGTGATTTAGGGTGTTGATGATTGTGGATGATGATCTAGGGCTAAAAACGATTATAGGTGATAAGACCATGGTGACTCATTTTTTTCGGCGGAGTTGTTTGGTGATGGTGGTAGGTTGTGGGTCGATGATTGCGGATGGTGGTTATGACTAAAAATGACAATTGCGAAGATGGTGGTCCAAGGTTTTGGTTTGAAGAAAATGATATGTTTGGTGCTTGATTTACAGGGGTGATGATGATGATAGGTTTGTGGTGGTGGTGGTGGTGATGTGTGGTCGTTGTATTGGTAATTTTGAAAATGAACATAAATAACCTTAAAGATTTAAAATTTACAAAAACAGTTCTTAATGTATACAAAGATTAAAATACTCTTACACTTAAAAAAAAGAAAGTTATATCAGATGCCAAAACAATTAAAAAATAAAACATCAAACATTAGTATGTTAAAGATTTTTTAACTTAAATCGTTAAAATAACCAAACCGCATGAGTTAAAATAGTAATTTAGTCTACACGTTGAAGACACAAGAGACTCGCTGTCAATAAAGCTAAAACATATGATATCCCACAACAGAAAACACATAAAGAAATAGAAACCTGTTTAATATTAATATTAAATAAACGGAATAAAGCAGCAAATCCACATTATTCATTTATTCCCACTGTCTTCACCACTTTACTACACACTCCCACCGTCTTCCACACCCCCTTTACGTAAACATCACAACTTCCTTCATACCTTCATCCTCATCATCTCAACACCAAACCCTAACCCTAATCCCCACAATCACCTTCCAACCATGAGCATGTACGGCAGGGACCCATGGGGCGGCCCATTGGAGCTGCACACCACCACCGACGACGCCACCGACGACGACCGGAGCCGAAACCTCAACGACTTCGACCGTGCGTCATTATCACGCCGATTGGATGAAACTCAGCAGAGCTGGCTCTTAGGCCCCGGAGAACAGAAGAAGAACAAGTATGTGGATCTCGGTTGCGTTGTTGTCAGCCGTAAGATCTTCGTTTGGACCGTCGGATTGATGCTTGCTGCCGGATTTGTCGCCGGAGTTGTTGCGGTGATTGTGAATGTTGTCCCTCGGCATCATAAACATCCGCCTCCGGTGGATGATTACACGGTGGCGCTTCGAAAGGCGTTAATGTTCTTCAATGCCCAGAGATGTAAGTTTGTTTCTTATGTGTTTGTCTCTGTTAATGCTGATATTATATGTGTATAGATTCATTTGTGTTCCATTAATTCTGAAATTTGCATAGAAGTTGTAAAATGATTAGTTTTTGGTATGGTTGAAAAAATCATTAGAAGTTGGTGGGCAATGAGTAACGACTAAGGATTAATCGAGATTTGTAGGGACTAATCGGATTGAACCAGGGCCGGCTCAACAAATTTGGAGGCCCTAAGCGAAATTAAAATTTGGGGCCCTTCTTCGGTAAAGAAAAGTAGATTTTTTAATCAGACATTTTTTCACATCAGTTTAATGTAACTTAATGGTTAACTAAATAAATAATGAATCTGGTTTTATAAATTAAATCCTATTCCTACAGTAAGCTACAAGGTCTGCTAAATAAATAATGAATACGGTTTTATAAATTAAATTCTAGTACAACTTACTAGTTTCACATCACTTCTTGATCCATATAAAACAAGCTATAAGGTCTACTTCAGATTATACGAATCAACTAAAAACAACTAGTTTCCTTCAACTATTAGTGATGATGCTCCTTATACTAAAAATAAGCCAATTGATCAACAGGCACCGATGTTTATCTATAAATACTGAAGCCAAACAATTAACTATAGCTGTAACAAAACATACCAGTTGGACTCATGGCAACATTGTGCTTGGGTGGTTCAACCTTTTTCAATGCCATTAGATTCTCTAGTAGATATCTCGTCATGAAATTTCCTGCAATGCGTTCAATTCCCATTCAATTTTTTATGATGTTAATAACCCTCTTTATGCAACATTCATACATATATTTCATAAGTAAGTGGTATGCACACATTAAACCTAACCATGTAAAAATCCAAACATTGTTTTACAGACCCTAAAAAAATACAAAACTTTATTTTTGAACTTGGATTCCTTTTCAATAAAAAAAATATTGTTAGTAAAGTGTAAACCACTCTGAAATTGAAGTCGGTAGAAAATTACCAATATCAAATGCACCATCTGCATAGTTTTAAATTCCGTGCTTGTTTATTCAAATCACTAACTACTCTGCTTCGAATTAAAAAAAAAACTTCTATGCAAACAAATAAACTAAACATATTAACTTGATAATAAAAAAGCAACCCTTGATTTTCTTAGACATTTTATACTTCAATAATCAAACAGAAGCATAGTGACCAACGACTGCACTTTAGCACATCGCAGTTGAGCAAGAACGTGCTCATCTTTGGAGCTTCGATTAAAGAGGTTTGGAGCTTCGATTAAAGAGGTGTTAGATAACTAATTTCAACCGTCGAATTCGACAAAGAGGAGTAGAAGGGCACCTCGAGTTCCAAATTGTGAAATCTAACGTTTCATCTTCCCTCTTCGGCTCTCCGCCGTTTGCGATTTACCCTAATCCTAATCAAATTCTACTAATGTTCTCTAAAGTTTTGATTTTACCCTCAAGAAAACTACCGTGCTCTCTCTCCACCATCCACCATTTGCAGCCCAGCTCCAAGCCGTAAAACAGACATGGCCCAATAATATTGATAACATTTTCAGAAAGATGGGGCCCTATTTTTTCGGGGGCCCAAAGCCCTAGCCTTAGTCTGTATAACCATTGGGCCGGCCCTGGATTGAACCTTATATGGTGATTTTCAAATTTATAGATATATATTATATATAATATTTTTGAAAATTATATATATATTCTTTGTTGTGATTCGGATAATAGGTGTTATTTTAATCGGACTCACCTATTTGTTGTTGGTACCTCACTCACAATCCTTACGAGAAACCCATATATAATTTTTGGTTTTGACCAAATTTTGACTAAATTTGTGTAATGTTGACCAATTTTCTCCGATTTTTAGCTGATTTTGACCGGATTTTACCATTTGACTACACCTGGTAAAACGGGCGGGTCGGGTGGTGGGTCAAGATGGGTTCGGGTCAGAACGGGTTCGTGTTAGGAACGGGTCAGGACGGGTTCGGGTAGAATGGGTTCGGGTCAAGACGGGCCGGGTCGGATCGAAAAAATACAAAATTCTCCATTTCCAACAAAATCATACATTTGATCACAACTGGCAAAATGGGCGGGTCGGGTCAAGCTAGGTGTTGGGTTAGAAAGGATTCTGGTCAGTATGAATAGTGCGGGTCAAGATGGGTCCATTTTCTTTGTTTGCATTATCATTAGTTTAATTTGATCGATGGGTATACTCGTACGCAAAATAGATCATTTGGAATCACAATTTTGTTTTTTAATGGTGTTTCGTTTGTGCATCTACGTGATGAGTGTAGCATCCACACCATATTTTTTTTCTCTCTTTCTCAATTTAACAACGTTACGCAGTAAGCGGTGGTGGTCGGGAGTATAGGCGGTGATTGGAAGCTTGTAGTCGTGACTCGTGAGTAGTGAGTTTTGACATATTATGGTGTTAAAAGCGGATTAAGATAGCAACCAAGCAAAGTGTTAGGTTGCTCGACAAACCACCTCACAACCCGTTGCGATCCAATTTCTAGCTTTAATTCGGCCCATCTTGACCCGTTGTTAATCTCACTTGTTTTAGCAACCCATCTTGACCCATTCTTAAATTTCCCCATGTCCAAGATGACCCATGAGGTAATTATGAAAGACACATATGAACCCAAAATTTGGTATACGGGTTAGCTTTGCCGGGTATACATTTGACCAATTAGTTGAGTGATTAGTTAAATTCAAATCGGTGGGTGATCGATAACCAATTAACGGGCATTAATCAGTGCTAGGCACGGATTTTTGCAACACTAGTTTTTGGATTAAATTTACCCAAAATCATTCAGTTTTCAAGCCATTTAGTTCTTATTCTAAGTATTTTGATAACAACACAAAATCCCGATTACTAGATAAGATGCATTTAAATTGAAGAAGAAACAGTGAATGTCGCTATTGGAGTATTTTGATTGACAAAATAGTGTCTGTGCAGCTGGAAAACTGCCAAGGCATAATAATGTTTCATGGAGAGGTAACTCGTGTATGAATGATGGAAAGTCAGACAAATCAGGAGCCGTGTTGAAAGATCTAGTGGGTGGGTATTATGATGCTGGAGATACGATAAAATTTCATTTCCCTAAAGCGTTTGCCATGACCATGTTAAGCTGGAGTGTGATCGAATACAGTGCTAAATATGAAGCTGCAGGAGAGCTCAATCATGTTAAAGAGATTATTAAATGGGGCACTGATTACTTTCTCAAGACCTTCAATTCTACTGCTGATACCATTAACCAAATCGTAGCGCAGGTAGATAAGTAAATTTGATCATTCTTGTATGTTCTATAACGTTCTGATTTTCTAAATGATAGAAGATCACCGTTGTAACCCTCTGGATTTTGGTTAACAGGTTGGAAAAGGCGACACTTCTGGTGGGACGAGTGATCCCAATGATCATACTTGTTGGATGAGACCTGAGGACATTGATTACCCTCGCCCTGTGACTGAATGCTCAAGTTGTTCTGATCTTGCTGCAGAAATGGCTGCGGCTTTAGCTTCTGCGTCGATTGTTTTCAAGGACAATAAGGCGTATTCAAAGAAACTTGTGCATGGGGCTGCAACTCTTTGGAAGTTTGCTAGAGATCAACGTGGTAGGTATAGTGCTGGCGGTTCTGATGCTGCTACATTTTATAATTCTAGCATGTATTGGGATGAATTTGTTTGGGGTGGAGCTTGGATGTATTATGCAACGGGTAATCAGTCTTATCTCTACCTTGCTAGTCACCCGAAGCTTGCTAAACATGCCGGTGCTTTCTGGGGTGGACCAGATTATGGTGTTCTTAGCTGGGATAATAAGCTTACCGGAGCTCAAGTAAGTTTGTCAAATTTCATTTTACATCTGAATTATGGTGTATACAACATGTGTTATTAAAAATCTTGTTATTCGCCTTTTTAGGTACTACTTACTAGATTGAGATTGTTTTTGAGCCCTGGTTATCCATATGAAGAGACATTGAAGACATTTCACAACCAAACAAGCATAATCATGTGTTCATACCTTCCATACTTCAATAGTTTTAACAGAACAAGAGGTAAACAAGTTTTAAATTTACAAAAACATACAAAAAACTTTGCAGAATTGTTTTTTGGCTGAATGCGTAATATAAATCATCTTCCATTACAGGAGGGTTGATCCAACTAAATCACGGTAGACCCCAGCCTCTTCAGTATGTGGTGAATGCAGCATTCTTGGCTAAACTTTATAGTGACTATCTTGATGCTGCTGATACTCCGGGGTGGTATTGTGGGCCCAATTTCTACTCAACCAATGAGCTACGTAAATTTGCAGAGAGCCAGGTATAACCTTTAGGTGACAATTTCGACCCATGTACTGTAAAATGGTCGATTTGGGTTGTCTTACATCTCAAATAAATCAAATAAGAAAATTAGCTATTTGAGGTTAAAAGTTCTCCAAAGTTTATATTTTTAATGCATATAACCTCCTAAATTGTTTTGTGTTACTCTTTAAATACTCATTGGTAACTCAAATTATTTACAATAAGAAGTGTCAAATCTTTTTGCTGTCCAACCCAATCCAGCCCATATTGACCTGGTACCCAACCCGCCCTTTTGACTCGTGTTTGTTTAACATGCAGATTGACTACATTCTTGGCAAGAACCCGAGAAAGATGAGTTATGTTGTGGGTTATGGTGATCACTACCCAAAGCACGTGCACCACAGAGGTGCATCTATTCCCAAAAATAAAGTTAAATATAACTGTAAAGGAGGATATAAATGGAGAGACTCTAAAAAACCAAACCCACACACCATCATCGGCGCAATGGTTGCAGGGCCAGACAAGCATGATGGTTTCCATGATGTGCGTACGAACTACAACTACACCGAGCCGACTCTTGCTGGAAATGCTGGTTTAGTTGCAGCCCTGGTGGCCCTATCAGGTGACCGAACAACTAAGATAGATAAAAACACCATCTTTTCAGCAGTGCCGCCAATGTTTCCGACTCCACCACCGCCACCAGCACCCTGGAAGCCTTGAGATGCTGCATGGGTTTGTTTTATAGTTCTTTTGTGACTTATAGTTAGATAGTGTTTACTGATGCTAAAGGGCAAAAAGGTATAGATAATATATATATGGAATACCATTGAAGAATGAAGAACAGGCAATTGGAATATAAGATGTGATTATACATAAACTGAATGCGTCTAATTATGTATGTGAACTAAAACATTTGAGTGAATTCTTTTGTTTTTTCTTTTTGTTCATTTTAGTCGGGTTGAAGATTATCTTTACATTAGACAATTGAGATTGGACTATTGTTTAAACTTTTGTTTTTTTTTTTCCTTTTGATCGGTTTGAACCTAAAACAAATCGAGCTACTCGCCAACTCTGTCATCACATGTTTGTTCATTTTCTTCAACGTACATGTAAATGCAGTTTGTTCCTAGAAGTTTGTTCGATGCAGATGACATGTTTGTTTATTTTGGTTAATGTACACGTACATGCATTTTGTTCCTTAACAATCTGTCAATTCATGGTGAAATATACAGTGTACACTCATCTAAAAGAACTCAACCGTACGAAAAGCCTATCAAATGTCAATGGTTTGGTTCACTTTGGGGATCGTGGTGCTCACTGCTCAGTGTTCCAAAGTCAGGTCTTAGTTGAAGGCCTCTTCCTTCTAGTTTCATACAGGTTTCAAGTGGAATATCACATGTTACTCAATATATAATCAATATATAGGATATAGTTTCACGACAAATTACAAGAAATAACAAATCACATCATAGGTTATAATTGAGTTCAACAGATCATGATCTTAAAAAATGCTGCCAAAATATTGAGAGATGCCGCTACCTAAAAGCTATCTAAACACCTTACCTTCAGCTTCCTGTAACATCCAACGCGTATGCCAATTGTCCTTTCTTTAAAATTGTAAACAAGCTGACTAAACACAGCAGCGAGGGCTAAAACAGATCTATGAACGTGTGGGCTCTTAATCGGAACGAGGGGAGGGGCAAACTAGTAATCTTGCTTCTTGGGACATTCTGATGCCCTGTGCCCAGACCGTCCACAGTTGAAGCACGCGCCATCAAAGTTTCTATCATTCCACAAAAATATTCAATATTGTTTTTGGTGAAGTATAAATAATAATTTGTTATTAAGATTGTTTAAATGGACAAAATTTTAGTACCTGTCCCTCATCCGAGATGAAGAGCCCGACCCCCTAGTTCCAAAAGATGGAGAGCGTGAAGATCGTCTTTCACCAATTAACCAATCACTTCCACCACCACTTCTAGAGCCGCCTCTGGACCAGCTACTGCCGCCACTCCTACCGCCTCGCCTGAAACTATCCCCTTCATCTTCTGATGAAAACCGACTTCCGCTACCCCAACTACCACGTGAACCGCCTCTTCTTGAGCCTGATCCCCGTGAACTTCTCTCCCTGTTTGAAAACTTACCATAGAAGTCACCAGCTGGACCATCATCTTGCAATGCAGGCAACTGCAAATACCACCAAATTATAAATTCATATCAGTAATCCAATATATTAAAATACATGAATCAAAGTATCGTAAAAGATAAATGTTAATAACCTTTGTAATTTTTGTAATAGTATTGCCAGGTGGTAAGTCCTTGTTTAAAAGCTCTTTGGCAATCTCTTCTGGAAGATCAAAAACCGCTCCCTGAACCTGATATAACAGTTAAATGTCACAAAAATAAAGCAACAGTGAAGAAGATATATTAATTAGATCACATTGATGAATACACACCCTTTCATCTGCAATAATATGTATTTTTCCCAGTTCATCGGCAGCAGTTGCATAAACATCAGCCAAGAATCCTGTAACGGTTCTAGCTGACATGAATCCTCTTGACAAAGCAGGATCCCTAGTCAGTTGCAATGTTGTCCATCCCTGAAAACGCAATCATTGAGGAATTAAAAATCAAAATAAAAATAAAGATAACAGATAAAAATTCACGTATGCAAAATTGTTAAAATAAAGTACCTGCTCGTGTGTGATAAGAGAACGGGAAGATGGGGGCTTTGAGAAACCACTCAATTGTGCAAGAGCAGCAGCAAGAGCACTCGCACCCTGTTCTTCAATTAGTTTTTGTGCAGTTGGAGTGAAGAACTGAATAGACTCCTGATGAACACCAGCGAGTGTAGCAACAACTTGCTGAGCTGAAGATTCCAATACATCTTCAACGGCTGGAGGATTTATGAAGTCAAATTTGCACCCAACATCACGCTCAAGAGATCTAATTGTTCTCCTCTGACTATTTGTAAACATCAAAATGGCTGTGCCTTCCTTCCCTGCACGTCCTGTTCTACCAGATCGGTGTACAAAAGTTTCTGGATCATTTGGTAGTTCATAGTGGATAACCTGAAAAGAAATACAGTACACATCACAATTGCGTACAAAAAGTTCACTAAGGGGCTGTTTGGATGCGTAGTTTGAAAATTTATAATGATATTCAATAATAAGAATCATATAATCATCTTCCATAAAAAGGGTTGTTAAAGAATGTGTTTGGATGTCCTTTTGTGTTTGTCTGTTTGACAATGTAGAACTCAGATGTTTGAGCGTTTGACAAATGTAATTATTCAGGATATCAATAGATAAAAGGCAAAAGAAGGTAAGACAGTTTAGTCGTGTGTTTGTTTAGGGGAATAAAGTATTTTACCTTTCCACATTTCAACTGTTCAAAAATTCACATTTAGAGTATCTTGAAAGTTAATTGATTTTCATTTGCCACATCAACAAAAAAAAGTCAAACGTGGTCAAAGTTACTAACAGATTAGCTGCCATGTCATCAATTTAACAGGGGTAAACAGGTCAGATTCGCCTGATTAGAAATTTTGAAAGTTTGAAACTATCTGTCAAGAAATGAGGATAACCCTTATTTTGGAGAGAAAACTACTATATTCTACAATAATTAAAAAATGACCAAACTATACTACCATTTTATGCAACTGGCCCCAGATAAAATGAGCAAAAGTTGTGAAAAAGGAGACATGTTTGTTAAATGAAAGCAGAAGCATCTCCAATTAGGATTAAAAACAGGTACATATGTAATTTTAGGTATGAAACTGATTTTTTAAATCTTAAAATAATCAGAGATAATGAGAAGCAGAATTTGTATCCACACAATTAGGATTAAAAACAGGTACATATGTATTTTTAGGTATGAAACTGATTTTTTAAATCTTGAAATAATCAGATAATTAGAAGCAGAATTTGTATCCACACAATACAAGAAACATTGGTTAAACTTACTAAATCAACATTGGGTATATCAAGGCCACGAGAAGCAACATCAGTAGCAACAAGCACGGTGAACTTTCCTTGTCTAAACCCATTTAATGTTCTTTCCCTTTGATGTTGAGATATATCACCATGTAATGCCTCTGAAGTAATACTATTAGTCAATGCTATTGACACCTCATCTGCATCCCTTTTCGTCTGAGTAAAAACAATGGTCTTCCCACCCTTTGCATATACCTATAAATAAATAATTATCACAAAACAGTAAGTGTCCCATTCACTGAATGATTCAAGATTTGACCTTCACATAATAAAGATCTAATATATAAGTCCCATACCGTGACAAGGTCACCAAGTATCGTCCGCTTTGAAGTTGAGGTTGTTGGTATAGCATATAGCTTGATACCCTCTGCTAGCTTTTCGTCTTGATCGCCAACCTTTTAGGTTCAACAAAACATTTGTTTATTAGTTTAGATAAGAAGTTTAAACGTGGATATGTAGAAGGTTTAAAAAGATAAAAAATGAAAATATCACAAACATTAGATACCCTTAAAATCAATCTTACAGCTAGAAATAAATATTACTCAGATAAACAGTTGTTTGAATGTTTAACAAACTCTAACTATTTAAAAAACATTAATACATAAAATGAATAGAAAGAGCATTCTCACAAAAATAAGTCTTACGTCTTGTGACATGGGAGTAAAAAGCCAATTAAATCACGTTAAAAGAAACGGGTTATTGTGCAAGTCTGCGTAACCCTTTAATGATCAATTTTGTGATACCTAGTATGAGACTAATTATTTGATGGTAATCCATTGCAGTAATCAAATAATCAGTTTCAAAGCGCAAAATCCTAATACCTCCTATATAAAATTCTTACATTCTAGCAAATAAACTGTAACATAATTCCAATATCACAATAAAGTGTAAACTTACCAAATCAATTGTCAACGGATTATTCAAATATTTCCTTGATAGTTTCTTGACCCAACCAGGCATAGTTGCAGAGAAAAGCATGCTTTGCCTCTCTGACGGAAGCTTCTCCAAAATATGTTCCACATCTTCCTCAAAACCAACAGCAAGCATTTGATCAGCTTCATCAAGAACCAAGAACTGAACCTCCCCCAACTTTAAGCTATTACTTCCAATAAGATCAATAAGTCTTCCAGGTGTGCCAACCACTACATCAACCCCACGAGACAAAGCATTTTGTTGTGAAGAATATGAAACACCACCATACACACAAACAGTGCTCAAGTATGGAGCAGACTCTTTGATCTCTGTTTCTACTTGCCTTGCTAATTCCCTTGTAGGTGCAAGTACTAAAACTCTAGGAAGTCGTTGACCACGCCTTTATGTTCAAAAATATATATAAGAAAGCCATTAGATCCAACATTATTTGAGTAATCAAATATCAAGTACAAATATTATAGAATAAAGATGAAAAAAGGAAATTTTGTTGACTGGTACCTTGGAGAAATTCTTTCTTCATCGTCTTCGGTAAGTCTTTTGATTATAGGAATCCCAAAAGCTAATGTCTTTCCTGTCCCAGTTTTGGCACGGGCAATAATATCTCTACCTTCTAATGCAGGAACCAAGACAGCTCTCTACATGATTGAAACAAAAGCAAGTCAACACATATTTTACTCTAAAACTATAAACATAAAAACTCAATATACAGTACACTGTATATAACTTCTTTTAAAATGAATTAAAATGAAGATAAGATAATTATGTATATGCATTCATTCCCATATGTGACTTCAGATATTCGATTAAATTTACAAAAAACCAACTAAAAATTCTATTTTCTTCCTTTGAACAGCAAGAGGAACTAAAATTGCTGACCTCCTTTATCAAGATTTCTGATTGAAACTACTGTGCACACACACAAGATTAAAATACAAGCCAAAACAATAATATCAGCATTCACAGAGAAGTGATAATGTTTCATGTTGAAAGTATCATCAATTTCAAATTCAGGATAAAGATTGCTAACAATATCCATAACTGCAACATATAAACATATAGAAAAAAGGGAGAAATCAAGAAATTACTTGAATTGGGAACAGCTTAGTAATCCCTCTTTTCTCAAGCCCTTGCACAAGCCTCTGAGGCAAACCCAATTTACTAACCGCCAATTCATCATCATCAGCACCACCACCAACTCCACCATCTTCAAATTCAATTTCAGACCCATCATCATACTCTCCATCACTACCACCCAACGACGAATCATCCTCATCAAACACCCCAAACCCCTCGAACGCCTTCTCACTCAGGATATTATTGGGCGCGGCGGTGGCCGCCGAGACAAACCCAGAACCACCGCGGGCTCCGGCGGCGTTACGGTGGGGAATCGAGGCTGCTTTGATGGAGGTGAAGTGGGTTCTGTCGGTGGGGCGGTGGAGGTGTGTGGGGGCTGTGGGTGTGGTGAGCTTGCGGTGGAGGTGTTGTTCTAGTGATGGGTTCTTGTGGTAGATGGAGGAGACCCCTATGATTGAAGAAGAACAAGCCATTGTTGAAGAAGAAGGTGAGGAAGAAGATGATGGGGGGATAAGGTGAGAGGTTTATGGAGATGAATGGTGTTAAGAGGACACCTTGTTGGCTATAACTAAAACCTCCACTATTTATATTTATACCTCAATTTAATAAAAAATAATAAATATGAAATGTAAATATCTATCCATTGGAATTCGGTTTTACACCCTAAATTTTGATAAAAATAATTATTTTAGTTAAAACTAATATTTAGTCCCATCTCGTTGTGATGGGGCGTAAAATCGTGTAAAATAGTAACAATGTCACGTCACCCTCAACGACCACTAACACCGGAAAAACTCGTTTTAGGAAATAAATAAATAAATAAAAACCGACGAAAAGTATACATAAAAACAAAAAATATTAAACACAATAATTAAGTGGATCTAGTACCCCACACGTTACTACGGGGTCGTTAAACATAAAAAAAAGACATAACAACGATGAACCACATATGTTACGGCGTGTTAACTTTTAAAATTTATACCGAAATGTAAAACGAAAAAAGTGTAAATATGAAATGTATAAGGGAAGAAAGTTGAAAGTGACAAAATTTATTGGCTAGATTGTAAAAGATGTAAAAGTATTGGATATAAAATAAAGAATTAAAAGAAAGAAAAAAACAAAGAATATGTACAATTATTAAAGCTAATGGTACAACAATCAATGCATTGTAAAGTTGATAATTAGTATATATTAAATATTAAAAAGATCAATTATTTAATTTTAAAAATTTTGTTAGTTGTTTAAGTTTTACTTCAAAATATTTATGAGTTGTTTTCTTAATTTTGATGCAAAAGTTTCATCGATTATTTTGATTTCATTTCAATTTATATAATATTAATTACCAACTTAGTTATACATTATGGTTTATACCATATATTTTATAGATTGTACCTTATTTTGTTTTCTTTTTTTTTTAACTTTTAACCCTATAGTTTTCAACCTTTACATTTAACACTAAGGGGTTGTTTAGTAGCATCTGAATCAGCCTCTTAATGGTTCAGATGTCTGAATGGTTCAACACTTAATGATTCAGTCTGTTTGTTTCGCGAGCAAATCTCTGAATGTTTCAAACATTTGTCTCTGAATGGTTAAGCATTATACTAATGTTGAATGGTTAAAAGGTCTAATGCTGAATGGTTAAAACAGCTTATCTAAATTGATCAGACATTTGCTTTTGAATAGTTAAGCGATATACTAGCTATTAATGGTTCAGACCTCTTAATGGTTCAGCACTTAATGGTTCAGACCTCTTACTGGTTCAGCACTTAATCATTCAGAATTTACCAAACAGCCAACACTTATTTTCACTTTCAACTTTAGTCTCATTTACTTTTATTCTTTTATAATCGTTTCATTTTACTTATCAGTCTAAACTTTTCGAGTTAACATACTGCAACATGCATACATGGTTCAACATTTTTACGTATGTTTAACGGTCGCGTTGTGTTTAACGTTTCGTTCTAATTTATACACATTAACACGTCGTAACACACGTGCACAGTTTCATGTTTTTACATTTATTTTTACTTCGGTTTTATTTATTTTGTTTTACGAGATTTTCTGATGTTGATGGTCAACGGTGTGATAATAATGCTACATAAAACGGTTTACGCCCCCACCGCAATGCGTGCGGCTTGAATACTAGTTTACATCCAAATATAAAATTTTAGATTAAATTTGACATAAAATGATAAAATTTTTGGACTAAAATTTATTTTTGTAAACTTTTGAAGAAAAATAGTTATTTTTGTCAAACCGTTAGAAAACAAATTTAATTTAACTCTATTATTACTATACAATTCAGAGACCATATAAACGAAATGTGAATATCCATCAATAAATTACAGAAATGGTCCTTTAAGTATGTATAAAATTATGGATCTTGTCCTTTAACTTTCAAAATTGCACTGGCTATCCTTTTTATTGAACTTACTTTCACTTAATACCCTCATCCGTTAAAAAAATTATGTTAACCCCACTCACGCCCCTCTCACGTGAGGGGCAATTTCGTCCTTTTATATTTTAACAGACTGATGCAGACTATAAATAAATACCCCATACCCCCATCTTCTTCTCCACTGAATTTAGGGTTCTTGCACTTGAAATATAAACAAACAATTATGGTTATTGTTGGTGTGGTAAGCAAGTTGTTCTAAGAAGCTCGTGGACCCCTAGAAATCCTGGTCGTCAGTTCTATGGATGTCCTGAAAAGGTAAGTCTCCTTCATCTTTAATACTTACTTTTTTTGTTGTTCTTCATCCCTATTTATCTAAAAAAGTTGTGTTGTAATGTAGGGATTAAATTGTCGTTTCATAGGATGGTTTGATCTGCAGATGTGTGAAAGATCAGTGTTGATTATTCCAGGTCTGTTGAAGGCAAAAAATGAACTTGAAGAAAATCTGAAACTTAGTTAAGCTGAATCAAGGAAATAGAAGAAGTGTTTGTTTATGACCTGGATTGGGATTATTGTGTTTTTAGCTGCTATAAAAATGTACTAAGCTAATGTCTTTCAACTGATTTTGTATTAGGCAAATGTACTAAGCAAATGTAAAGTTTTGGGACTAATCTATTGTTTCACTATGGTTGTGGAATATGCAATCAATGTTTTGAATCTTATATTGTTTCCTCTTTTATGTTTGACAATATTACTACAATTGAAATAGAATATCGTTATCTACATAAACATGCATTACATGAATTCAAGCAAAATTATAAATTACAAATGCATTTAACCAAACATAAACCATCATATTGCATTAGAACCATACAACCAACAAAGTCTTTCAACATACACATAAAACAGACACCACCACAGTTATCAAAATACACCATAAGGTTTGTTCATTACATAAACCATAGACCATTCATTAAATAAAACATAAACCACCAAAATACTAGTTACACAAAACTAGCTTTGTCCTCTGCAAGTCCTGCTATTGTGGCATGTTTGTTTACACTTGCCACAGGTCATTGATGTTGTTTTCCTTGATAACTTCCCATCTTGTGTCACATCCTCTAACTCTACTGTTGATCTCTTCCTTGCCTTTCTTGGCCTCCCAACAGGCTTCTGATAAATATGTGGTATGATATTGGGCATTTGGGATTTTGGCCATATTGATCTACAATTAATTGGATAGATCTTGAACTTATAAACTTCTTTCCATCTTTCCATCCTGTAAATAGGATTCAAAAAGCTTTCAGGTAAGCCAACCGATTATCCATTTGCAGCTTTATTCTAGATGGCTGCCACTGCATGTTTGCAAGGTATGTCAGTGAGTTCCCATCTTCTACATGCACAGCTTCTCTGACTCGTGTTCACCACACAATGATCTCCAAATGGCCCACATACTTGATAGTGTTCTTCCCCATTCCAAATCAGAGTATACCTATCAATAATGTTTTGATAGAACATATTAGTAGCATATGATTTTCACTTTAAAATCATTCATACTTTTATAATGACCTACTAACCTGGTAGCATCCTTCTTGGTTGACTCAAACAGTTTAGTAGCATATGGTGTTAATAAACCCTCACTTCTTTCAATAACTTTAAGAATGTTCACTATTCTCCTCATCAAATACTTCCTTATGTACTCTAAAATAGTGATTATGGGTTTGTCCCTACCATCTAAAATCTTAGAATTCATAACTTCACACATGTTATTAAGCATGACATCTGAGACTGCCTATAATCAAACAACTATTTTAGACAACCATATGTAATGATTTACTAATGAAAGCCTGATGTACTCTATAATTACCTGAGAAGTGTGATCTTGCCCAATGTTTGGGTGGTATTTTAGATAACCACACATGTGCATCATTATTGAACTTCTTTAGCTCATCCATTTCCTTTTCAAATCTAACAATTGTTGTAGCTATGGAAATTTTCCATAGCAAATCCTTGTACACTTTTCCTTTGAAAGTTTGTCTCATATTCTCATTGATATGTCTGAGATAGTATCTATGTTCAACACATGGGAATACCTTAGCCAATGTAGGTATAATGCCTTGTTTTGAACATAAAACACATATGAAATTATGTGAGTTATAAAAGCCTGAATTGAAATTATTAGCTATAAATGTAAACAAATTAAAGCACATAGGAATACCTTTTGCCTATCACTTATAAATGTAAAGTTTGAGTTCCTCTCTAAGTCCATATCATCACCAAGGTAGTGTAGAAACCATGTCCAAGAGTTGAAAGTTTCTGCTTCTACTATGGCATAAGAAAGTGGATAAATACCATTATTTGGGTCAATACTCACTGCAGTAAGAACCAGGCCTGGAAAGGGACCTTTCATGAAGGCCCCATCAAGGCCTAATAGATCTCTCCCAATTGCTTTGAATCCTTGTTTTAAGGAACCTAAACACACATACACTCTCTTGAATCTTTTGTGTTCACTTGTTGGGTCTGTTGATGGCTCAACCTCCAATTTCACTGTTGTACCAGGATTTGTGTTCATCAGTTCATCCAAATAATCTCTAAGAATACCATGCTGGAGATTTGTAGTCACCATGGATCTAGACCATAACTATGTTCTTGGCCCTGAAAGCCTTCATCTGAGAAACTCCAACTTCATACCTTCTCTGAAACTACTCTTGAACTGCTTTCATTGGAATATTAGGATTTTCCTCTAATTGATCCATAAGTTGTTTAGAAAGAAAAGTTGTTGTACATGCTTTAATATGCCTGCTTTGAAGGCATTTATGCTCATCTACTAAGGTCTTAACCACCCATGTCTCTAATTTAGATTCCTTGGAAAGTAAAAGCACCCAAGGGCATGTATTGTTAGATCTAGGAACAATAGATCTAGATCATTTTGTATAGACTTAGAACTTTAATCAATTTATAATGAATGATTATAATTTATTATTATGATGTATGCATTATGTATATAGGTTAACCCATATGTGTGTTAAGTTATGTATGATTGCAGTTACAAACTTTATACTTGGTCAATTACTGAAATTGACTAAGTGTAAGAAACATCTACGGATAACATTTTGTTCTTCCGTAGATGTGTTTCTTACAAGTAACATACATCCGAAGATCATCTGCGGATGAACAATCAGCTCTGGAGTTCAAGTGAAGTCAATCAAAGAGTTCAAATGAAGACTCCTGCGGATGAGCAAACTCCTACGGATGAGCAAACACCTTCGGAAGACTGAATACCTTCAGAAGACTAAGTACCTTCGGAAGAATAAACACCTACGGAAGACTATGCAGCTGCGGAGTCCAAACACTTGTATTTAAATAATGCAAGTGTTACAAGTCAACAAGTCAACAAGACAGTTGTGCGAATCCCAAGAGATCCGGTGTTTCCTTAACTGAAACACGTGTGCCTATAAATATGGATCCTAGGTTTCACATCAAAGAGACACAAGAACAGAATCGAACACGAACACCCAAGCAACAATACGACAAACCAAAACATCACATCAAACATAAACCCTAGCAGCCGTCACATCAACATCAACACGTTCGAAGCATTTATTGTTTATATCATACATTATTTATTCATCTGTAATCATTAATCAATTTTAATGAAATACTTTTGAATCAAATCCTGTTTGCTTATTAATTGTGTTCATATCATTGTGTTCGTCATAATCATCATTCAATATATTTGATATTTATTTATTAAACAATTAAACAAGTTAATGTTGATTCCGCAAACATTAACTTGATTTTCTATTAACACTGATAATTCCTGACTGTGATCCTTGGATTCACAGGTGGTATCAGAGCAAATGCTCATTGATTTAGATCGATTGATCTATCAGTGTTAATAGTGTTTAATTGTTTGCTTGTTTCACTAGATTTGTCAGTTTTTGCTGATTAGATCTATTGTTTTTAAGCAAATCATTTTTGTGTGCATTGATTAAAATAGTGAATTGTCCTTCAGCAAGTATTGTTTCATTGCTTGATTAACTTGGGTCAATATTCAAATCAATTGAATAGTAGATCTTGGTTATTGATTGACATTCATTAATTGTTCAAGTTTATTTGAACAAATACATTAACAAATTTTTTATTCAACAAATCAAAACATGAGTAACTTTGGTGGATCATCATACCAACCTCCAAAGTTGGAAACAAAAGCAGACTGAAAAATCAAGTTCAGGATTCCTGTGAATTATACAGATTCTGACTTATGGGTGTCAATAACTGAAGGTCCTTATATTCCACCCACTCTTGGGCCGGATTATAATGACAATAATCAACCCATAAGTACAAAGGATCTGTCACCTGATGATATTAAGAAGGTTAAAGTTGATATTAAGGCATACAACTTGCTTAGTATGGCTTTACCTAAAGAAATATTAATCAGATGTGAGAATTATAAAACAACAAATTCCTTGTGGAAGATACTTCATACACTTTGTGAAGGGAGTGATGAAATCAGAAGCATTAGGAAGGACACCCTTCGTTCACAATATGGAACCTTTCATCATATTGAGGGTGAATCAATTCCTCAACAACTCCATAGATTTATGCAACTTGTAACATAGATGAATATCTTGGAGTTGAAATATACAAATGAGGAATTAAACAAAAAGATGCTCCATACTTTGCCTGAAAGTTGGAAGCAAACTGTGTCCATGTTCAAGAACACCATTGACCTCAAAGCAACTGGTTTAGATACTTTGGTGGCTAAAGTTGAGGCTCTTGAATTGGATGAAAAATCAAGAAACAAGAGTGTGAGAACACATGTCTCACCCTATCACTTTAAAGAAACAAAAAGTGCCGGAAGTGCATTTATTTCCAATAATGATAGTGATAACTCTTGTACTTTGAATGAAGATACAGAGGAAGTAAGTTTCTATGCATCAAAGCCTTCAAAGAAATCATCTCAAAGTAAGTCAAGAAAAGAAAAAGGAAGAACTGATGATAGAAGAGATACATCATCAGCAAAGTCTTCATCAAATAACAACCAAACAGAGTCCATCACCGTCATTCTGGACTCTGAAGAACAAAAAGCAGCTTTTGCAGCTTTCAGTTCAAGTTTTCAAGCTTACCTGGGAAGCTCATTAACATCTGCTAACATTTGCCAGCAAGACTTGGAAGAACTACATCCATATGTAGTAGAGGAGATGGGTCTATAATGGCAAATGGCAATGATTGCTTATAGAGCCAAACAATAACTTAGGAGGAATAAAAATTTAGTTGCAGCAAGTAAATCATCAAAGATTGGTGTGGATAAGTCAAAAGTAAGATGTTTCAAGTGCAATATCTATGGACATTTCTCTAGAGAATGTAATCAACAATCAAATCTTGACTTGACACAACATCAGCAACATCAGTCTCACCTACCATCATCATCTCAAAGATCTTTCAGACAACCACAACTGTCCAACTCATCCCCACCAGCCACAAATACATCAGCAGGAACAAGTAACTCTAAAGAAACTGGGCTAATCATACTTCAAGATGGAACATGTGACTGGAGTATGTTTGAGAAGGAAGTCTTGGAAGATAATCAAGCTTTAATGGCTCACATGGAAAACAAAGTTCCACCCATGGCTAGAGAGGTAAGAGATAGGTTATGTTCATCAATATGTGTTGAGGAAGTTGAAAGATATATAGTCCATGCTCAACAACTTGCTGATAAAGTTAAAGAAACAATGATTTTTAATGAATCTCATGTAAGAGAACATATATTATATCAAATCAAAATTAACTCTTTACAAAAGGATTTAGATAAACTTGTTTCAGAAAATTACAGTTTAAAAGCATAAGTTGAGCATCTGACTACTTCCTTAACTAAATCCATGACTAATCATGCATCAACTGAAGTGAAACTTCAGAAGTTTCAATTTTCATCTTAGCAGTATGAGAAATTATTAAATTCTCATATTGAATCAAAGAACATGTATGGGTTGGAATATAATGTTGTGGCACCTCCTATAAACAATAATTACTCACCTTTACCTAAATCAATGACAAATAACTTGTCAAATCATTTTGTGCCAAGCACCAAGTTTGAAACAAACTCTAATCAACAAGTTAATCATAATAAAACTGAGGTGAATGAAACTAAGTCTTCTGAATCAAAAAAGATTAATCAAAATGACTCAGAATTTGACTTTGATGAGTGTGATGACTTGGATGATTCTGATGAACATGATGATGATCTACTGAACATTGGTAAGAATGTTGCTTTTGAAACAAACATTCCAAAAGTCCTTGAAGAAACAATCATTCCCAAAGTTCTTGAAGAAACAAAGTTGCCATATCCTCCAAAACAAAGAAACATGCTAAAGACTATTTGCAAGAGAATAGCTCAGCTAAATGAAGGTCTTCAAGAACTTCATCAGCAACAAAAATCTTCAAATGAAGAAATTGAAAAGTGTGCATCTACTGAGGAAGTACACACAGTTTCGGTAGATAAAGGAAAGAAGAAGCAATCAACAGATCCTCAGCGGAAGAAGAAACCTTCTTTAGTAGGAGATCTGCGGAAAACCAAATCTACTGATTCAGTAGATGATCTACGGAAGGCAAAATCAGCAGCAAACAAATCAAAGCCTCAAAAGCTGAAAGAGGATAAATCAACTACAAAAATGGAAAAGGATGCAAAGCCTCAGAAGTTGACAAAGAAGAAGAAAGTAACTGATTCTGACAAAGAATCAGAGGAGATGTATTGCAAATGGTGTGATATGAAAAACCACAATACTGAAGATTGTTACTTCAGTAGTTATTGTTCTATTTGCAATATGAACAATCACATGACATCTGACTGCTACTTCAACAAACATTATGCTATTTGTAACAAAAATAACCATTCAACTCAGAAATGTTATTTCAACAAAAAGAACAAGACAAAGAGCACAAATAAGAAACAATCAGATAAAGCTGAATCAGTCACTCAATCTACTGATGGTGGAAAAGGTTCAAAAACTAAGAAGCAACAACAAAAACAAAGGCAAAACCAAAGGAGAAAACATCCACTGATGTTCAACCTTTGAAGAAAAGAACAGCATTTCAGCAATCAAAAACACCTCACAAAAGGGTGGATTTGACTGAAAAAGAAACAAATGCTGATGATGCTTTCTTTGATAATTTTAAAAAAGGAACTCATGTACCTCATTCAAAATCAAAAGATAAGGAAACTTTCATCAATCAAGATTTATTATCAAAACCAAAGCATCAAACCAACAAAAATAAGGTGAATGAAGAAGAGATTGAGAAACCAGGACCTAGTTCAGCAACCTCATTTCAACAAAATCATCCTCACCTGAAACAACTCAAAATGAATCAATTAAAATTAAAATTAATAATAAACTTCAAGACTTATTCATGAAAGAGTAACAATTTTAGACACTGCTGGCAAACCCAAAATCATTAAGGCTTGGGTTGTCAATTCTAACTGATTTCTTTATGTGTGCAGGAACAATCTTGGAGAACTAACAACAAGTGGTATGTTGATAGTGGTTGTTTCAGGCATATGACAGGAAACTGTTCACTTCTCCATGACTTCAAGCATAAAAATTCCTCATATGTGGCATTTGGTGGGGATAAGAAGGGAGGTAAAATAGTTGGTGAAGGAATGGTAACTAATGGTGTGCTCAAATTTGAGAAAGTAAACTAGTGTGAAAATTTACAATATAATTTACAGAGTGTGTCTCAAATTTGAGATCAAAATTATACCATATTATTTGATAGCAGTAATTGTTATATTCTTAAGCCAGGTTTTTCAGTTCCAGAAGATTGGATCCTTCTTAAAGCATCAAGAAAAGAAAACACATATGTTTTGGATATGAACACCACTTCTCTCACAAGACATGAAACATGCCTCCTATCTAAGTCATCAAAAAGAAGGATCTTAATTGTGGCATAGAAGGATTGTTCATTCTAACATGAAGAACATGAATAAATTAGTGAAAAATGAGCTAGTAATTAGATTGCCAAAGAAAGAGTTTTATTGTTCAAACCATTGTCCTTCATGTTATAAAGGAAAACAACATAGAGTGTCTCATAAATCCAAAATTATCAATACAAACACTACACCACTCAAATTACTTCATATGGATCTGTTTGATCCAACCAATGTGATGAGCATTGGAAAGAGGCAATATTGTTTGGTGATAGTTGATGATTTCACTAGATTCACATGGGTCTTTTTCTTAAAATAAAAGAGTGAACCATCAAAAACATTAATGGACTTTGTTATTAAGATTGAGAATCAACTTGATTTAAGAGTTAAAATTTTCAGGAGTGACAATGGGACTGAATTTGTTAATACTGACTTAGATTCTTTTTGCAGGAATAAAGGTATTGCAAGACAATTCAATGCATCAAGAATTTCACAACAGAATGGAGTTGCTGAAAGAAGAAACATAACACTTATTGAAGCAGCAAGAACAATGCTAGCTGATTCACAATTGCCAATCACCTTTTGGGCTGAAGTAGTGAATACAGCATGCAATGTTCAAAATAGAACATTGATTGTAAAAGAACATAATAAAACACCTTATGAGCTTCTATTTAAAAGAAAACCTTACATAGGATACCTTAGAGCTTTTGGGTGTCATGTATCTGTTTTAAACACAACAGAACAATTGGGAAAATTTTCAGAAAAAACCTATGATGGTTTCTTTGTTGGATATTCTTCAACATCTAAATCTTATAGGATCTATATTCCACAACATAACATTATGGAAGAAACTCCTAATGTGTCATTTGTTGAATCCTTAATTCCTAAATCTATAAAAGGATCATCATGGTTGTTTGATATAGATGCACTAACAGACTCATTTAACTCTGGTTATTTGAATAATGCAGGATCTGATGATACATGTTATCCATTTGTTCCCCCAAATATGAATTAAGTGTCATTATCTGTTGATCCTCTAAGAATACACACATCAAGTATTATATAACAAGGAACAACAAATAATAACAAAGATGTTGCACAAGTTCAGCAAAATGGATGCACATCCTCAGATGGAAACACTCCATCAGCAGCTGCTGACTCTGCATCCGCAGATGTGCATTCTGCATCCGGAGATATGAATAATGTCTCAGCAGATGTTCCATGCTCTCAAGAAGATACCACAAACATTGGAGATGATTCAGCAAGTCCACATACCATCCGTAGATGTTCCTGTAACTCCTACGGAAGCTCAAAATACATCCGGAGAAGTTCCTGCGGAAGATATTAATGATGCTCTTGATATTCAAACTCAGGAAGACCACTCCATACCCAATGATGAACAGGAGGAACGCTTTGATTACTTCCTAAATTCATCAGCTGGATTGGATCCATCTGCATCAATAAATATGAATAACTTGGAATCTTCTATTCCATTTGAAACAACTCCAACAACAAGAATTCATAAGACTCATCCAGTAAACAACATTATTGGTGATCTTGATAAAAGAACTAAAAGAAGCCAAGGTGGAGCTGCAAACATCTGTCTTTTCACTTGTTTTCTTTCGCAAGTGGTTCCTCAAAATATCATAGATGCTCTAAAGGACAATAGCTGGATTGAAGCTATGCAAGAAGAGCTTCAACAATTCAGAAAGCAGAAAGTCTGGAATCTAGTTAAGTTACCTGAAGGACAACATCCAATTGGAACAAGATGGCTCTTCAATAATAAACTAGATGATAGAGGTATAATTGTGAGAAACAAAGCAAGGTTGATTGCACAAGGTTACACACAAGAAGAAGGGATAGATTATGATGAAGTTTTTGCACCAGTTGCAAGAATTGAAGCCGTAAGAGTATTTCTAGCATATTCATCGTATAAGAAGTTCACTGTCTATCAAATGGATGTCAAATGTGCTTTCTTATATGGGAAAATTGATGAAGAAGTCTATGTAGCACAACCTCCTGCATTTGAAGATCCTCATTACCCACACAGGGTATACAAGCTTGATAAAGCTTTGTATGGTCTTCACCAAGCGCCAAGAAAGTGGTATGAAACATTATCATCTTTCTTGCTTAAGCATGGATACAAAAAGGGAACCATTGATCAGACTCTCTTTTTCAAACAAGAACATCAAGATCTCTTAGTTGTTCAAATTTATGTTGATGACATTATATTTGGCTCAACTAATAAGAGATTATGTGTAAGCTTTGAAGAGTTGATGAAATCTGAGTTTCAGATGAGTTCAATGGGAGAATTAACTTTCTTCCTTGGTCTACAAGTTCATCAGAAGACAGATGGAATTTTCATCAATCAAGAGAAATACATACATCAAATATTGAAGAAGTACAACCTTGCTGATACATCTTCATGCAAAACACCAGCCTCAACAATTGAAAAGATTGTACCTGATCCTACAAGAAAAATTGTTGATCAAAGATTATATAGATCAATGATAGGATCACTTATGTATTTAACTGCCAGTAGACCTAACATTATGTTTGTTGTGTGTGTTTGTGCTAGGTACCAATCAGATCCAAAAGAGTCTCATCTGAATGCTGTGAAGAGAATTTTTAGATATCTCAAAGGAAAACCAGCCTTTGGACTTTGGTATCCAAAGGATGGTGACTTAACTCTCTACTCATATTCAGATAGTGATTTTGGAGGATGCAACAATAACAGAAAATCCACAACTAGTGGATGTCAATTCATAGGACCAAGACTAGTTTCATGGCAGTGCAAGAAGCAAACAAATGTATCTGTATCCACAGCTGAGGCTGAGTACATAGCTGCTTCAGCTGGTTGCTCTCAAGTCCTTTGGTTGCAAAACCAATTGCTTGATTATGGTTACAATTTCCTTCAAACTCCAATTTACATTGACAATTCTGCTGCTATGTTTATAACTGCTAATCATGTGTAACATAGTAAAACAAAACATATTGAAATAAGATATTATTTTCTGAGAGATTGCTCAGTAAAAGATTTGATCAAGTTAGTCAAAGTGGATACAACAAATCAGCTTGCTGATTTATTCACTAAAGTCTTTGATTCAGTTAGATTTAATTTTCTAATTGAGTCTTTGGGAATGATTAACTTAGATTAATCATTATGAACAAACATAGAAAAACATGTGTTTGTCCTTGTAAATAGTAATAAATAAAAAAATATTGTCTTTTTTCGATGTCTTTTAATTCAGCCTAACATATGTTTGGGAAATGATAGTACACTATGCCCTTGCTTTTTCTTGAATTCTTAAATATCATTAAACTTTGATCAAGTTTCTTGATATGTGAGTAGGTTTATCTTGAGTGGAAACTACACTAAGAGCATGCCAAATATAATGCAAAGTGACTGTTTGTGAGAAACTTCATTTTGAGGACACTTCAAGTGCGTCTTATTATGATGTGATCAAATCACTAATCTAAGCACACTATGTACCAACACTTTATAATATGCAGGATCGGTTTTGTCACTTAGACACTTGTATTTCTCTCAAACTCACTTATGCAAACACTCAAATCAGATGAAGCAATGTCTTTTACAAGAGTTGATAATAATATAATAAGTAACAAAGGAACAAGCAGAGATATATTTTCAATGCACTTGTATATATTACTTCTCAACTCAAGATTACAAGACACTGACAAGCATAAAACAAGAGTTACAATGAGAAACTATATATACTAGATCCTACAGCCGGATATACTTTGATACCAGCTGGAAACCTAAGACTAAAGCATATACTACAATGCTAACGTTAAGGTATCTCAGAGATTTGGAGCGGAGTGTCAGAGAGGCCATACTTATGTCCACTGGATAATAGGAGTGTCTTCCGAAGGTTAACTGGCTTCGGAAGAACTTGTTCTTCCGAAGCCACTTATACTTCGGAAGATGCTTCTATGCTTCAGAGGCTTTGAGGACTTCTTGTACTTCGGAAGTTGACTTCAGATCTTTCTCTCTAAGTCTTGATCTTCGGAAGTAGGTTCTTTGTCTTCGGAAGTTGGAGTTTTCCTTCGGAAGTGTGTTTTACACTTAGTCTTCGGAAGAGCTCCTTCTTCCTTCGGAAGTTCCATACTTAGCTTCGGAAGTCCTTTGTTTGTTGTATCAAAATCTTCTAAGTGACTTGGTTTTGGTTGCAACAGCCTTTCTAGATCCAACAAACTCCCCCTAGGCTGATGCTACCAAAACTTCACTTATTTCTGCTTCTCAAAGCCTTCAGCACCAGGGACAAAAGGTATTTGTCTGTCTCTTTGTTCTTCCCTGAAGTGGTGCTGAGAAGCTTGTACAAGTCATTGGTGGATAGGAGATCCAGTCTATCGCTTTGAATGACATGTACCCTCTGTTGTGTCCCCCTGAAGAGAGTTAGTGGACGGGAGTTATAGTCATACTCCCATCTAACTATGGACTCAAGTTCAGGACCTGCAACCATTTGAAAAGGGGCGTTTGCCTTTTGTTGCCCGATCCTTTCCTTCTCCTTGCTCTCCTCAGTTTCAACTTTCCCTTCATCCACCTTTCTTCTAAGCAGTAGCTGGCCATATGAAGGCGCCTAGATGATTTCTGATTGGGCAGCTATATCGAAGTTTGAAGGGTTGGAGAATGGTTTTCTCGCCACTCAGCAATTTCCAAACCTGCTTAAGTTGTAGCATAGATGAGGCACTCAGCCTGTTGCTCTTCATTCTCTCTCTCACAACACAGTTGTGAGAAGAGTCTTCGAACCTCCACTGGATGATCTTCTTTCTGGGTGCAAGAGGTTGTCTTGGTACCTGTCTCCTTTCTTTGTATCCAGTAGAGTCCCCAGCTTCTTCCTCAGCTTCTTTTCTCTTCCTCATTCAACATGTCTGAATTGAGGCCAAGTAGGTTTGCAAATCTTGGTCCAATTCTCTGGGCAGATTAGAAATTTATCTCTGTGAGTGAACTTGAGGATCCATCAAGTAATCAATTGACTGAATCCTCCTCACAAGAATGTCGCTCAAAGTAGTGCAGTTTATGAGCTTAGCTTGACTGCCTTGAATGTCTCCATGGAGAGATTTTAGAAGGCTGAGGGGATGGTTTTGATTGGTTGATGGGTAGGTTGAGGTGCTTTGGGTCTGGATAAGGTTTTAGTTGAGGATATGTAGTTTAGGTGTTGAGGTGAAGATGTTGGTAGGTGTTATTGTGTGGGTTCAGGGGTGAATGTCAGAAGTTGGTTCGGTTTTGATTGGGAAGGACAAAGAAGGGTATAGTTCAGGTTGAGGTTGGGTTTGGATTTTATGTTGATGGTTGCTTTGAAGGTCATCCCCTGTCCCCTTCTATACATTCCTTCCTTTTCCCCGCGCGAATGTCAGCTTGATTCACTGCATGTTCGCTGGAGAGTCTTTTCCGACATGGGACCCACCTGCCGCCAGAGAACCATGAGCTTTGAGATAACTCTTCATCCAGGCTTTCTCACCTATCTTCTTGGCATTAGTCAGTCAGCTTCCTCTTCCTTCTTCTTCTTTTTGCACAAGCTTCTCCCTTACAGCTCTCTTTCTCTCCTTCTCCATTTGAATCTTGCTCTTTGTTTGAAGACCATTGTTTATGTGGAGACAACTCTTCTTGAGAGAATCCTTGGAGAGTAGGAAGGTTATCCTTTCTCTCCTGAGCTGCAGATCAGCTTCTCTTTCCTTTCTCTCCCTTTCCTCTTCTAAGGCCAACCTTGCAGCCTCTTCTTTTTGCTGTTTTAGCAGCAAGGTTGCCTTTTCTAGCTTTATCAACTCCTCTAATGGTAGCAGGAGTACATCTTCAGTTGCAGCCCCTAGACCAACAAGTCTATCTATAACCTCTACCCTTCTTCGGTTGTTGACTGCCTCCTCGTTGGCTGCAGCTGCTTTGGTACTTGCAGCTAACAGTTTCCCAGTTGGAAGCCTACCTTTCCTTTTAAGCTTCTCCAACCTTTCTTCCTCCTGAAGCTCTTCCAAAGTTATTGATGCATGTATGTCCCTAGATCATGATTTGTAATGTAATAGATCTTGTCTGTCTGATTATGATGTAATTTGTATTGATTAATGAAATGACATGGATTGTTTGTTATTGGTAATGTTTAATATTTCATTAATGAGTCGTGATTGATTGATTGGGTTTATGATTGTTTGAATGGTTACATATAATGTTATATAAATTAAAACATTCAAACTTAACTTAATGAAGTTCTCATGCGAATGGCCCATGCGAATGGGTATAGTACGCTGGTGGGAGCTGATGGAGTTAAGCTAACGTTAGGTGGGATGACAGACGCACAGAAAGTCAAGTACAATGCAGAGAAAAGGGTTTATGCATTGATCACTCAGTCTATCCCCAAAGACATATTCCACCAGTATTCAGAGAATAAGCAGTCCAAGAAACTGTGGGATGAGCTAGAGAAGAGGTATGATGGGAATGCTTCGTTGAAGGCAATCAAGGCAAAGGAGTTAAAGAAGGAATTCGATAACTTCTCATCGATTGGTAACGAGAGTTTAGACGACGTCATAGATAGATTCTACCACTTGATGAGCGAACTGCATACACATGGAGTGGAAACAACCATGGAAGAGAAAGTGAGTAACTTTGCAGATGGATTGCCTGATAAGTGGGCTTCATTCGTGTCTAACCTAAGACAGAATGGAATGCTTGTAAAGCTGGATATTAATGACTTCATTCTTAAGTTGCGAGAAGAAGCACTAAGGATGAAGTACAGAGCGCAGAAGTCTTCGTACACACAAAATCCAGCTTTATACAACGCCACGCCTCAAGCTAAGACATCTGGAGCGCCTCTCCAGACTGCTTTTGTGTCAAGCTCGTCAGGTCCTTCACATGCTTCTCCTTCTGGATCAGACACGTCAGGGTCGTCTTGTACCTACTATATTGGATCAGAAGCAAGTGCTACCAAACTGAAGACCGAGAACCTCGGTAATGTGACTGTGGAAGTAGCTCGAGAGCATATGGATCTTCTAGCTGCAGTGGTTCATTCATATGATGGACTTGTTGCCGGGAAGATTGGAAACTGCCATCTGGCAGATGAGGACTACGAGCAGGTGGACGAAATGGAGCTTGAGAGGATGGATATAATGTGGGCCTTAGCTAGTGCTGTCCGAAGGGCGAAGAAGTTTGTTAAAAAGACTGGACAGAACTTGGTAGCTACTAAGGATACCACATTTGGCTTTGACAAGAGCAAAGTGACCTGCTTCAACTGTGGAGAGAAGGGGCACTTCAAAAGAGAATGTGTCAAGCCAAAGAAGACGGGTAATGGGAACCCGTTCTCGTCCTTTACTCGCCAAACAAGCAAGCTTCCAGTTCTACTTCATCAAACAAGGATCCAAAAGCCTTGACTGCTCATGATGATGAAGGACAGGATTGGAGCTTTAGGTTTGTCTCACCAGGAGAATCAAATATTGCCAGTGTAGAGGATATTGATGATGATTCTGCGAGTGAACGTGATCTAGCAGTTGAGATAGCGATGTCGCATAGTGAAGAAGCAACTGCAGCCGAGGTCAGTTACAAGCCAAAGGAGGAGACTTCCAAGTCAGAGACAGAAAAGACAGAATCACCAGATCCAGAGACATCTGATGCTGCGTTGATGGCTAGCTCTTCTGAACCAACTCAGGTAAGTACTACTGACCAAATGTTTAATAATCATGCTTGTTCTGATTGTGATACTTTTAGGAATAGCATAGATGAAAAATTTGCTAGGTTATTAGATCATAATGATAACTTAGTAAAAGACTTACAACTGTGCACTGAGGCTAATAGAGTATTAAAACAAAATGAGCATAGTTATAAAGAAAAGATAGACCTATTGACTAAACAGCTTAGGGAAACCGAAGTAGTTGCCTTTAACCAAGCAAATGACATTAGGTACTATCTAAACTCCCTAGAAGACACTAAGAAGCAAAATGCAGTTCTAGAAGTAGAAGTAAATTCATTAAAACAGAAACTGCATAGTTGGACTAGTTCTTCACACATAGTTCAACACTTAGTAAGAGAAAGGAATAACGGGGAGGGATTGGGTTACAAAGTGGTACCACCACCACCTGAGACCTTGATGAACATTAAGACTAGACCAGTAAATAATAACCCCATCAAGGATCACGTGGTGTCTACTCCTCTTGTTAGTGATCCAGATACCTCATGTTCATCTACTGAATCTGGACAAAAACAAAAGGAGACCACTTCAAAGGCAAAGGGTAAATTGCCTTGTGTTAATCTGGAAAATGAATTTGAAATAGTTAACTTAAAGTCAGGGTCAAACAGAGTCAAATCAGAACCTAAAAGGACTTCAAATGTTAATTTTTCACATGCTTCAAGTCAAAAACCAGTTAACCAAAAAGAGAAAGATGTTAAACAGGTTAAACCAGTTAATTTTGTTAAACCAGAGAAAACATCTAACACACAAGAGTCAAAACCTAAAGTGATTGATGTTACTAGAGTGTCACGCACTTCTCCACAAAGAAAGTCTACTCATAAAGTTGATAGCCGGTCATGCTACAACTGTGGAGAATGTGGACACATTGCTTCCTATTGTCCTTTCTATCAGACACCTAGGAAGAAGATTGATCTTCAGGACTCTAAGCCTAGGTCTTCTAAGAGGAGTTCTCTGACTCCACCTAGAAGAGCTAGTGAACCTAAAGTCCAACCTGTAAGCCAGACGACTGTTTATCATAAACAGGCCTTGCACAAATCTGGCTTATGGAAAGAAAAGTCATCCTGCGTGTCTGATACTGATGACAAGAAGGAACCTGAGCTACCCTCACCCACTAAGGGTCAATGGGTGGAGTTTATGATGTGTGATGCCTCTGGGAAACCCAAGCCAGTAAAGGCTTGGGTTCCTAACCTAAACTAATTCATTTACTTGTATGTGCAGGGTGTTCGATACAGTGTTGAGACTAACACGTGGATTGTAGACAATGGAGCATCCAGGCACATGACAGGAAATAGAGCCCTTTTATCAAACTTCAAGCAAATAAAAGGAGGGCATGTTTCCTTTGCTGGAAACAAGGGAGGCTATATCACAGCTCAGGGAGAAGTGGGAAATCAGAAAGTTAAGTTTGATAAGGTGAACTACGTTCAACAACTTCAGAATAACTTACTTTCTGTTTCCCAAATCTGTGATAAAGGATTTAAAGTCATCTTCAACAACAAGAAGTGTTACGTGCTGAAGAAAGACTACATGATCCCAGAGGACCAAGTTCTGATGACTGCTTCAAGATATAAAGACCTTTATGTCTTAGATCTGTCAACAGCTGCTACAACGGATCAAGAGGTTCAGTGCTTTCTCTCTAAAGCTACTGAGAAGGATTCCATCTCCTGGCATAGGAGAATGGGACACATTAGTCAAAGGAAGATGAATCATTTGATTCAGAAGATTTGGTGAGAGGAGTTAATGTCAAGAACTTCCAGCTTCCTGACTTTTGTGTAGCTTGCAAGAAAGGCAAACAGACAAAGAAGTCTCATAAGGAAAAGAAAATAGAACTTCCTCTTGAACTTCTTCACATGGATCTGTTTGGTCCAGTCAGTACAAAGAGCATTGCAGGCGACTTGTACTGTTTTGTGGTCACTGATGACTACTCAAGGATCACTTGGGTAATGTTTCTGAAATCCAAATCAGATACATTTGAGTCATTCAAGGAGTTAGTAACCACACTGGAGTCTCTCTACAAGCTAAAGGTTAGACAAGTACGCTCAGACAACGGGACAGAATTCAAGAACCAATGGATGGAGGCATACTGCAAGGAAAAGGGAATTGTGCATCAATTCACTTCGGCCTACACGCCTCAGATGAATGGTGTTGCTGAGAGGAAAAACAGAAGCTTGATAGAGACAGCACGGACTATGCTGGCGGACTCGAAACTGCCTATCCAATTCTGGAATGAGGCAGTGGCTAATGCATGTTATACACTGAATCGAGTCCTAATAGTCAAGCGCCACGGAAAGACATGTTACGAGCTACTACAAAGACGCAAACCGAATTTGGAGTATCTTGAACCTTTTGGCGCGCCGTGCACACTTCTGAAGAAGACACAAGAAGGCAAATTCAGCGAGAAGGCGGATTAAGGAATCTTTCTAGGATACAACATACCGAACAAGCGAGTTTACAACAACTCAACGGGTCTTGTAGAAGTGTGGTGTAATGTTGACGTTCAGCGATATACCACACCACCTACAGGCAAAGGACCCGCCTACTTCTTCGAATATGATGGATTCTTCAAGTCCTTCAACATCCCTCTCTCTCCCTCGGATGATGAGTTAGCTACCAGGATGATGTATGATATCCTGAATACACCATCTAGCTCACAAGGAGAATCATCTACTCAGTCAGGGGGAGTAGTCAATGACAGTGACTCCTCCTCTGAAGATGAAGCTGAAGCAGATGACCAGAATAGTCAGGAGGAACAGGTTCCAGTTCCTGAAAGTCCACAAGCATCTACCAGTGATGCACCTTCGACTTCGGAACCTCAAACTCCCACTACCTCAGATGCAGAACCAAATGTTCATAATCTCGGTTCTGAGGTGGTTGTTCCTACTACTCCAGGATCACGACTAAACGTCTATCATCCCCTTGACAATGTCATTGGGGATGTCAGATCAGGAGTACAAACCCGAAATCAGCTATACTCAGCTGATTACGCCTCGGTTATGGAGAAGGGTTACATTCATGATGGTGCTTATCGGTGTTTTGTCTCGCAGTTTGAGCCAAAATATGTCAGTGATGCACTAAATGATGAGGCGTGGGTGAGTGCCATGCAAGAAGAACTTCTGCAGTTCAAGAAGTTAGGTGTATGGACTCTGGTTGATAGACCTAAAGGTGCTAAAGTCATCGGCACCAAATGGGTACTGAAATGCAAGAAGGATGACCAAGGGGTCATTATCAGGAACAAAGCTCGATTGGTGGTTCAAGGTTTTCGCCAAGTCGAGGGGATTGACTACAATGAGGTGTTTCAACCCGTGGCAAGGATGGAAGCCATTCGTATCTTCCTTGCCTATGCATCGTACATGAAGATTAAAGTCTACCAATTAGATGTGAAGAGTGCATTCCTTCATGGGGAAATCAGAGAAACAGTCTATGTAAGTCAACCCGAGGGATTTGAAGATCCTTATCATCGGGATAGAGTTTACAAGCTCGACAAGGCTTTATACGGGCTTCATCAAGCTCCTCGAGCTTGGTATGAGAAACTCTCGACTCATCTTGTGAAACACGGCTTTCGCAGGGGAGTCATTGACTGTACACTGTTTATTAAAGAGAAGGATGGCGACCTACTGCTTGTACAGATCTATGTTGATGACATAATCTTCGGTTCAAAGAACGAAGAGTTATGCAAAGAGTTTGAAGCAGTGATGAAGAAAGAGTTTGAGATGAGTGCTATGGGGGAGATGAAGTTCTTTCTCGGGTTACAGGTGGATCAGACACCAAATGGGATCTTTCTACATCAGACCAAGTATGTAGGAGACATTCTCAGTCGCTTTGACATGGAGAATGCTTCTGCTGCTGGGACTCCACTTGCTACAAATCACGATATAGCACCTGATGAGAATGGAGATCTTGTAGATGCCACGATGTACCGAGGAATGATTGGATCCCTTATGTATCTCACTGCCTCAAGACCTGATATTATGTATGCTACATGTCTATGTTCTAGATATCAGGCTAAACCTAAGGTCAACCATCTGATCGGGGTCAAGAGGATTTTTCGTTATCTTAAGGGTACACCTACACTTGGATTGTGGTATCCTCATGATGATGACTTTGAGCTTACCGCGTATAGTGACTCGGATTACGGGGGCTGCAAGATGAACTACAAGTCTACATCGGCAGGGTGTCAATTCTTTGGGAGAATATTAGTTACCTGGCAGTGTAAGAAGCAGACATCGGTTGCATTGTCAACCTGTGAAGCCGAATATGTTGCTGCTGCAAGTTGCTGTTCACAAATCATCTGGATTCAACAGCAAATGCGGGATTACGGTTTAAAATTCTCGTCTACTCCTATTTTTGTTGATAACTCTGCTGCAATTGCAGTAACTAAAAATCCGGTTCAACATCCTAAGACCAAACACATCGGTATTAAATACCATTTCATAAGAGATTGTTTTGAAAAGAACTTAATTGATGTGGTTAAAATTAATACTGATTTTCAACGCGCTGACCTCTATACTAAAGCCTTTGATAAACCACGTTTTCAATATTTGCTAGAGGTCAACGGCGTTAAAAAGAAAAGTGAAGTAATTCCTGATGATAATAATGTGTAGTCCGATGTAGTTTAGTTAAAGTCTATTTTATTTATTTTATTTTATTTGTTTATTTTCGTCTGTTAAATTTAATCTCATGTTATTTTGCTATTTATTAAAATCCTAAAATAATTAAACCAGTAATGATTTTAGTATTTTAGGGGGAGAATATGTCAGCAAGTTAACATTAAAAAAAAAATTAAAAAAAAAATAAAAAATGAGGGAGAAGGAGTGAATAGCTGATATAAGGTAGATCGTATCTGTGATACCGATTCAACACCTTTGGAAAATGATAGTACACAGGAACAAATCAAGAGGGACTTTAAAAATTTAAGTTTTGAAAAGATGCAAAAAGTTAAAGTATAAGTCTGTGTAGTCTAGGCAATACAAAAGGGAAGATGATAGAAAACTGGTAACTCCTAAGGTAACACAAAGAAAGTAGACCTAGAGGTTGCTAGACCATAAATGATATGTCGGTAGATTCAACACAATAGATGATTAGACCTGATTGGTGAACTCAAGATCAAACTAAGTTGTTCAACTGACTGTGGGCTTCCATCTTATCACTGGTTAACACAATCAACAATATTCCAATAAGGGGTAATGAGCATTTAAACGCCACAAATGTGTGCGGATGACCATAATTAGAGCAAAGCAAAGAAAAAATGATGAAAGACAAATGCTATAAAGTTAATGACTTATGTTGTTGGTGCATTTTGTGTAAAATAAAATAAGCTGCTCTAACAAGAAGATAGGTTGTGTGCCTCTCTGCTGTGCGATGGCACTGACCTGAGGATAAGCATAACCTAGATATTCTAGAGTTCATTGTTGTTTGCCGCCTCTCTGCTGTGCGATGGCACTGACCTGAGGACTAGCTTCTCCTTGAAAGCTCTAAGAATAGTCTCTTCTTGTATTAATACCCGTAGACCGCTCAAAAGCTCCTGAGGAATGTTGATTACCATATAAGTGTGGGATCCACAAATGTTAGTTGAAATAATTAAACCTAAATCAGTCACCAGCCTGTGTCAAAAGTCTGTGTATGGATTTAAGTGGACAAACATATTGACAATCATTGTGGCTACAATTCTCAAAAGTTCAAATCAATGTGACAATCTAAGAGTTTCAGTATGATTTCCTTAAGTTGCTAACGACTCTGGATGAACACCGAGAATTGAGCATCAAAAGATTTTGATAACAAGTCCCAAATGATTTGACTTGCCTGTATGATTCCAAAATTGAATTGGTCCAGGTGTGGTCAATCCAAGTTGAAGCTGTCTATTCCGGAACCAAATCCTGTAGATGTCTATCTTAGGATTTATCTCTCACAAAAAGCCAAAAACAAGTTTGTTTGAGTAATTAGTTTAAAATTTTCTAAGTTAGTTAGTAGTTTTTAACTTTAATTTTATTAGTTCGTCGGACTACATCAGGAAATTCAGAAAGGAATCAACTCACTAAAAGGGTCATGTCTGAGATGACCACATGTGCTTTGAAAGTTTAAAACAGTCACGTCTGCGGTGACAAAGTGTCTAAAAGAGTCACGTCTGAGGTGACTAAATTGGTTAAAAGGATCACTTCTGAGGTGATCAAAATGTTTTCAAGATAAAATGATCATGTCTGAGATGATCAAAGGCTCATAACGTTAATTTCAAGAGTTAATAAGGGTTTTAAATGTAAATTGGTAACAATGGCAGAAAATTAACTAAGTATGACCCATTCGCACGAATGGACCATAAGTATGGACTAACCATACGAATGGAAGCCATTCGCACGAATGAACCATGAGTATGGACCATCAAACCGAATGGCCCATACGATTAGCCCAGTCGGAGGCTTAAGTGCGAACGAGTGAGTCAGTCGCACGACTGAAATCCAGTCGGACGACTGGAGAAGGGCGACTGACCCAATTGCACGACTGAGTCTCACTCGCACGACTGAAAGGTTCATATGAACTCAGTCGCACGATTGGATCTAGGGTTAGTATAAATAGAGGGGGAGTCGGTCGCAGAGACTCATCACCCTCAAAGAAACCCTAAATTGCACGACTTAACCATACTCTGCCAAAATTTCATTTGATTCCTTTAACACCCGCTTCTTGAGTACTGATCATTTCTATCGACTTTACAGGTAAATTGCGGTGGAAAGAAACCAAAATCACGTTCATTTTGACTCCAGATCTGTGAAATTTGAACTGAAAGCAAGCCGAGACTTAAACGGACAAATAACCTAATCTAACTACTCAAACAGATGAAATTAAGTGTGTTAGAGGTTATAAGAACGTATTGCGAGTCAAATGAACCAGATAACGATGTCTAAAACTCAAAATTGGTGAAAAAGTTAATTTGAATTGAACAGACAGGATATCATGCGATTGGACAGGTGGATGAACTTCAGTCGCACGACTGAAGGGTGCGATTTACCTAACCGCACGACTGAACCATGCGTATGAAGCTCAGTCGCACGACTGGTGTAACCGCATAAGAGTACATGCGCATGAGTCCAGTCGCACACTCAGTCGTACACATGAGATCATTCGCACGTCTGAACCTCAATCGCACTTTTCAGTCGCACGACTGATCTCAGTCGCACAACCTCAATCGCATGACAGAAACATTCTATTCAAGTTTAAGTGTTTCATGATGTTCTTAGCCAAAGGTACTAATGTTTATATTGTTATGTGTTACAGATTGCGAGTCGATGGACCATGAGCACAAAGCATAACATATGTGCTCATCTGGATTTGACATCCAGGAACGGGGCTGACTTCTCAGGAATCATCACTTTCCTGCTGAGATCAAGGATTGCTCATGCGATCTCTACACCATGTACACCTTATAGATCAGTGCAGCAGGCCTTCTAGGAAGGCGCGACTGTTGATAGATCCTTTGAGCCTCATTGCATCAGGAGTACGATCTTTGGTGAGGCTATTACCATCTCAGAGGAGGATCTGAGGATTGTTCTACAATTAGGGGATGATGCGATTGTCCTACTCGTCTACACCCCCTCACGGTCAGAGGATGTTTTCTGAGAGCCAAGTACTCTGGGGACATCAATGCTGGGGTACTCAACAAGAGTAACCTCTGTCCCCAGTTCAAGTATCTTGCGCATGTTCTACTGAAGTGTATAGCGTCGAGGAAGAGAGGATTTAATGAGTTGTCGGATCAGATCCAGAACGCTTATGCTGCGTTGGTGCTGAACCACCCGTTCAGCTTCTCCAAAATGATCTTCACCTACCTGGTGGAGAACATTGAGGGGAAAGGGAAGGAAGGCTTCTACATGTATCCAAGGTTTATGCAGATGATTATAGATCAGAAGCTTCCCTCCCTGCCGAAGGAGAAGGAGGATGCTGTAGTGCTCGAGGTCATGGATGACACTACGTTGGGCAGGATGAAGGTGTACAGGGGGAAGCAGGTGAAACCCCCTGTCAGGAGGTTGTTTGGGCATCTGGCCCATGCTGACTACGTGGTGCCAGCCAAGAGAAAGTGGCGCCACGATGATAGTGATTCAGATGTGGAGCAGATTGCTCTACCAGCTCATGATTCAGATGATGATGATAGCGGAGACGCCGGGGATGATATGCATGTTCCACCTAGAGGCACTGATTCAGATGTTATTCCCCCGGGGTCTTCCCCTGCCGGAGAGGTTGCTGAGACGGCCGGTTTTCATCAGGGTTTTGTTGTTGGTGATCAGGAGGAGGAGGAGTCTGATGAGGAGCCCCTCACGAGGACTGTGGGAAGCAAGGTTGTTCCCACAGAACACGGACTAAGGGTGGTTGGTGAACACCCTCGAGACTCCAGAAAGACAGAGACTGACCCGAGCTATGCTCCGGGTTCAGCAGGCAGAGCTGCAGGGGGAGCATCCACTTCCACTGGGACTAGGAGGAAGAGGATGGCTCAACCCCATGGACTGAAGAAGAAGAAGCGTCGACTGACCTTCGTTACCACTGTTGCCTCTACTTCCACCACCACAGCCACCACTACCACCTCCACTGACATACCACCCATCACCACAGCCACCACATCCACTACTGCTACCACAACCACCACCTTACCTACCACCACCATACCATTTACACCTACATCACCTTCACCATTTTACGGACCCATATTCACCACAGCCACTACCACCACCACCTCACATCATGCAGGACCATCAGCCCAGTCCTCGCACTTGTATGGATCTCCTCTACCTCCAATCGGGGTAGAGGAACAGCTGTCAGAGCTAAACCGTATGGTGATGCGCCTGCTAGCTGCAGATGAGGAGAAAGCTGCGCAGATTCGCCAGCTGACCGACCTGACTGCTGCCCAGTCTCAGCAGATGGCAGAGCAGGCTCGGGTGATAGAGCAGCAGACCCAGCTGATGGATGCACAGAGAGTCGAGATGTCCCAACTCCAGGACCAGCAGGCCCAATCAGCCAAACGTATAGAGGAGTTGGAGACTACCAACAAGACTATCATGCTGCGGTTAAAGGGATCAAAGGATGAGCCCTTAAAGATAAAGGAGGGTGATGGAGATGATGGAGATGGTGATGACGAAGATGAAGATGATGATGAGGATGAGGAGGATGATGAGGATGAGGAAGAGACAGAGGAAGAAAGGACAGAGGGAAAAGATGATGATGACGAAGCAGAAGGAGGGGATGCGGCTGCATCGGCCTCTGCTTCTGGTCAAGAACGAAGATCGAAGAATCGACAGGACCAGTCATCTACCACCTCTGCTCCTCCGAGCGATGAGACCATGATTCAGGACAAAAGTACAGATTAGATGTTTTATGTATTTAATTATTTTTGTGTTTGAATCATGTACTGAAAAACAAATGTTTTGAATGTTTATATATTAAGTTAATGTAATTCTGTTTTGATTACTTACTAATGATTTATGTGTTGAATGTTTAAATCAAACAGATCCAAATTTTCAAAGAGATGAGTTTGATATTGCTCCCCTTCAACAGGTCAAGACTCAACTAACCATGATTCTTGATCTGCAAGGGATTGTAAGAAGGTCTGTGAGTTATACCCCTGAAGAAGGGGAAATAATTCATGACCTATCTCACGAGCAACTGGCAGAGATGTTCAGACTCAATCCGGATGAAATCGTCAAAGATGCTCCAACAGTTGATTCGACCAGTGATGAAGAGCTAAATGATGTTGATGAAGTCGAGGTCGAAGATATCACTGCAGAAGAGTATCCTCAGTATGCTGACAACGAGGGTAATGTGGTCCCCAATCTGGGTGAGTCCCTAGTCAGTGATACTTTTGAGGTACTGAACAAGATGGAGCAGGAAACGGAGAAGGTCGAAGGAACAGCCCAAGCCTCAAATGATGACGTTGATATTCGAAAGGCTGAGTGGGCTGCCTGTTTTGAAGAAGTGAGAGCCCAACGTGCTGCACCAAAGAAAGATGCCTACACCAAGCTCTACAGAGTCAAGAAACACCACAAGGTGTCAGGCAGGATTATAGCATGGGCTTATTTTGATGATCTTAACGCGTATGCAGTTAAGAGGGAACAGGGCATAGAGTACTTCAGATTTCCACATGATCTGAAGACTCTACCTGGTTTTGAGCTCAACCAGCTGGCTAAGCTAAAGCTTTTGTATGCTGACCCAAGGAAAATGTCAGGCTGGTTCGAGGCTGCCCTTAAGAAGGAGTACCACACCAGATGGGTTAACTTCAGACCCCAACAGCCTACTAGGTACATAAGAAGGTCTGAGGTTGATGCCATTACTGGCAAGCCCAAGATTGTGTTGAAGTGGAGTCCTCCGCGCACTATGTCGAGAATCCCTCTCAGGGAAATGCCACAGGACTTCACTCCACACTTCAAATGGTGGTACTATGATTGGAGAACAGCTGAAGCTGTCATAGTTCTAAATAAAGAGGGCCAAATGGATACCATCAGGGTATTCGACCCGATGTGGCAAACCAACTTGTCTGCTAATGATGTCTATACATTATACAAGTGGCCACTGTTCTATGACACGCAAGATATTGTACAAGCCCTCCAGTTCCAAAACGTTATACGACTCTGCTTTGCGTTTGAGATTCACGCAGGAGTCACCAAAGAGGAGAAGTACAAGAAGTATAAGGAGGTTATGCAGAAGACAAGAGATTAGATAGATCTAGGTCCAAGGGGGAGTTTGTTGATGCATGTATGTCCCTAGATCATGATTTGTAATGTAATAGATCTTGTTGTCTGATTATGATGTAATTTGTATTGATTAATGAAATGACATGGATTGTTTGTTATTGGTAATGTTTAATATTTCATTAATGAGTCGTGATTGAATTGATTGGGTTTATGATTGTTTGAATGGTTACATATAATGTTATATAAATTAAAACATTCAAACTTAACTTAATGAAGTTCTCATGCGAATGGCCCATGCGAATGGACCACACGCATGAATAACTTCATACGATTGACTCAATCGCACGACTGAACCAGGAGACTGGATCAGTCGTATGATTGACACATAAGATTGGCTCAGTCGCACGACTGAACACTCAGTCGTGCGGATGAATCAACCGCATGGTTCAATCGCACGACTGAACCATACTTATGGCCCAGTCGCACGATTGAACAATACTAACCTATAAATAGACCCAATTCGTGGAAAAACGTAAGCATTCATACCATTACGATTCCAGACGTACCCTAGCCGTTCAGAGACCTCCCAAATCGTTCTCCAAGTTCACAGAACACATTAGATCGATTCCTAATCGACTTCTAACGTTAGATTCAATTCTTGATTGATTCTTCGTGTGTTCTCACTGATTGGATCACCAATCAAATAGGATTCCGCACTATTTGAGTTGGTTTAACACGCTAATCACTAGGTATTTCGTTCAAATACCAGGTCCTAACAGAAGTCATCTTCCTCTTTCCTTTGATGTCTTCGGAAGTACTAGACTTTGGGGGTTCTTGGATGGAAGATCCAGGTTGGGTAGTAGAGGTGGGAGCTGGAGTCAATGCAGATGTCAGAGCTAATGGTTGGGTGAGAAAATCCTCCCTATTAACCTCAGATGCAAGTTCCAGAATTGCATCTGTGACTATTAGATCATCGGATAGTGAGAATAGTCCTTCCGCAGCAGCAATCTCAGCTTCGGAAGTTTGAGTTTGTTCTTCCGAGGCTTTGAATTGTGCTTCGGAAGTCTGTGAAAATACACTTTCTGTCCCAACTGTTTCGGTTGCTGGGCCATCAGTCCTTGTTTCCCCTTCGAAGTTAATCTCAGGTTCCACTTGGACCTTAGGTTGACCAACTTCCTCGATAGTGGTAGAAGGTGCATTCAACCTTTGAAGCTCTTGAGCTCCGAAGTAAATCACAGACATATCAGGGCTGGGCTGTTCTATGAGGGATTCCAATAGGAACTTGGTGAAGAACCTATTGAGATCCTGGAGCATCCTTTGATCCACTTGAAAAACAACTGGAGGAGGCTCAGGGAAGATAGCAGCTTGTTGCACAGGATACTTTGAGCTTAAAGAAATGAGAGCTTGACTTTGGGTTTCCTGTCTTTGACTTTGTCTCTCAACACTCTCCCCCTTTTTGGTAGCATCATCCTGAGAGTTTGATGAGCTAGAGGAAGAGGTCAAGGAGACCTGAATTGGTCCATGCCTAACAGACCTCTCAATCTGTTTCTCAGCTAGTTTGGCCTTGAGAGTTTCAATCTCAAGTTGCTGAGTGGCAGACCTATCCTCTAAAGTCCTAACCTTTGATTCAAGGTTTGAGACTTTAGAAAGTAGGTCTTGAATGGTAAGTTGCATACTTCCCTCATCTTCTCTTGAAGAATCATGGGGAGATGAGGTAACATACCTAGTATGTTCATCCTCACCACCAGATGTGGTTTCTTGGCGCCCTGGTTTCCCTTGCACAATGATGTCTCTTTCAGAGTCATCAAAGGGCATGGTTGTCGTAAATTCAGTCTCAGTTTCGTTACCACTGTCCTAAGGATCCATTGAGGCTCCTTCAGTAGTGGCAGCTGAATCTACATGAGTCCCCTCCACATCAGTGTGACTCACCTCAGTAAGGCTTTGCTGGTGGGGGATAGAGATAAGGGGAGTATAGAGACTCTTCCCGAGGGCTATCAGCTTGGGTTTCGGGCTCATGGGTCTGAGACTGAGGAGACTCAATACACATATTGAGGTCAATTGTGAAGGATGGTTGGACCTCAGGCTGAGTGGGGGCCCTTTGTTCCACTCTAGCCTTTTTGGATTGAACATGAGGAGCTTGTTCAATCAGAGTAGATTGAACAAGGGTTCGTTTGGGACGTCTCTGATATGTAACAGTAATGGGTGGAGAAGGTAGATTTGGTAGGGTGAGGGTAGTTGCTGGTGTGGGTTCATCACCTGTGGGGTTAACAGGGATGTCACCAGGAGCCATTGGCTTAATCATACCTGAAGTAGTGCGGTATCTCTTCTAGTGAAGTTGGTAGACACTCTTTTCAAGGTCTTGAAGATGGTCGGCCTCATTTGAGGAGCAGTTAGAGCAGCTGCACAGACAAGCTTGCCCTGATCCAGCTCACAGTTGATTATATGCTGGAGAAACCTGGGATACATGAAGAATGTGTCCCTTTGAAGATTTCCCATAAGGTTAGTCAGCACAAACCTTGAATAGTTGAAGCGGAGGCTTTGTACCAACCCATGAACTAAGCACCCAAGTTCATACGGGATTTGATCCCATCCCCCAGATTTATTAGACAGGCAGTGAAGAACCACATGCAGCAGGAACTTCCACTTGTAGGAGAAGTTGAATTTGTAAACCATTGACCTGCTAACATCTCCACCGTATCCCATTTGGAGATAAGAACTGTCCAAATCTGTTTTGGGGAATTCCGTTGGAGCGCCCTCATCATGGAGCTCGAGATGCTCCCTGATGATCTGTTCAGAGATGACCAACTCTTGGCCACAAATGCTCGACCTTATAACACGAACCCCATTTAGGGTTTCAATCCGACCATTTGCCCAAAATTCGGACATTTGGTTTGAATAGATTGTAGGGTTTACAGTCAGAGCAGTGTAGTATGAGGATTGGGTCAGGAAAGAAATGATATCTGAGAAGTCAACATCCCTTGAAGAATCAAGGAGTGCGACCTGGTTGTGTTGAGGGTTTAGTGCCATTGAAGAAGATGACAGAAAGATAGTTCGGAATAAGGTAAATTGGAGAAGAAGAAAGCTTTTAGGGCAGTAATTTGGGTAAAAAGGATGTAAGTGATTAACCGGAAGTATTTAAATGGGTGAAATGGCGGTTTAAAGGGGGGTTTTGGATAAGATGATGTGAGGGTTTAGTGGATGATGTGACATGGGTGGTAAGGTTAGACCATTTAAATAATCCGACATCATTAACAAAATCTTTACTTTTCCATACTACCCTCAACACGAACCCCATTTAGGGTTTCAATCCGACCATTTGCCCAAAATTCGGACATTTGGTTTGAATAGATTGTAGGGTTTACAGTCAGAGCAGTGTAGTATGAGGATTGGGTCAGGAAAGAAATGATATCTGAGAAGTCAACATCCCTTGAAGAATCAAGGAGTGCGACCTGGTTGTGTTGAGGGTTTAGTGCCATTGAAGAAGATGACAGAAAGATAGTTCGGAATAAGGTAAATTGGAGAAGAAGAAAGCTTTTAGGGCAGTAATTTGGGTAAAAAGGATGTAAGTGATTAACCGGAAGTATTTAAATGGGTGAAATGGCGGTTTAAAGGGGGGTTTTGGATAAGATGATGTGAGGGTTCAGTGGATGATGTGACATGGGTGGTAAGGTTAGACCATTTAAATAATCCGACATCATTAACAAAATCTTTACTTTTTACAGTGTGGGGCCCAAAAGATTTCTGTTACACAGTAAAATCTTTCTTCCGAGTATAAAGCATTTCCGAAGGTAATGTTCTTCCGAAGGCAAATTCACTTCCGAAGGTAAATTGCTTACTTCCGAGAGTATATGTTGCTTTTCAGGTGGAGTGTGTTAAATGCTTCGGAAGTAGATCTGAGATGAAATCAATCGCTTCTTCCGAGACTTAACACTCTTCCGAGAAGAAAATTATCCTGGGAGAAATTTGCTTCGGAAGATATGCAAGATATCTTCCGAGGGTTAATTTCTCTTCGGAAGAATTCATACTTAGATAAAATTTAGAAAAAGATCTTTTGTAACAGGGCTTAGATTGTTTTGACATGAGACTCTACACATTTAAAAGGTTTTCAAATGAGATTAACTAATCAATGTTTATCATCCCAATAGCTGTAATGAGATATTTGAATCTTTGTTCATCAAAGGCTTTGGTGAACAAATCAGCATATTGTTCATTTGAATCAACTTTGATTAGTTTGATAAGATTTTTCTCATGAATATCTCTAATGAAATGATACCTGATATCAATGTGCTTTGTCTTGGAGTGCTTCACTGGATTTTCAGTAATGGATATAGCACTGTTGTTGTCAATATGGATAGGAGTGCTCATGAAGTTGAATCCATAGTCTATCATCTGGTTTTGAATCCACAGCAGTTGAGCACAGCAACTAGCAGCAGCAATGTATTCAGCTTCAGCAGTTGATGTAGAGACACAGGATTGCTTCTTGCATTGCCATGAGATGATCCTTCCACCAAGAAATTGACATCCACCTGATGTTGATTTCTTGTTGATGTTGCAGCAACCATAATCGCTGTCAGAGTAACCATAGAGATTAAAATCACTATTTCTTGGATACCAGAGACCTAGTTTAGGTGCTCCTTTGAGGTATCTAAGGATTCTCTTGGAAGCAATTAGGTGAGACACCTTTGGAGCAGCCTGATATCTTGCACAAATGCAAGTTGCAAACATGATATCAGGTCTACTTGCTGTGAGATACATTAGAGAACCAATAATTGCTCTGTATTGATGTTGATCAGTATCCTCCCCCTCAGAGTCAGGGCAGAGATTGTGGTTTCTAGGTATAGGTGTCTTTGCTGCTTTACAATCCTTCATATCAAATCGCTCTAAGATATCATTGACATACTTAGATTGATTGATGAAGAACCCTTCCTTCAATTGCTTTACCTGAATTCCAAGGAAAAAGTCCATTTTTCCCATGGAACTCATCTCGAACTTCTTCTTCATAATGCTCTCAAAGTCTTTGCACATTTGGTCATTTGAGGAACCAAATATGATATCATCAACATAGACTTGAACGAGCAAGATGTCTTTCCCAGACTTTCTTATGAAAAGAGTCTTATCAATGGTACCTCTAGTGTAACCATTCTTCAGGAGAAATTGAGACAATGTCTCATACCACAGCCTAGGTGCTTGGTGCAACCCATATAGACCTTTATCCAACTTGCACACATAGTTTGGATGTTGTGGGTCTTCAAATCCTGGAGGTTGGCATACATAGACTTTCCTATCTATATCCCCATATAGAAAGGCACACTTGACATCAAGCTGGTAGACAGTGAAATTCTTGGATGCAGCATAAGCAATGAAGATCCTAACTGCCTCAAGTCTTGCAACAGGAGCAAAGACATCAGTATAATAGATTCCCTACTCTTGAGTGTATCCTTGTACCACCAGTCTTGCCTTGTTCTTGATAATCAAGCCTCTATCATCTCTTTTGTTTCTGAATACCCATTTGGTGCCTATAGGTACTTGACCAGATGGTAGCGGACATAGGTTCCAAACCTTTTGTCTTTTGAATTAAAGTAGCTCCTCTTGCATTGTTTCAACCCAACTACTATCTTTCAAGGCATCTTCCACCTTCTTGGGTTCCATTTGGGATAAGAAGCATGAGTACAAGAAGACATTCCCATTATGAGTCTGTCCTCTTGTTCTCACACCTTCAGAGACTTCCCCTCTGATGTTTTCAGCTGGATGAGTGTTATGAATCCCGAGTCTAGGAATCACCTCCAGTTGCAAAGATAAGTCCAAGTTGGACATATTTTGCTCAGGAGCTTGAATACTTGGTCCAGCTGTTGTTTCAAACTCATTCAATGAGGACTGATTGAATGAAAGAGAAACATCATCATTTCTTTGCTGTGAAGCATCATTAACAGTTGCCTGTTCCTTCAAGATGATGCTTCCATCAGCTTGGTGTTGTGCAGGATCACCTGAATAGATTTGAAAATCAGCAGGTGAATCCCTTGTTACCACTATCTCTTGAAATGGTTATGCTGTCAGATCTTTCAATAGTGGGAACTTGATTTGCTGCAACTCTTGGAGAACTTGGAATAGGTCTGGGAAGCTCAAACAGTTGATCTTCATCAGAATTACTTTGAACACCTGTTCCAGCTGAAACATTCTCACAAGATGGTTTAGAATAGTTTGGAAACAATTCTAAATCAAAGATATGATCAGGGCCATTCCCCCTAACACAAGGAGTGTGCTCATTAACTACAATGTTAGAAGATTCCTCAAATTGTTGGTTTTTAATATTATAAACTCTGTAGGCATTAGAGTAGGAGGAATATCCAACAAAGATAGCATCATCTGACTTTTCAGCAAATTTTGCCAAATTGTCTTTTGTGTTAAGTATGGTACACCTGCTGCCAAAGGACCTTAGAAAGCCAATGAACGGTGGCCTCTTGTTCCATAACTCATAAGGGGTTTTTCCATGTGGCTTTACTACAAGAACTCTGTTCTGCACATAGCATGCAGTGCTGACTGCCTTTGCCCAGAATGTTAGAGGCAGCTTTGAATCAGCTAACATAGTCCGAGCAGCCTCAATAAGTGTCCTATTTCTCCTCTCAGCAACACCATTTTGTTAAGGAGTTCTAGGAGCACTATATTGTCTGGCAATCCCTTTTGAGTTACAAAATGAGTCAAGAACTAGGTTCTTAAACTCAGTCCCTTGATCACTTCTAATTATTTTAACCTTGTGATCAACTTGATTTTCTATTTTAAGAATAAAAGATTTTAAAGTTTTAGCAGTTTCATCTTTAGTTCTTAAAAAGAATACCCATGTAAATCTAGTAAAATCATCAACAATCACAAGACAATATGATTTCCTTCCAATGCTCATTATACTTGTGGGACCAAATAGATCCATGTTCAATAAGTGTAATGGAGTGGTGATAGAGTTAACAACTTTGGATTTATGAGAAGACCTGTGTTGTTTCCCCTTCAGGCAAGCAACACAGTTGTCTCTGCAGAAAAATTCCTTTTTAGGCAAACCATGTACCAAGTTATTTTTAGCCAATTTATTCATTGTCTTAAAATTGACATGACACATTCGTTTATGCCATAGTGTTGACTCATCACCATCAGCTTTGGAAAGAAAGCACGATACTTCTCCCATTGGGGAAGCATTGTTCATATCAAGCTTGTACATATCCCCTTTCTTGGGAGATCTAAGAAGCATCAATTCCTGAGGAATTGTCATCCCGGGTTTGAGGATAATGCACTCATGTTCTGTGAAAAGCATTTGATGCTTTTAATCACAGAATTGAGAAACACTTAACAGATTGTGTTCAAGCTGTTTGACAAAATTTACTTTGTCAACTTTTAACTTTCCATTGGATATACTTCCTCTTCCAGAAATATATCCTCTGGCCTCACCTCCAAACTGGACAGGACCTCCATCATAATGTTGAAATTGTTGAAGGAGAGATCTGTTCCCTGTCATGTCCCTGGAGCATCCACTATCTACAATCCAAATGTTGTTATTCTTGTCATATGGATGTCCCTGCACATAAGATGAGATAATTAGTTTTGATTGGAAACCCAAGCCTTATTGGTCTTGGGTTCTTCCAATGATAGTGATATAATTGAACCAAAATTTATGCATGGGGCTTCAATGGATGTCTTTGAAGAAGAGGTTTGGGCTACATCATCTTCCTTGATCTTCCATTCCATCCCTTGGTTGATCATAGAGGATGAGCTTGTTGAAGCTTTTGTAGCTTGGCGTTCTTCCGAAGCTTCTTTCTTTTCGGAAGAGACCTTCACCACCTTTTCTTCCGAAGCAGTCTTCTTCTGGGATGGTTTCAAGGGGACTCTTTTGTTTTTCTGAGTCTTTACAGCTTTAACTTCCGAAGCCTTTTTCCCTTCGGAAGAAGAATTTTCTTCCGAGAGAAGCCTTGCTTCGGAAACAAGCTTTCCCTTTTTCATCACTTGAACCATTTGATATGGTCCAAATGAGAAACCTTCCCTGGCTCCTTCTCTTTTAACATTATTTGCATAATGTGTGCTAGCAAGATTGTAGTAACAATCTTTAGCCATGTGGTTTTGCAGACCACACATTATGCATGCAATGTAAACTTTCTGGGAATGAGAGGATAGCTGTTTCTTGTTCTTTTTCTCTTCATCAACAACCTTTCCCTTTAATTTCTGATCCTTTGGTAGGATAGGAGTACTGGTACTGCACTCTTTTCCTGAATCAGAATTTCCAACCACCTGGAATCCAGCTGAGATGAATACACCCTTTTGCTTTGGGTCTATCTTTAGCTTGGATTCAGCCACTTTCTTGGCAGTTTTTCTAGCTATCTTAGCTATGCTTCTTCTGGCTTTGGTGGTCAGGGTTTGATCATCATTGGCTGGGGAGGGCATAATTACCTGTTCCTTCCCTGTGATGGTCTCCATAGTTGCATCATTCTTTGACTCTTGAGAAGGTGGGTCAACAGATGGAACCTCTTGCTCCTCAGTACCTCACCTTGGTTGTCTTATAGACTCATAAGAGTGTAGTGGAGCAATTTCATTGGTTCCCAACCCACCTTTGTTTTGATAACAAAGTTTTGAGTGAGAGGATGATGCAAGAATGGCTTGGAAGTTTTGCTCGGAAATGGCATACTTCCTGGCTTGAGCCTCAGCAGTGACAAGCTGGGCTTGAGCCTCAGTCAAATTGGATATTAAATCCTTGATTTGAGTCTTGTAGTTTGTATGTTCATGTTTTAAGAGGGATAGAGTTTTCTCTAACTCCTCAATTTTTCTTTGGTAGTCAGATTCAGCCCTTTTAAAGTCAGATTTTAAAACATTTAAAGACTCAATATCAGATTTAGTTTCTATATTGTAGTCCTGATACAGTTTAACCTTAGCAATACAGGCAGGAGTACAGAGATGTTCATATACCTTGTTTTCATCTGTTCCGGCCATGAGTGCTTAAGCAGGAGTCACATCCTGAACCATGAAGCTCCAGTCACCTTCTTGAGCCATTGCTGCAGTCTCTGTTGACTTTCCGGTGGGCTTTGGTGTAGAGGGATGTGTGGAGGCCTGTGGGGTTCCCGGGTTGGACTTGGGAGCCTTGCATTCCCTTGCAAAATGACCGAGTTGGTTACAGTTGTAACATTTGGCCTTGCTTTTGTCAAACCCAAATTTGCTGGTGATTGGGTTCTGAGGGAATTGCCTTGCAGTTCTTTTAAAGAACTTCTTTGCTCTGTAGGTTAGAAGAGCCATTTGTTGGACTATGTCCACATACTCTATGTCATCCGGGCTAAAACACTCTAGATCATCAAAGCAGTATTGATAGTCATTTGAGTGCCCACTTCCTGAGACAAATGCACAGCCCTCCTGAAAGGAGCTTTGCTGAGCTTGTTGAGACCTTGGAGTCTCGGGAAATGTGATATAAGGCCCAGAGGAACAAGCTGGCTGCTGGGTGTACGTCAGGTATTGCTGAGACTGGGAGATGCCTGAGCCTTCAGCAACCATTAAAGCGTTGCTAGCAGGAAGACTCAAGGGTCTGCTTGTCTGATGACCCCTCTTGCTTTCCATTTCCAAACGGTATCCATCAAGGATCCCATAGAGTTCGGTCATGGTGAGTGTATTTAGATTCTCTGTTCTCTTGATAGAGACACAGTAGAATGTCCACTCATTGGGTAGAGCACTCATAAACTTTCTAGTAAGATCTCTGAGTTCATGAGTGATTCCCACAAATTGAAGGGAAGAAATGAGATCCATGTACCTGAAGTATTGCTGGCTAAGAGTCTCTCCAGTAACATAGGTGAAGTTCTCAAACTGCTGCTTCAGTGAGTCCTTCTTGGAATCATTCGAGCTTGAGTACATTTGAGCAAGAGCATCAAAGAGTTCTTTGGCAGACTTACAATGCTCAAACCCCACCATGATAGAGTTTGGGATTGCAGTCATAAGAACAGTCATAGCATTGCTGTCTATGTCAAGCTTCTTCCTATCTTCATCAGAATAATCTTCAACGGCTTTCTCAATCATGGCACCGTTTCCGCCAACTACTTTTGGCTTATACGGGCCATTGACAATGGATTGCCACATCTTGCTGTCTTGATACCTGATGAAGCCTTCCATTCTTCTGCTCCAAGACCTGAAGTTTTCAGGGGCGATGATGGGAGCTTTGATCATCGTTCCCATCTCTACTTCAGATTTGTTGAGGGCCATTTTGAGTGAGGTATAAGGAGAAGTGAAAAACTGGTTGATTAGGATGGTAAGATCTCACAATCAAGAGCCTAAAAAGCTCTGATACCAATTGCAGGATCGGTTTTGTCACTTAGACACTTGTATTTCTCTCAAACTCACTTATGCAAACACTCAAATCAGATGAAGTAATGTCTTTTACAAGAGTTGATAATAATATAATAAGTAACAAAGGAACCAACAGAGATATATTTTCAAGGCACTTGTATATATTACTTCTCAACTCAAGATTACAAGACACTTACAAGCATAAAACAAGAGTTACAATGAGAAACTATATATACTAGATCCTACAGTCGGATATACTTTGATACCAGCTGGAAACCTAAGACTAAAGCATATACTACAATGCTAAAGTTAAAGTATCTTAGATAAAGTATTATCTAAGATATGGTAGTCATGACATGTCCATGACTTACCTTTTGTCACCAACTAAAGATGGCAACTGTACTAACATAAAAACGTAAACAGTGGATTAAAGTATGGTCAACTACATGGCTTTTGAGAAAACGCCATGCAGTATCTCAGAGATTTGTAGCGGAGTGTCAGAGAGGCCATACTTATGTCCACTGGATAATAGGAGTGTCTTCCGAAGGTTAACTGGCTTCGGAAGAACTTGTTCTTCCGAAGCCACTTATACTTCGGAAGATGCTTCTATGCTTCCGAGGCTTTGAGGACTTCTTGTACCTCGGAAGTTGACTTCAGATCTTTCTCTCTAAGTCTTGATCTTTGGAAGTAGGTTCTTTGTCTTCGGAAGTTGGAGTTTTCCTTCGGAAGTGTGTTTTACACTTAGTCTTCGGAAGAGCTCCTTCTTCCTTCGTAAGTTCCATACTTAGCTTCGGAAGTCCTTTGTTTGTTGTACCAAAATCTTCTAAGTGACTTGGTTTTGGTTGCAACAGCCTTTCTAGATCCAACATAATATCTATCTTTGCAAATCATACTCCCTATGTTTTGTGTAAACAAATACCTGGGTGTATGATCACCAAGGTATACATTTGTAACCAACTAGTGAAATGAACATGATCCTCATCATCCCTCTGTTTTGTGTAAACAAAGACTTGGGTTAAAGGCACCTCTGTTTTACGTATGTAAAGACCTGGTGACCTGATGATAATCATATCTAAGCTCTTAAAAGAATCCTCTATGATCAACTGTATATTAAATCTTGAGCTTTTACATCAATGCATTAATGAGATGTCAAATGCATCTCAAGATAGAACTTAAAACTTAAAGTACATAGTTTCTAAGTGTGAAAAAGTGATGATTTGACTCACAAAGGGAGGACAATCTCTAAGTGATTTGAATGTGAAGTCTATAAATGTTACTCACCAATAAACATGAAAAGATGATAAACAACATGCCTAGTTGATACAATACTCTTATATGGATTTAAGTGGACAAACATACTTGCAATCAGAACTAAGATCAGGTATCATTTCAACAAACGAATTCATTAGGAAGATGCTTAGTGTTATAGTATGATCCCATTCTATGTGTATATATGCTTGTACATAGTACTCATTTCAATTTTGTTTAGTTTAATTTCTTTATGTTTGGACAAACATGTGTCTTTCATGATACTCTTCTTAGAAATTTGTGATAAATGCATTCATTCATCATTAATAAAAAATTTAGGGGGAGTAGAATCATGAAAATAAATTAACAACAAAATTGTCAAATGAATTGTCAATATGAAGGAATTGGAACCTGAGCACTAACTTGGCTTTTGGATACATGAAGTTTTAAAATATAAATCTTCTTGTACACAATTTTCATGAATACAAAGTCAACAAGGTCCAATAGCAATAAATGGTTCTATCATTTGATTAGGACCATACAATAAAATAAGTTTCAATCATGGCATTTTAAGCATCAGCAGAAGTTACAGTGCATTTTAAACATCAACAGAAGCTACAATGCGTTATAAAAATCAGCAGAAGCTACTGTGCAAAACTTAAGGGGGAATAAAATATGACTATCCGCAGATTGGTATCCTACGAATGAGTTAATATTTTACAAGTATAATTCATTTTCATAGATTGGTAACCTATGGAAAATCAAGTTATACTTCAATTCAATTTTAAATTTCAGTTTTTAAGTTGGGCATCCACAGATGTCCTACGGATGAACTGAAATCTGCGGAACAAATTGCAGGACCGGTGAAGGGTGGTCACTTACAACACAACAACACAATAAGGAGATTAACCAAACTTAATCAAACAGTAAACTGGATTAACCACAAGTATGATACTAAGAACACAAGTAATATGTAAAAGACAGAACAAGAGAACACAAGTGATTGGGTTTCAAGGATGCAGTATATTGCTTTCTCAAGTTCTATTACAAGTGTTACAAAGCATTATTGAAAGATACAAGAACAAGGAATACTTATACTACAACCTATAGCCAGCTATACTTTGAAAGCCAACTGGATACAATTGACTAGACACAAACAAAATCAATTGTAGAGTCAAAAGGCATATCTGCCTTTTGACTTGTGACTATGACATGCCATAGCTCATATCCTAATATATTACAAAAAGGATAAAAGTACATAACGTAGAAAGCATGGACTCAAGACCTCAATGTACAGTTACCAAAAGCATGGACCTTTCACCAACTCATGTAAGTTGGTGACTTTACAGAGTTGCAGCGGAAAGGTGGTCCAGCTTTATGGTAAAGTACATCAGATAAAGGCATATCTCTAAAAGTCTTCGGAATGAAATCTGTCTTTACTCTTTGGCTTCGGAAGACTTTGTCTTTGAAGCTTCGGAAGACTTAACTTTTGGCTTCGGAAGATATTGGTCTTGGCTTCGGAAGATTTTACTCTTAGAATATTTCTAGTGCATGCTGTAAAACTTCCGAGGCATTTCTACTTCAGTTCTTTAGTGCATGCTTGCAGAGAGACTTTAGATGTTTTGGCTGCATCAGACTTATAGGAATCCTTACAAACTCCCCCTAGGCTGATGCTACCAAAACATTTAGAAGATCTTCAGATGTTTGTAGTCTTCAGCACAATGATGACCATACCCTTCTTCATTAGATGGTCAGGATCATTCAGACTCTTATAATATCTTCTCATCTCAAAGAGATCATGCAGAGGTAAGTTGATTATGTCTTGCCATGTATAGACATTCTTAACATCTTGATCTCTGATCACATGCCATCTCTCTGGATTAGTAGTGAAGGTCCAGGATAAGATGGGTGTCTCAGCTGCAAGAGGAGCCACTTGAATTGGAGTGGATTGGGCTGCCTCTTCATGCACTTCCTCAGGTTGATCTGACTCAGCCTGAGGTGTAGAGGTGGATGATTCAGGCTTCTTCTTCTTAGACTTTGGTTTAGAAGCCATCCTCTTCTTCCTCTTAGAAGACTTTAACTGAGAAGACTGGTCTGCAGCACCTTGTTGATCATCCTTGTCTTTCTCAGTTGGGTGTTCTTCCCTCACAGGTTCAGAAGGAGAGGGAGTTTGACCCTGCTGTGGATCAGAAGATAAAGCTTGCTGAGGCTCAGCAGGATGTCCAGGTTGTATTGTCTTAGGTTGTTCAACCTTAACCTCCACTTCAGGTGGGATTTGACTTGGAGGAGAGTATAAGTCAATCAGCTCTCCACTCTTGATCTTTTGCTTGATTACCCTGATATGCTCATCCATTGTGGATAGAGACATAGGGCCAAGTCTCCTTCCGGAGAATCCATATAGTTTCAAGAAGCTCATCATCCTTTGTTTGTCAGTAGACTTCTTCATACTCTTTTGGATAATGGCTCTTGACTTTGCAGCCTCTTCCCTCATCTTTCTCTTTGTAGCTTTTTGTTCTTTGAGCACTTGAAGTTCAAGCTGTTTGAGATACTCAAACTCAATGTACTCAAAGGACAAGGGAAGAAGTGTAGATGCCTGGTAGAGACCTGTGGCACTCAGGTAGTTGATCATGTTTTGTCTGTCTGTTTCCTTGTCTACCTGAGGTTCTTGTGTAGATGCCACAGTCTCTTGCACAAGGCTTTCTTGAACTAGGGAGAGAGTAGGATCATGCTTGTACAGTCTTTTTTGTCTTTTCTCCTCTTTGAATTGGAGAAGTAATCTTGCATCCTCTTTTTCTTTCATCTCTCTTGACACTTCCATGTCAGCCAGTTCATTTAATTACTCTAAGGGGAGAGATATAATCTTATCTATGTCATAGTTCCTGGTCTGCACGTAAGTAATCCTGACTGCCCTCAACTCATCATCTTGAGTGTTTGATCTGGGGGTAGCTTTGGTTGCAGCTTGCATAAAACCTGAAGACCCAGAGGAACTTTCTCCCCTTAGCTTCCTCTTCCTCTCTCTCTCTCCTCCTCAATCTCTTCAGGAGTCAAAATCCTTATCCCTTTGTCACCCACAGACCTTTATGACTCAGGGTGGAGAGAGCTTTGGCCTTCATTACTTGGTGTAGCATCCATGCTCTGGGCAGAGAGAAGTTGTAAGACACCTTCACCATTAGGTGTTTCACCGAGGGAATGAATTTCTGAAGCAGTTGTTGGTGTGACAGGGCTCTCAGGCTCTATCACTGGGCCTTCAGCCAAGGTTTTCCCTTTAAAGCTATCTCAGGGTCTGCCTTAGCATCCATTTAACCAATGACATTACCTGATTGCCTTTGTCTTCTTCTTAGGCTGAACTCTTCAGTAATTCTGTCTTGAATTCTGAGTGCTAACCTGTCAGCTTGTCTTGATTCGCTTGGATTGACAAGTGGCATGTTGACCAGATCAAGACCTTCATAGTAGTTCAAGGTCTGAAAATCAAATACTTCTTGTTGCCCTTGAACTCTGTGAAGAATAAGGGCTCTTCTATCAGCATCATACATCCACCCAATAATGTAGTTTGAAGTTTCTTGAGGTGGGGATGACATAGCCCTTGGAATTCCTTCCTCAAAGAGACTCCTGATGATAGAGTCTATAGAGTCCACATTAATGTGAACTTGAGGAAGTTGCTGAGTATGCATAATTGCAAGTGAGGATGGTGAGTCCTCAATGTCCATACTCTCTGAAGAACTTACAGGTTCTGTGTCTGTAATGACTTTCTCCTCCTTTTTGGTAGCATCACCCTCTTGCATAGGTGAGCTAGAGGTTAGGTCAACAACATTCACAAGTTCTTGTGTACCTGGTTGAGCTCTTCTTAAAGGTCTCCCAGCTAGTTTTTCCCTGAGATAAGATATATTAAGTTGCTGATTATTGACCCTATTGTGAAGGGTAGTCACCTGAGATTCAAGGTGACTAACCTTAGACACTAAATAGGAGCATGTTTTTGACAGTTTTTGCACCTTTAGTATCAGATTCCCCTCTTCTTCATCAGAAGAAACATTGGGGGATGAGATGATTAGACCAAAGTCCTCTCTCTCACCACCAGCTTCAGGTTCTTGGCTGCTGGATTTCCTCTGCTCATTGACATTCTCAGTTGAGGTGTCAATGGGCTGAGTTGCCATGGTTGAGGTCTTAATAATGTAATCACTTGCAGAAGTGAGAGCCTCTTCCATATGGATATCCTAAACAGGTTCAGAAGTATCCACCTCAGTGATAGGTGACTGATATGGGCTAGACTGAGGAGACTCAGGAGTACTCATCTCTCTTTGAGTAGGGGAAGAGAATAGAGACTCATGGTACTCACTGAAACTTAAGTCTTCATCAGTATAGAATGAAAGGTTGGGAATGGGTTGATTTAGATCCAAAGGCTGGGGATGGTAGCTGTCCCCTGAAGGTTATTCACTTGAGTGTTGAGACTCAGGGTGAAGGCTTAAGGCAGTTGGGCTTGTGAGCTCATCAGGGTGAGCATGAGGAACCTCAGCCCTGATTGTTGAAGAGATGGGAGTGGTTTGCTCCTCAGGGGAAGTGGGAGCTCTAGTGTCCACTTCCTCCTGTATTGGTGAGTATATGGGGACCTGCACAGACTTAATAGCTTGAGCAGGGGTTCGTCTGGATTTTCTTTGGTAGGTGAGGGTTACTTGTGGCCTTTTTGGTGGTTGAGAGGTAGAAGGTGTGGGTTCAACACTAGCTTGTGTTGCTAGGTTGTCACCTTGAGCAATGAGCTCTAACATTTTTGGGACTAGGGCTGTTTCTACCCCTGAGAAGCCTATAGTTGGCCTCTTCATAATTTTAAATATGTCGGGCTTCATCTGTCCCAATTTAAGAATATTATCTGTTTCCCTCAACTGTGAGCCTAGTTCACAGTTGAGAATGTGTTAAACATATCTAGGAAACATATAATACTCTAAGGAGTTCAAGTTAGCAAGCAAATTTGTATAGACAAATTGAGAGTACCTGAACTTGACCCCTTGAACCATTCCATGCACTATGAAGGAGAGATCCTCAGGAATCTGGTCTCACCCTCCATGCTTGTTTGACAAGCTGTGGATAACCACACGAAGCAGGTATTTCCACTGGGATGAGACCTTCCCTTTCCTGAAGGTCTTTATAGAGAAATCTCCCTCATAGCCCATCTGCTCAAAGGAATGATTGACAGCTTTCTTTGGAAAGGACAACTCACCTTCTTCATCATCCAGCTACAAGTGAGTGTTGATGATGGCCGGAGTGATGAAGATTGTCCTCCCTTGCACTATGGCAGACAGTGCCTTCTCCCTATCCATGATGACCTCTTGGCATGTCTTCCAAAATTCCAGCAGATGATCCTCATATAGAGTAGGATCAATGGTTAGGGAGGTGAAGTAGTTTGATAAAGCTAAGAAACGGCAAATCTCTGAGAAACTATCATCTTTCTCATAGCTTAAAAGAGCAACCTGGTTGTGTTGCCTGTGAAGTTGCATGGAGTAATCTGGGTTGTTTCTGCGGTTAAGGTTGGCCATTTTAGAAGCTTAAGGATGAAGAATAATGAAAAGCAAAGGCGGTTTGGGAGAAATTAGGTTTGAGGAATAGTAGAATTGAAGAAGATGGTGAGGGAGAGGGGGAACCGTTGGTTATTTATGTGAAAAGGATTTGAACCAAAGTTAATGGAAGAGGATAAACTTTGAAATCCGAATGTCGATCCCACCTCTGAAAAAGTAGTTTACTTTTGCTCAAAAAGTAGTTTTATTGGAAGTGGAAAAGCTTCCGAAGGTAAATTATCTTCGGAAGTTTTAATGAAAAAGCTTCCGAAGCTAAAATGACTTCGGAAGAATTTCCTGAGAGTTTTGAAAATTTTGATTCGGAAGAGAAATAAAAACTTGAATGCTGTGTATATAAAACAACAAAGCTTCCGAGAGTTAATTTTGCTTCGGAAGGAAAAAGTCCTTGAAAACAAATAAGTGTCTGAGACAAGTATTTAAGCTTCGGAAGATAGATTGAAACCTCTTCCGAAGGTAAAATTCCTTAGACAGTTATTTATTTTGAAGACATGATTTTCTTCCGAAGATAAAAATATATCTTCCGAAGGATTAGAAAATTTTCAAGAATCTAAGGAAAATCTTCAAAAAGGATTTTTTTATCCAAAAAAAACATGAGCTTATGAAAGTGATGAACTAGACAACTTAGGACACACATATTTTAAGAAATAATTAGAATTAGTTTTAAGAAAAGATCTACTCAAAGTTAATCATCCCAATAGCTGATATTAGATATTTAAATCTCTGTTCATCAAAAGCTTTTGTAAACAGATCAGCATATTGTTCATTTGTGTAAACTTTGACTAGTTTAATTAATCCCTTTTCATAGTTATCTCTTATTAAATGATACCTGATATTGATGTGTTTGGTCCTTGAGTGCTGCATAGGATTCTCTGTGATAGAGATAGCACTATTGTTGTCTATGTGAATGGGAGTCTCCTTGAAGTTAAATCCATAGTCCAGCATCTGATTTTGAATCCAAAGCACTTGAGCACAACAACTTGCAGCAGCAATGTATTCAGCCTCAGCAGTTGATGCAGACACACAAAATTGTTTCTTGCATTGCCATGAGACAATCCTTCCACTAAGGAATTGACATCCCCCAGATGTAGACTTTGCAGTCATGTTGCAACCACCATAATCACTATCTGTATAAGCATACAGATTGAAGTCAGGATTCTTTGGATACCATAAACCAAGTGTTGAAACACCTTTGAGGTATCTTAGAATCCTCTTGACAGTGATGAGGTGAGACATCTTAGGGTTGGCTTGATATCTTGCACAGATACATGTAGCAAACATGATATCAGGCCTGCTAGCAGTAAGATACATAAGAGACCCAATCATAGCTCTATATAAGTGTTCATCTACACACTCCCCCTCAAGATCAGGTCCAAGTGAGTGGTTTCTGGCTATGGGTGTCTTAGCAATCTTACAATCAGTCATGTTGAACCTCTTGAGTATGTCCTGAACATACTTTGACTGACTTATGAAGATACCATCTTCAACTTGCTTCACTTGAATTCCCAGAAAAAAATTGAGTTCTCCCATTGCACTCATTTCAAATCTGTCTTTCATCAGCTTCTCAAAGTCTTTGCAGAGATTTGGATTAGTTGAACAAAAGATGATGTCATCCACATACACTTGAACTAGAAATATGTCATTTCCCTGTCCTTTGATGAAGAGAGTCCAGCTATAGTACCTCTCCTGTATCCATGCTTGCAAAGATACTCAGACAGTGTCTCATACCACTTCCGGGGTGCCTGATGCAGCCCATAAAGAGCTTTGTCAAGCTTGCAGACATAATCAGGATGATCAGGGTCTACAAAACCAGGTAGCTATTTGACATACACCTCTTCATCAGTCACTTCATACAGAAAAGCACACTTCACATCAAGTTGAAAGACCTTGAAGTTCTTGGATGCAGCAAATGCCAGGAATATCCTAACAGCTTCTAGTCTTGCTACTGGAGCAAAAACATCAGTGTAGTCAATCCCTTCTTCTTGTGTGTATCCTTGAACAACTAGTCTACCCTTGTTCTTGATGATAATGCCTCTATCATCCTTCTTATTCCTGAACACCCATTTGGTTCCAATGGTAGTCTTCCCATGAGGAAGAGGACAAAGGTTCCAAACTTTTTGCCTTTTGAATTGAAGCAACTCTTGTTGCATAGCTTCAACCCAACTTCCATCCTTTAGAGCCTCATCAACTTTCTTTGGCTCTATCTGGGATAAGAAACAAGAGTGAAGACAAACATTTGCTTCATGGGTTTGTCCTCTTGTTCTTACCCCTGTGACAACATCTCCATTGATGTTTGTGGTAGGGTGAGAGTTGTGGATCCTAAGCTGAGGGATCATAGCAAGTTGCTGAGAAAGATCTAAATTTGAGAAATTTAGATCTGGCATAAATGTTTCACCCTCCACATCACCACACTTATCAAGACTTACTTGATCCAATGAGTGTGTGACATCATTGATGTTGTCATCTATGGTGTGGTTATTAGCATCAATGAATTCTTGATCACTTTCACCACCACCATTGTTGTCTTCCACAATTGAGGTATCCTTATCTTGTTGTGGAGCATTTGAGCTGAAATTTGAAGGCACCCCAGATGTATCAGCTGAGTTTGTCATTGGAGTGCTGATAGAAACCTCATTTGCTGAAGTAGTTCCAACTGGAGCTGAAGATGTATGAGTTAAAGGTCTTCTTAGCTCAAATCTTGGATCAGGATCACCTATATTTAAATTTTCTGCAGATCCTGAAACATTCTCACAAGATTTGTTAAAACAGTTGGTAACTAAATCAAGATCAAATAACCAATCAGGACCAGAACCAGCCACACAGGGTGTGTGTTCATTGAAAGTCACATTGGCTGACTCCTCAACAATTCTAGTTCTGAGATTGTATACTCTATAAGCCTTAGCCTGGGAAGAGTATCCAATGAAGTGTCCATCATCTGATTTCTCAGCAAATTTGGCAATTTGATCTTTGGTATTCAAGATGGTGCAAGGACATCCAAATGACCTGAGAAAGCCAATGAAAGGTTTTCTCTTGTGCCAAAGTTCATAAGGAGTCTTACCATGTGTCTTAACTACTAAAACTCTATTTTGCACATAGCAAGCAGTGTTTAGTGCCTGTGCCCAGAAGGTGATGGGCAGTTTAGAGTCAGACAACATAGTTCTTGCAGCTTCAATTAGTGTCCTGTTTCTCCTCTCAGCAACACCATTTTGCTTAGGAGTCCTGGGAGCACTATATTGTCTTGTAATACCTTTTTCATCACAAAAAGTATCAAGGGTTTGATTTTTGAATTCAGTCCCTTGATCCAATCTTATGGTTTTGACCTTGTGATCACATTGATTCTCAATCTTTAAGATGAAATTCTTCAGAGTCTCAGGGGTCTCATCCTTAGATCTAAGAAAGAAAACCCAAGTGAATCTTGTAAAATCATCAGTGATCACCAAACAGTAAGAGATCCTTCCTAGACTCATTACACTGGTGGGTTCAAAGAGATCCATATGTAATAAGTGTAGGGAAGTAGTGATAGAGTTCCTTTCCTTAGGCTTGTGAGATACCTTATGCTGCTTTCTTTTCAGGCATGAAACACAATGATCATCACTTGTAAACTCTTTCTTTGGCATTCTAGTTACCAAATCATGTTTAATTAGTTTATTCATGTTCTTAAAGTTTACATGGCACATTCTTTTATGCCATAGGAAAGACTCATCACTATTTGCTTTAGACAGAAAGCATGAAACTTCTCCAGGGGGAGATGTTTCTTGCAAGTCCATCTTGTACATGTTCCCTTTTCTGGGGACTCTAAGCAGGATGTGCTTATGAGGAATGACCACTCCAGGCTTGAGAACAATGCACTCATGCTTAGTAAAGAGCATGTTATGACTCTGATCACAAAATTGGGATACACTTAAAAGATTGTACCCAAGCTCCTTGACAAAGTTTACCTTTTCAATGCTGAGCTTACCATTTGTGACCTTGCCCCTTCCAGAAATGTAACCACCTTCATCTCCTCCAAAAGCAACTGGCCCTCCATTAGTTCTTTCAAAGTTATGGAGTAGTGACCTATTGCCTGTCATGTGCCTGGAACAGCCACTATCAATGATCCAGATATTCTTGTTTGTCTTGAGCTGTTCCTGCACAAAGAAAATGATTAATTACATTTGAAAACCCAAGCCTTATTCGTCTTGGGCTCACTAAGTATAATAGAAGGTAATGCAACAGTAATAGATCCTATGGTTGTGCTAGGAGGATCTTGAGCTGTTGTTGAAGGAGAATTTTCAGTTACTTGGTCTTTCTTAGACTTCCACACCACCTTTGGAGTCTTGGACTTGACCTTCAAAACTTCGGAAGCTTTTGGAATTTCGGAAGTTAAAATGACTGAACCTTCGGAGGATTCTGCAGTCACTACAGCAGACTTCAGTGCTTCGGAAGAATTCCTTTCTTTCGAGACCAACTTCTCTTCCGAAGGTAATTTTCCATTTGCCTTCTTCTTAGATTTGGAGCTTCCGAAGGATACAGATTTTCCTTCTGATGCTTGAATCTTCTTGGAACTCTTTGAAGTCTTTGTCTTGGTCATATGGATAGTACTTTTAGGATTGTATGGACAATCCTTAGCAATGTGAGAGGTACTTTCACACATGACACACACCATTTTCTTCTTCACAAAAGTCTTTTTATGAGAACAAGACTATCTTTGGTCACATCTCTTCTCCATCTTCATCTTTGTAGATGCTGAGACACTCCTTATGGGCTGGGAACTATTCTTGGAGTTTGATGGTCCAGGCTGTGCAGTAGTGGTACACAGTAGATCAGTCTTCTTCTTGGTACTGAGATGATTTGAACAAGAACCAGAACTCTTAGCTGAAGAGTTTTGGTTGTTGTCTTCAGCCTTTTGCAGAGATAAAAACTTGTTTCTGCTTAGAGTCAAAAGTAGCCTTGATCTCTTCAGCCTTCCTTGCTTTTCTTTTGCTCTTCCTGATCAAGTTCTTTCTCATTGACTTGGTCATCACAGTAATCTTCTTCTCCTCAGAAGGATAGTGTCCCTTCTTAGAATCCTCCTCTTCACTCTTCTCAGAGGAATTCTTCACTATCTCTTCTTCATCCTCTTCACTTATAGGATCTATGAGAGGAAGCTCATCTTCACAAGTTCCACACATAGGAGATCTTACAGACAAGATTGTGTGTGGAGGAGCTATCTCATTGGATCCCAGACCCTGCCTATTTTGATAACACACCTTATTGTGCAGGGATGATGATATCATGTTCTTGAAGGTCTCTTCTTCAATAACACTCTTTTCTGCCCTGGCTTTGCTGATCACAAGCTCAGCCTGGCACTCAGTCAGCTTGGTTATGAGATCTTTGATTTGAGTTCTAAAATCTGTATGCTCATGTTTTAGAACTGAAATGGTTTTCTCTAAGTCCTCTATCTTCAGTTTATAATCATTTTCAGACTTTCTAAAATCAGATTTTAAAATGTTTAAGGACTCAAGATCAGATCTCATCTCCAAGTTATAGGACCTGTATCTATTAACTTAGCAATGCATTCAGGAGTACAGAGATGTTCCAATACCTTGGCTTCATCATGATATGCCATTAGTGCTTGGTTTGAAGAAGCATCTTCCACCTGAAAGCTCCGTGTCAAAGCCTCCTTCTTCAACAGCAACAGCAGCTTGTTGCTTTGGCTTCTCATTCTGGGGAGCTTTGTCAGTGTAGTTGGGTCTGGACTGTGTTTGGCCACCATTTGTTCTAGGTGCCTTACACTCTCTGGCAAAGTGGCCCATCAGGTTACAGTTGTAACACTTGACTTTGCTTTTGTCCAGGCCAAACTTTCCACTGGTTGTATTGCTTGGAAACCTCCTTCCAGATCTCTTGTAGAACTTCTTGGCTCTGTAAATGAGAAGAGCCATCTGCAGGACTATTTCCATGTATTCCAGATCATCTGGATGGATACAATCCAGGTCTTCAAGAGTGAAAAGAGAGTTGCCATAGCTTTCATCAGAAGACACAAAAGATACTTAATCTCAAGATGGCTAATCGATTTGCAAGGGAGCACAATGTGTGTGTGTTCTTAAATCCAGACGACCCCGTGTCGGAAGGATGCAGAGACATCATAAGATACTTACGACGATCCAGGCTCTTCTATGCTTTAACAGCAGAGCCTGTGATTCATCAAGATCATATAGTCGATTTCTGGAACTCAGCTCGAATTGAGGAAGATGGAGAATCTGAAGTGATTGTGGCTGAGATTAAGAATGAAAGACTAAGAATAGATGAGCAAACCATAAGAAGGGTACTAGAGTTGGGAGAACAAGAAATAGGTCACCCAGACGTCTTTGATCATGAGTACATTGAGAAGATATTTCTACTGATGGGTTATGATGGTGACTTTGAAAGATGAGAGATCAAAAAGGGGAGATTGTGCAAGCCCTACCAGTTTCTGTGTCACACTTACCTGAAGTGTATCTCAAACAGGAAATCTGGACTGGATAGATTCTCAAGGCACATCTCTTCTGGAATCATAGGAATCTTTGAAGGAAGAACATATAACTACTCTAAGTACATCTTCAACTGTTTATGTGACCAAATAAGAGTGGAGAAGAATGACAAAATGTTCATGTTTCCAAGATTCTTACAATTAATCATCAATGTCGATCTGCCTGGTATTGCAAGAGATGGTGATGTGTTTGTTCAAGCACACCTAGGGAGATCTGTACTGAACAAGATTAGTGAGAAATATCAAGGAGAAGAAATGCCAATGTTTGCTCATGTGGTGGATGCTAATGCCAACATCCCACAAGAACTGGTATGGGAGGACCAGCAAGGAAGTTCACCTGCTAACACTAAGGAAGTCTCACCTTCACCTCATCAATCACCCATTCACCAACAACCTCAATCACCCCAACAGCAATCATCTGCCAGTCAAAACGCTCAACCAATCTCTCCAATTCATCCTCTATCACCAAATCAACTCCCAATACAACTTTTTCAACAACCTCCAACACCAGAAAATCAATCCACTGAGAGCTTCTACACCGGGGAGACAGAGTTAGCTTCACAAGCAACTACAGTTCAACTGTCGCTAACCAAGACTAAATCTCTTGTCCACTCAAATGATACTGAACCGGTGTCTCCAGTCATTGATCTTCAGCAACATCAACAACAACATGAAGAGCAGGTACACCAAACTATGGAGTCTAGCTCAAGCTCAGCTAGTGCAGCCCCTGATAATGTCAATAATGATGATGTAGCTGCTGATCATGAAGCAGGGGAAGAAGGAAATTATGTTGATATAATTGCGTATCATGAAGATGACATTCCTGTGAAGAAGAGTTATCTAGTTCTTGAATACAACAAGCTTGTTGTCAAGTCAAACAATAGAAAGCAAAGAATTCAAGAGTTGAAGGGGATAATAAAAGAAAAAGATGACCAGCTGATAAAGCGAGACTCTAGTTTGAAAAGATTAAGAGAAAATATACAAGAAAGCAATGAAGTCATTGATGCTCTACATGATCTTGTCAGAGAACAAAAAGAGTCAATTGCACATGAGAAGGATGAAAAAGAAAAGCTTGTGTTGGAGAGCAACAAAGCTAATAAGACTCTACAAGAACAATTGGGTTAGCTGAAAAGAAAGGATGAGGAGATTGAAAGCCTGAGAAAACAGATAAAGGACATTGAAACTAATGCTCCTGTAGCAAAACAAACAAAAGAATCTATTGAAGCTTCAATGCTAATCATTCAATATTCAAGGAAAAGAAAGTACTTGGGTCTTGTTATGAAGGAAGTGATTGAAGTACAAGATTCTCCCAAAAGATCAAGGCCTACATCACCTGAGCACACTCCTTCAATGGATGTATCAACTTCAAAACCAGTAACTCATGATGAAGCTGAGAGTGATGCTGAATGGAATGAGCTCACAAAGGATGAATCTCCCAAAACAGACAAAGAATCAAAAGTTGATGAATTGCTGACCACCAAAGACATACTGGAAGAAAGGCCTGAATCCTCAATGTTTTTTACCCTAATAAATCATGGCTTTCTGTATGACATGGTAGAAAGGATGAGCATGAGTGAGATGAAAGATATGCTGAAAGAGTTTGAGCTAGCTAGGTTCATGATCCCTAATTGTGACTATGAAACATTCACAACAATTCAAGCCATTCAGAAAATCAAGAAAGATCTAGGCCACTGTGACACAACAAAGCTTAGCAAGTACAATATGATCTGTTGGCTACAGGGTCACAATTACAAGGCACATGAGCTTAAGGGAAGAAAAGTTGGTGAACTTAGGAGGATGATAAAACATGTAATGGCTATTGAGCTTGACACAGGAGTGAGATTCAGAACTAAAGCTCCAAACTCATCCTATGAGCAACAAAGCAAACTCCCTGTTGATCCTATAATTGTTGAATCTAAAGATCAGCATAAAGGGAAAGAGAAATTGATCAGAGAGCCTAGGGCAGTTATCCCTGGCAAAGTATGGCCTCTAGGAATAACAGTCAGGGAGATCACTGAACAAAAGTCTACCCTGATAGAGCTATATGACTATATCACAACTCCCAGTTCTGTGGAAGAAAACATGATTATGGCCTGGAAATACGATCCAGACTGGGATTGTGCAATCATCAAGAGGACATCTAGAAGAATTGAATACTTCCATGATGTAGAACAAGTATTGTACCTGCCTGAAAGTGATATCAAGGATCTATAGAGCTTAATTATCACTAACTACCCAATTCACTTAAGAGGAAGAGACTTCTCTGTGTCAGTAGGAAGACTAAAGACCAAATTCAAAGATGATGTATTGAAGGAAGCAAGAAGAGAAGATGCTTAGCATAAGAGAAGAATGGAAAGGATGAAAAGATCAAGAACCAACTCTTCTACATTGATAGATTATGAGCTTTTAAAGAGGGCTGGATACAACAACAAGAATGCAGGAGCCATTAAAAGATTTGATGGAAATCAATACACATATCCCATAACAGGGGTTGATCATCACCGGTAGAAGTGGGTAAAATTACCTGGTTCTTCCCTGTGATGGTCTCCATGATTGCATCACTCTTTGACTCATGAGAAGGTGGGTCAGCAGATGGAACCTCTTAATCTTCAGTATCACACCTTGGTTGTCTTATAGACTCATAAGAATGTGGTGGAGCAATTTCATTGGTTCCCAACCCACCTTTGTTTTGGTAACAAAGTTTTGAGTGAGAGGATGATGCAAGAATAGCTTAGAAGTTTTACTCAGAAATAGCATACTTCCTGGCTTGAGCCTCAGCTGTGACAAGCTGGGCTTAAGCCTCAGACAATTTGGATATTAAATCCTTTATTTGAGTCTTATAGTTTGTGTGTTCATGTTTTAATAATGACACAGTTTTCTCCAACTCCTCAATTTTTCTTTGATAGTCAGATTCAGCCGTTTTAAAATCAGATTCTAAAACATTTAGAGACTCAATATTGGATTTAATCTCCATATTGTAATCCTGATACAATTTAACCTTAGCAATACATGCAGGAGTGCAGAGATGTTCATATACCTTATTATCATCTGTTCTAGCTATAAGTGCTTGAGCAAGAGTCACATTTTGTACCATAAAGCTCCAGTCAACTTCTTGAGCCATAACAGTTGTCTCTGTTGACTTTCCAGTGGGCTTTAGTATAGAGGGATGTGTGGAGGCCTGTGGGGTTCTAGGATTTGACTTGGGAGCCTTGCATTCCTTGCGAAATGACCAAGTGGTTACAATTGTAACATTTGGCCTTAGTTTTGTCAAACCCAAATTTGCTGTTGGTTGGGTTCTGGGGAAATTGCCTTCCAGTTATCTTGAAGAACTTCTTTGCTTTGTAGGTTAAGAGAGCCATTTGTTGGACTATGTTCACATATTCCATATCATCTGGGCTGAAGCACTCTAGATCATCAAAGTAATACTGATAATCACTAGAGTGCCCACTTCCTGAAACAAAGGCACAACTGTCCTGAAAGGAACTTTGCTGAGCCTGTTGACACCTTGGAGTCTCAGGAAATGTAATGTATGGCCCAGAAGAACAGGATGGCTGCTGCGTGTATGCCAGGTACTGTTGAGGTTAGATGGGTCCTGAGCCTTCAGCAACCATTAAAGCGTTGCTAGTAGGAAGACTCAAGGGTCTGCTTGTCTAATGGCCTCTCTTGTTTTCCATCTCCAAATGGTATCCATCAAAGATGCATAGAGTTCAGTCACGGTGAGGGTGTTCAGATTTTCTGTCCTCTTGATAGAGACACAGTAGAACGTCCACTCATTAGGGAGTGCACTCATGAACTTTATTGTGAGGTCTCTAAGTTCAAGGGCAATTTCCACAGACTGAAGGGAAAAAATGAGGTCCATGTACCTGAAGTATTGCTAGCTGAGGGTCTCTCCAACAATGTAGGTGAAGTTCTCGAACTGCTGCTTCAGTGAGTCCTTCTTGGAGTCATTGGAGCTGGAGTACATATGAGCAAGTGCATCAAACAGTTCTTTGGCTGACTTGCAATGCTCAAACCCCACCATGATGGAGTTGGGTATTGCAGTCATGAGAACAGTCATAGCATTGTTGTCAATGTCCAGCTTCTTCCGGTCCTCATCAGAGTAGTCTTTAACGGCTTTCTCTATCATGGCACCGTTTCCACCTGGTGCTGCCACCTTTGGTTTATACAGGCCATTGACAATAGATTGCCACATCTTGCTGTCTTGATACCTGATGAAGCCTTCCATGCGTCTACTCCATGACCTGAAGTTTTCAGGGGTGATGATGGGTGCTTTAGTCATCGTCCCCATCTCTACTTCAGACTTGTTGAGGGCCATTTTGAGTGTGGTGTAAGGAGGAGTGAAAAACAGGTTGATTAGGATGGTAAGATCTCATAATCAAGAGCCTAAAAAGCTCTGATACCAATTGCAGGATCAGGTTTTGTCACTTAACACTTGGTTTTCTCTCAAACTCACTTATACTACACTCGGATCAGATGAAGTAGAATCTCTTCTAAGAGTTGATAATAATATACTAAGTAGCAAAGAACACAAAGAAATAATTTTCAAGGTACTTGTATATATTACTTCTCAACTCAAAGTGTTACAAGACTCTTACAAGCATGCTACAAGAGTTACAGTGAGAAACTATATATACTAGATCCTACAACCGGATATACTTTGATACCAGCTGGACACCTATAACTAAGACATATACTACAATGCTAAAGTTACGGTATCTTAGATAAAGTATTATCTAAGATATGGTAGTCATGACATGTCCATGACTTACCTTTTGTCACCAACTAAAGTTGGCAACTGTACTAACTGATAAAGGTAAACAGTGAAATAAAGTATGGTCAACTACATGGCTTTTGAGAAAACGCCATGCAGTATCTCAGAGGTCTGCAACGGAGTGTCAGAGAGACCATACTTATGTCCACTGGTTCATAGTAGTGTCTTTCGAAGGTTAGTTGGCTTCGGAAGAACAAGTTCTTCCGAAGCCACTTATACTTCGGAAGAAGCTACTATACTTCCGAGGCTTGAGGACTTCTTCATATCTTCATACTTCGGAAGTTGACTTCTTATCTTTTCTTCTAAGTCTTGAACTTCGGAAGTGAATACTTTGTCTTCGGAAGTTGGAGTTTTCCTTCGGAAGATGATTTTGCATTTTGTCTTCGGAAGAACTCCATTTCCTTCGGAAGTTCCACACTTAGCTTCGGCAGTCCTTTATTAGTTGTACCCAAGAATAACTAAGTGATTTGGTTTTGGTTGCAACAACCTTTCTAGATCCAACAATCTGTTTTCATTCTCCTTCCTTATGGTCCTTAATCTTTTTTTTCTAATCCTACTACCATTCTCATTAGACTCTAACCACTATAGAATTGTTCATTATCAGTTTCATAAATTTATATCTCATGACCATTTGCATTATCATTTACATTGGCATCATTTTCAACCTTTACATCATCAATATTGTTCCTGAAATCTCTCATATCAACCTCTACATCATCAATATTGTTCCCATCATCTACATTGAAATCACTGCCATCCTCATCACTTTCATTATCAACATGCTCTCCTTTATTACCATCTATATTATCAACCTGTTCTCTTTCATTTGCATCAACATGCGCTCCTTTATTGCCATCTATATTATCAACTTGTTCTCTTTCATTTGTATCAACATGCTCTCCTTCATTACCATTGATATTATTAACTTGTTCTCTTTCATTTGCATCAACATTCTCTCCTTCATTACCATCTATATTATTAAAATCATTTTCAACCTGCATTCCTTCTTTCTCATGTAGTTCATTTCCAAAATGCACTTCTTCATTCCCATCAATGCTATCAACTTGTACATTACCACTACCAAAGAAAGGATCAAAGTTTGGATCATCCAAACTGATTTCATTTGATCTTGTTGGACACTACTTTCACCAGCTTTATTAACAGTATCATCGGTCCACCCTAACAACAATCTAGATCTACTATCATTAGTCATTTCTATTATCATTAATTGTTCATCACTAAGCTCTTCAATTCTAACCTTAGATGGAGAGCAGAAGTAAGTATGCACACTTGTTGTTTCATAGTCAACATACACATTAATAATCTTATGCACAGACACATATTTTAAAAACCCTAACACATCTGCATCATTCCCCAAAGCCCTAAGACCAAAATCTAAATCAGATCAGGCACTAGATAATGGTAAAACCTCTTGACGTCTGCTTCATAACCTAATTTACCCATAACAAGATCCAACTCATGTACATAAAACTTGTCAATATCAAGCATATCAACAAAAATTTTAATACCTTCAATGTAGGATCTACCTGAAAACCGTGTGAACGCACCACTATGATGCAATTTTATAGAAAATAGATGAGGAAACCCCACTGCCATTTGAGAATTACAATAAAGAACCCCAAAAACAATAAAGAAAAGGGGACATTTATACTCACAGCGGTAAGCTTTCGATCGTGTCCATACACTGTTCGGCTAGTGTCACGAGCGTCTCACAACCATGATCATACAATATTCACGTCAACACATATTTTCAATGAACATGAAATTCCATCGAGTCACCCAACCCGATATAATCACCCGACCTACTCTTGTCATGACTATGACCTCGAGCTAAAGTTCTCTGACTCAGGTTGATAATTTCATCACATCTCAACGAACATGCGTCAAATAGTTAGGGTTTATGCATACTCCAGACACAATGACTAGACTTAAGGACCACACGAAATTCCTATCATGCAATCCTCGTGACAATCTCATGGTTATGAAATGACTTTTTATTACCCATTTCATACTAATATCGAAACTTGTCCCGTGACAAATCCATTAATCCATACGTGATCATTCCTAGATCATAAAATTACATGCATCCTAATCATCATATACCGGTTTGGTTTCATCCAGAACCTCAATTTACCTATATAATCTATGTGAAACATAACGTGAAGGTTTTAGAACCTTACCATAACAGATCTAAGCTCACGTTCATTTCTTGATGTCCATAGTCACCACCAAGCGATCAAGCACTACAATAGGGTTTCACACGTCATATATATGCTCATATATAGCCATTATTCGTATTTAGAGGGTAAAAGTGGCTTACCCAACAAACCGAGCCTCTAATCATCATTTCCAAGTCAAAACAACTTCCAAGGAACGCAACAGTGCGTTCCGATCGTCACCACGAGCCTTCCAAAAAGCCTAATCATAGAGAGAGGGTTGAGTTCGAGTAGAGAGAGAGAGAGAGAGAGAGAGAGAGAGAGAAAGTAGACCGAGAGATGAGTGAGAGAAAATGATTAAAAATTCAGATTTTCTGGTTTTATACGATATTTTGCCCGACAAGGCCCTTGGCGGACCGCTACCTATGCCTTGGCGGCCCACTACCGACTTAAAAAGGCATATTCGAATATTTCATAAGGAATATACGCGTCTTAAAAGGTAATATTCATCGCAAATCGTTAAGTCATCCCATGGCGGTCCGCGACCACCTTAGCGGACTGTTACTCATTTCCCTTGGCAGTCCGCTATGAAATCCAAATTCTGGTTTTGAACCCCACCCCATGGTGAATCGTTATGCCTACCATAGCGATCAGCTATGGTCCTCAAATTCCAATTCCTTAGAATATTTTTATTTTAAATTGTTTCATTCGCGTTTAGGACCTTTTATTCACGTGATGACTTGTCCATTTGGCCAAGGGCTCACAACAAGAATCCGTTTGGTTTGTAGTATGCTTAAAATTTGAAATTGAATTTTAAAATGGAATTTGAATTAATTGAAATGTTACCAAATGAATTTGAATTTGAATGAATTGGATGGAAGTTGAGATTGTTAAAATTTGAACTTTAAAGAGATTAGAATCTTTTTTATAATGCTTTTGAGAGAAAAAATAAAAAATAAATTGAAATTGATCACCCTTCCCTCCTCCTACTCGTCAACACCGCCACCACCACCACCACCCACCGTCACCACCTGCAACGGACCTTTGTTGTCGTAGAAACCCATTGCATGGTGGTTTAAAATCGAATTTGGAAAGCATGGTGGTTAAAAATTAAATTGTGGACAAAGTCAGAAAAACGTTCATAAGATCAAGAAATGAGCTTTATGAATGTGAGCGTGTTGTCATAAAATTCATTGATATGGGCCGTTCATATTAATTGTTGGTTGGTTATAAATTTGTTTTGAAATTAGTTAAAGGAGAATAATTTGAGGAGTTAATCACACAAGATTGACAACATTCATGTTTTGTCATACTCATACAACTGATGCGGCAATGTTAGTGACGTCAGTGGTTGTTGTGGCGGGTAACGTCGTTAGTAGCATCGTTGGTTGGTGGTGGGTGGTTACGATAGGTGATATCGGTCGACACCATTTAAAAATAACAACAGGGTGGTGGAATGTGAAATTTTCTACAATTTGAACGAAATGTAAAGTTTTTAACCAAACACACTACAAAAAGAATTCAAATATAAATTCCTACCAATTATGACAACCAAACATGTCAAGAGACGAAATTTAGATTCCAATTCACTAAATTCAATGAAACTAGGGTATTAACCACCATGCTTCGTAGTGGGACAGAAAAAATAAAAACTAAAGAAAACAGTTAAGATACCTTTTAAGTATCAAAATGCATTATTAATCCGTTACAAAAACGCGACCGTTTATGACGATTGAAAGAGAAATTTAAATGAATGGCACTTATTAAACACACCATTGCTTATAATAATGGCCGGATGAAAAACTTCCCACGTATATAACTGATTCCATTTTTGGAGTGAAAAATTGCCAAGTCATACTTAGCCACATGATTGCATATGTTGTTTCCTCTTCCATCTTTTGTTTACAATGGTGATAACTAATAACTCATGAGTATTCAGATTCCCATTTCAAAGACACAAATACACATACTATTATTGTAAGGGAATCACATACATACCAAGAACCTCAACTTTTTTTTGGCGGAATCCTATCTACCACACTAAAAAACAAGTGTTCTTCAATTGGTTCCGCAGCTACAAACATTAACTCATCATTCCACGGAGGATAAATTCAATCCAACTTTAAAGTTAGTTGCTTTAAAAAATAGTTACAAACTTGTATAAGCTATAAAGTTACATTAACTTTCCTTTTCAAATGGATATATTCCTTTTGAAATTTTATGTTGTTTTTATATTTTCTATAGGGAGGTTCATATCTAATACAAAATGAACTTACATGAGCTTTTGGAACTCCCTATGACCCAAAGCGAGTGCATAGTCTTCAGTTTACAATGATTAACCTCTAGGCCCGAACAACAAATTTTCATGTTCAGCCATAGAAATCAAATTAACACCTTCAGAGTACCAAGTCATATAATATCTGAAAAAAACATACATGGTGGAAAAAATAACTCACATGTTCTTGATAAATTGTTCGTTGAAAGTACACTAAGGTGGGTCGTTCTTCAAAAGCGGGCAACTTGTTAGCATCATTTGTCCAACAATGTTTGCAATTTTATTAGAATCTCTATCAAAATCTACAAGCACGAATATAATTGAACTTGACTTAAAGATGGAGGGCTATAGAAATAGTCAAACCGAATGAAATCATACTTTGAAGAAAACAACTTACAAACAGAAGTCATTGGTTTCAAATCACAAGATGCTTAACGAAGATGTAGCCCCTCCATCATTGTCGTCTATTACAGTGTTCCCATTTGCAATCGTGCCCACGACCGCCTCACAACCGAAAACACTATAAATGCATGCGTTAACGGGTACAAAAGAGGCAATAGAAACATGGTTCATTACGTAATAGCACCCAGATGCATTAGACGCCTGTAAAATAATGTTCCTTTCACGAACACTCAATATACTGGCATCAACTAAACTTGCAGGAATTCATTAAACACAAACAACATTCAAACGTATACCACATAAATTAGTTTTACCTGAATTAATTTGAAGGAAACCACTCAATGTTTACTACAATTCAACATAAAACACATGATAATGATATATAATCATGTGTTTTATTTTGTATCGGAGGCTACAATGGGTTTGGGTTAACATGAGATATATTTGTACTTTTATTTTATCTTTTAGTAAGGGTAAAATGATCATATCACGCATATTCAATGAAATAAAGTTAACGTCCATTTAAGTTGGGGATAATTTCGTTACAAGTTAACATACTTAGTGGGTTAACTTACAATAAACGATACTTGAAAACTAAACTTAAAAAACAACCTTACCACAAAAACCATTTATATAACTAAATCTCTATATATAATTCCAATTCCTACTAATTATAACAACCAAACACATTAAAAAATAACATTCTAATTGTAATCCCATTAAATTCAACTTAATTATAAGAACCCTACACCCCTTAATTTGTCATATACATACTAAATCAAGCAAGCATTAGAAGCATAGAACCTAATCACATGATTAAACAACTTATCCTTTTAGCTGTAAAATATGCCGACAATCATTAAAAACCTCCAAATCGATCACCTGCAAAATGCAAATCTGTTATCGTTCACAATTTGCTCCCATTAGCATAACTCAAACCCGATATTATCGTTCAATCTCTCGCATTTCGAAAGCAACTGCAGATCCCCATTTCACACAACAATAGCAGATCCACATCCATATTCCCCTCATCTTCATCGACCTCAATCCCCCTCAATCGATTCACACAAAGGTAATTCACATGAATCTCAACAATAATTTCATTTCGAACATGATCCTATTGATTTATACATGGGTTATAATCAGTTTTTGGGGGTTAGGGTTTATTCGCAACAAAATCTCAGCAATAGTGACTTGTGAAAGAAGTTATTGTGTGTGAAACACCGTGATTTGTATTCGTTGTTGTTGATGTGGTTTGATTGCAGGGGGAAGAGGGTGTGTGTAGACGAGTGAAATGGGGCCGGTGTACTATATACTAGTGGCGCTTCCTTGCACTGTTGGGGCTATTGGATTGGCGCTTCTGCATATTTACCGACACCTGTTGAATTATACTGAGCCAACGTATCAACGATATATCGTCCGCATCATCTTTATGGTTCCTGTGAGTTACTTTCTGCTCCTTTCTATTTTGATTATGTATATGGGGATTGTCTAGGGTCTGTGACTAGTGATATCAGAATTATGAATTATGTTAGTTGAAGAATTGTGATTGTGTGGTTTGTTGTATCTGATTCCGACTGAAGTATCCTATGACTTTATGACATTTGGATGTACTTATTACGTTTACTATTACATTCGATGTTCTCAAAAGCTGGAGATGGTTTGCATATTTGAGCGTTTTTGGGAGTTCTACATATATCGAGCTCCATCTCTGAGATGAATCTATTCTTTAAGAAAATTTTTGAGGATTGCCTAGTTTTAAAGGGGAAGTTAGTAACTTAAATGAGCAGCGTTAAATTTATGAAGATTAAAATGATACACCTTATAAAAGAATACGAGAGAGGTGGGTTCCATCATGGTGTGTTACTCGCAGGCACAAAGCACCTATGTCACCATAAAAGTCTTTAATGTTTACCCTATGTAGCTAATAGCTATTGAGGAGGATGTTATGAATGTTACAAATTTAAACCTAGATTTATTGGAAAATGGAGCTAATATAAGGAAACACGTATTTTGCCATAGATGAAAGAGATTCCCTATATATTGTATATTTAGAATACTATGGCATAGTAAGGGTGGGTGGAGCACCCTAATTTGAACTCTTGAACCCCCGTCAATATTGCCATGTCATTTTATCCCTCAACTACTCCTCACTACCCTTGTGAGTGGGGCCACTCCACTTTTGAACCCTTGAACCCATTTCTAATAAATTTCTTTTAATATAAATAAAAAACATTACACAACTCATTTAATAAATTCTTTGCCGGTTGATTCAGATGAGTGGTCGTCGGAGCCGGATGCATATTGCACAATTATACGCAATGCATTCATTGTATATATATATTTAGTATAGTAGTGCAGGTATATATTTTTTGGGTTAAAAAATAGTGAGAGTGTGGGGTGTATATATAATGTAATTAAAAAACTATCTTTTAAAAAAATGTGTAATGGTCAAAACGTAGTCGTTAGGGGAAAAAAAGAGCCGGTATACATGGGTTGAGCAACCAGCTCGTATACCCTCCACACCGAAAACAGCGTGCTTGCAAGCTTGCCAATCCTCGCCTTGGACCCATGGGGATGCTCCGAGCAACCTAACCATGCATATATGCTCTTGGTACAGACATTTTATGACCAACATATCAAAGAAGTGACACCTAACATTTGAGAATTCTTCATTACCAAAGTAAAGCAATCAGTTCAGGTTTTGGTAAATTTGCAATCCTAAGAGGTAAGAACCTTATTAAAAGGTTGATTTAGTGAGATTTCATGGGATTCGTAACTGATTTACAAAAATGATCGATGGGTATATTTGTCAATTTCATTCCCCTTGGCAACAAACTATAACAAGTGGTCCATGAGGAATGCAATCCACTGTATTTGAAGGAATGATATTCCTGCAAGTATAAGTTAAACCTTTCCAATTTCAACAAAAGCATTTTGCTTCTCACACCCAGCTACTTCTTTGGCTATTTCATGAGATCAAATAGGGCTAAGTGGTGTTTGGTAGACTAATGAATTGGTGTTTGCATGGATTGGGCTCTAACTTTCATTGTGCCATTTTACTCTGACGTATAATCTTTTTGTGAAGTTTATCTATATTTGCATTTTGGAGGCAGCCATATGTTAATGTGATATGTAACTTTTTTTTCTTAACAAGTGACAACCAGTTAAATACTGTTCAATGGATGCATGCCTCGACCCTTCAAGCATACTTTTAACTGTAGTGTGCTCTCGAGAGAAAATGTATTTCCAATGGTCAAGCTATCAGTATTACTGAACAGCAGTTTTAGGGGTAGTTTGATTCTTATATATATTTAAAGTTTGTTAACTAGTGCACTAGACTTCCTAAAAGGATGACCCTCTTGATGTCAACGGGAAGTGTTTGAGTATATCTTTCATTATCGTCTTTTCTTCCGAAATTGTTTAGATATTAACAAACAGTCTCCTGATTCTATCTCACTGTTTGTCATAGAATATTGATAATACTTTTGATTCCAGTATTGATGTATTAGTTTTCTCTGTCATTATTCATTTATTCATTAATGTTTTTTCTTGTTCTTGTCATATATTTCTTTTTGTGGTTTATAATTTTATTGCTTGTCGCAATTAATAATGATTCATTCTTATTCACAGGTTTATGCCTTGATGTCTTTCATGTCGCTTGTATTCAATAAGAGCTCAATCTACTTCAATTCCATCCGAGAAGTGTGAGTACGCGATACTTAATTATGTAAGACTGAATGTGTGTGGCATTCTTTTCGTTAAATATATGTCAGGCTGCAGGCAACATTTTTGTTACATGGATATATGTTATGGTAATGGGAATTGAACTTTGCATTCATGAAACTGAAAATAAAGTTGATCACTTCATTGTGTAAGCATGAAACCTTCTTGGGTCACCTTTTAGTCTGATATTTTTTATAGATGAAAAGTAGAGGGAACTTTGGCACTATGTGAGTATCTTTGTATGGCTAAACATGTATTAAGTAATTACAATTTTTTAATTAGACTACACTTCTTTTTGGAAGGTTGATTGCTTGTGATATTTCATTTTCAAGGCCTGCTTGTAAACACTTCTTTTTCAGGCATTGGTTGATTTTTAAAGCAAGTGATATGGTACTAATATATTTATATATTATATCAGGTATGAAGCCTGGGTTATATATAACTTTCTGTCGCTGTGCTTGGCATGGGTTGGTGGTCCAGGTGCTGTTGTTATAAGCCTTACTGGACGTGTTCTTAAGTCAAACTGGTGTTTGATGACATGTTGCTTCCCTCCCATTCCACTGGATGGGTAACTTCTATGAGATCATCTTCTATTTATGTTCTAGCTAGAGGTGGCAAATATGTGGGGTGGTTAATGGGTTATGATGGATCTATTTGACATTCCTTGTATATCTTAGTTCATGTGTAGATCTTGGGTCATGTATGCCTTTGTTTAGTTATGTTTTATAAATTTCTTGTGCAGGCGATTTATAAGGAGATGCAAACAAGGGTGTTTGCAGTTTGTGATTCTCAAACCTATATTGGTGGCAGTTACTTTTGTACTTTATGCCAACGGGAAATATCATGATGGCAATTTCAGTGTGGCACAAGCATACTTATATCTGACCATTATATACACTGTTTCTTACTCTATGGCTTTGTATGCTTTGGCGTTGTTTTACATGGCATGCAGGGATATGCTCCAGCCATTTAATCCCGTGCCAAAATTCATCATCATCAAGAGTGTTGTCTTTCTGACATATTGGCAGGTAGCATTTCTCACCTGTTTGTTATTTTGTATGCATGTAGCAAACAATGGTCATTGAAAGGTGCTTTTAGTTTCCTAATGCAGAAACAGATACTTACATAAAGGCATCATAACATAAATGTGTAAGTTCTAAACTGCAAAATCTACATATAACGCATGTGTACCCTCACATATCAGTTAAATAGAGAAGATTGAGCTTATTGTTAAAAGCACTTCTACTTAGCAGGCTCCTATAAGTAAAAAAGAGAAAATAGATAAACACATTATTATCAGTAAAATATGCCCTTCCTTCAATGAAACATTGAATAATGGCCAACCGACGTTTACCAATATGGAGGCAATTTGTGGAGGTTTTGAACTTTTGGGTTCTTAGGATAGTAATTTAATATTGTTATTGTGTAAGAATCTTACAGTTATAAGAGTATCTTTTAGCTTTAGCAAGTGCAAAAACCTTGAGAAGAGTGTGTTTGCTTTAAGTTACCAAAAAAAAGCAGCTCTGTAATAGTACATTTTTCTAATTTAGCAACTGAAGAACAAGGGCATTTCTTGTTTTTGAAGATGTTATTGTGAACAAGGGCTTATTTCCATTTGTGGAAATTTTTCACAGTATTACATTGCATTATACTTTTTTGTGCTCTCTTTTTACTTGCAACTCTGCAACATCTACTGCATGCCCCTATTTAATAATTATTCATTGGTCTTGTTTCACTTTCAGGGTGTTTTGGTTTTTCTTGCTGCAAAGTATGATTTCATAAAAAATGCAGAAGAAGCAGCTGAATTCCAAAACTTCATAATTTGTGTTGAGATGCTTATTGCTGCAGTGGGTCATCTTTATGCGTTTCCATACAAAGAGTATGCTGGTGCGAATGTTGGTGCATCCCATGGGTTTACAGCTAGTCTTGCACATGCCTTGAAGTTAAACGACTTCTATCATGACACTGTTCATCAGGTCTGTTCTGCTTTATCTATAGACTGATTGTCACTTCGTATCATTTTAGTCGACTTCTAAGTTTTAAACATCTAGCATACTTGCAAGAAAAGTAGAAAGTATAGTTGGCTAGAAAGGGTAAACATACAGAATGCCCAATAGAATGTTGCTATTAGAGGGTGCTATTTTGATCCATTTACTTATGAATGGATCAAGGTAGGTTATGGGTTATCTTGATTAAGTCATATAAAAAAATTAGTCAAAAAGGAGGCTGGTCAAATGGGTGGAACGTTGCCCAATGTTAGTTTTTAATGAATAATTGAATACAACTTCATAATTATTCAAAATCTGAGATTATAGTTGTGATAATATTGTTTTTGTTGTCAAATTAAATGCTGTGGGCCCTCTGGTCTGAAGTTATTGTTCACATTACTATTTTAAATTGTTCCAAAATTATTGTTCACTCTGCTATTTTAATTTGTTAGAAAATGATTGTCCACTTTACTATTTTAATTTGTCTCAAATGATTGTCCACTTCTAAGAACAAACAGAACATCCCACATTTCCCCTAATTAATTATACTAAAAAACTCAAAGACAGCATTTGATTTTGTTAAAAGATAAAATTGTCATTTTACTAAATAATAGCTTCAATAATTATCCTATTCTTAAGATCCGAGTTTATGTCTAAGGCAAAATTTATTAAAAAGTTGAAAAAATGGACCAAAATTTTACAGGTCAGCCCGAAGCTAAACAAAAATTTGTGTTTTTTTCTTGTTACCAACTTGTTTATGCATTTTCTAGTGTGTTAATTGTGTCAATATTCATGGTTTTATGATGTTCTATAATGACAATGATAATGCATCTATACCATCATGATGGTGCGCTTGTCACTAATTGTTATCGTTCTGGTGTGCAGTTTGCGCCAACATATCATGATTACGTGCTTTACAACCATAGCAGTGATTCGGGCGAAGAAGGTGGTACAAAGTACAGGGCTCGTACCTTTGTCCCAACTGGTTCAGAGATGGACGCCCTTAGAAGAAGCAAAGACTTTGCAGCAAACAAGTTAGACGACATACAACTAGCCACCCTGTCATCATCATCGTCATCTTCTGGGGACATCATCATAGCTAGTGCCAATGATGATAATAAGAATATTAATATTCTTAGTGACAATATTAATATTAATAATAATAACGCGTTGGGACGAGCCGAGGCCATGGATACATCATTGCTAGGGGACGCCTCAAACTCACCACCCTTTGATCTTACACTAGTAGATATCGACATGTCTAGTTACTCACAAGAGGTACCTGCAGTAAATGAATCAGAGACTAGATGATCTGGCAAAGATTTAACTTGTTAAACTAGCTCGTATTTAGTGGTTTGTGAATGTTGATTTGTTAGAGGTACCATGCAATTGAGGCTTTCGGTTATCTCTCTTTTCATAAAATGCAGATGCCCCGTGTTAGGGATTGTACATGTATCGAAAAGAATCACTTCTGTCATAATTTCTTTGTAGATGTGGCTCGTGGTGTGAATTTTGCATAGTGTGTGTTGGTGGCGACGTATATGAGGTGACATTACACGAACATGCTTTCCCCAGTGATTACGTATACGTACTACTGAATGTGTTTTGTTTTCGCTCTTCTGGTTTGTTGAATTTGTTTTAGTTATGTGGCGTAATTGATTTGCTAAGTTGATGAAACATTTGCTTAGAAAAGTATTATCTTTTGTTGAGTATCTTTAATGCTATTAAAAAAAGAAAATGGATAATTCTTGCATACCAAAGCCCATGTGGTAGTTGCTCCAAATCACTTAAATACTACCCGAACCTTAGTTGTTTTCAAACGGATTTTTTGTTCGCTCTTTATATCACAAGTCTCTTTCTTTAGATGTAACTAGTTTGTTAGAATTGATGATTTTGAACTTAAAATCGACAAAGCGAAAAGGTTGAGACAACCTCGTATTTATGTTGGCTCCGACTTCTACAATTGCGTTCACGTTATATTAAAATTATTTTGTGACTCTTGTTATATATTTACTATTACTAGCACTAAAGAAATAGTTTGTTTAGAAAAGTATGAACTTAATTAAATACCTTCAATGCTATCTAAAGCAGAATGGATTATTAATCCTGCATGCCAAAATCCATGTGGTAACCAACCCCCTATTATGTCACAATTCTCAAATCATAGTTTTGTTTTCAATTACATATATTCTCTTAAAATTATTTTAACGTATTTTATTTCTGTTTTTAAAAATTCGTGTTAAATTAGTACGCGTAACATTTTACGTTTTTTCTCATAAAAATATTTCATGTCTCTATTTCCTAAATATATATATATATACGGATATCTATTTAACTTTTTATAATTTTGATAGAAAAGAAAAATATCCATGTCAAAGTGATAAAAACAAAGAAGATGAACAATTTTTATACGTTTTATCATTTAAAAAAGTTGATTGATCATTGATGGATGGTATGGGTTTAAGGGAAGTAAAGGATAGGGAGTATATTCATATGTCCCTTAAAATCATCGAATGCCACATGGAGTTTCATTTTCAATCTTGTCGGGAGATGGATCATATCATAATAGTTTCGATAAGAATTGAAAAAAGTATGTTTTGAGTGTGTTTTGCCTTTCAAAAATGCTGTTCTCATCTTTTTGTACTATCTATACTTAATTACAAATTATTCTTATTGAAACTTACATGTTTAAATTACTTGATTTTAATTTTATCATAAATTTAGGGTTTAAATTAACTTTTGTTAAAAATTCTATTAAATTTATATAAGATTATTATACTACCACAAGGACTATTTAGGAAATTACTCTATTTATTTAATTACATGAACCATTTATGTAACTTGTTAATACTCGATTATACAATAACACGTCTCGACCTTGTGGCATTCTCACCACACTTGAACACTCGCAAACCATCTCCTCCCTGCTTGAACTTGATCAAGAAAATTTTGTCTCTTCAACCAACGATAATGATACATACCATCGACCAATACCACAAATGACGATTATAAATGCATCCATGGTTCTTTTAAATATTCAAAAATATTGACCAAGGTTGCCAAAAAAATAAAAAATAAAATCGAAACATGCTTAAAGACGTGGCACAAAACATGGACAAAAGGGGCTGAGCATGTAGAGAAGTCCATGATCGAAATGAAGACCCATGTCGGTGATCCTTTGCAGATGGTTTGGGACATCATTTCCTCATGATGTAAGCTTCCATCTTTATATTTGTTTAACGTGAAAGATATCCTTCAATTCCATTCCGACGCTCGGGGTTCATCACGTTGGAAGAAAGTAATATACACGATAACACAAACTATCATTTGGTGTCTATGGAGATACAAAAATAAGCTGACTTTGATTAAAAAACATCTAATATTGCAAAGATAGTGAGAGAAATCAATGTTCTTAGTTTTCTATGGCTTAAACATCGATCTAATTGTCAGGTAATTACATGAGACTAATGGAGAAATTTTAAAATATCTTTTATGAGGATTGATTGGAACATTCTTGATGTATGTATTTTTTTTATTAGACTAACTGTCTATGTATTAATAATATCCTTTGTTGGCCTTTAAAAACAACAAATAACCCTCTTAAATATAATATCCTAGGAAATAATATCACAAATTTCACAATCACATCGGTTAAATAGTCCCTATCCAACTCCTCCAACTAAAGTGTCACAAGAGAATTATTGTAGCTTCTCGAGCCCACTTCCACTTCACAAAAGCACCACTCCACAAACCTCCTCCAACACTCAACTCCTTATTAAACAAACATCACACCCTCACATGCCACCCACATCACCACTTCACTTTTCCAACCTAATTCAACCATTATTATCATTATTCTATCTTCATTTCTTCTTTCTATGAACACCACCATCGTCTTCTTCCTCCCACATGTCTTTTTCCGACCACCCATCGCCGTCGACCAGAAGCCTCAGTGAGGTGTCGGACGATGATCTTCTCCGGTTGAACCTTGATCTGGTGGCTGCAGCCCGACACAACATTGGGTTCTTGAGGGATGTTGCTGAAGCACATTGGCTCCATTATACACCTGTGCTTGTCGAAGCTCTTCGTAGGTAGGTGGTTGATAAATGATAAAGACCCACATGACATACCTTGATTTGTGTGTTGGTTTCTTGTTAAATTCTATAAATCTTAGGTACCATGAAGTGTGGATGCCGTTGATGTCTGATCTCACCCCGGATTCCGGCAAGCCTCCGATGATTGTTCCGCCTCTTGATGTTGAGTGGGTGTGGTTCTGTCATACCTTAAATCCGGTATGTATGTCAATTGTTTGACTAATACACTAAGATTCAGCCCTTTGTCGCTCAGATTCGTTTAAAGAAAAATATATGAAGTAGCTCATTAGAATTGGTTATGATAACTAAGAACACTATGTTTCAGGTGGCTTACAGACAGTATTGCGATTCAAGATTCTCGAAACTGATAGGAAAACCAGCAATTTTTAACCAAGAGAACAAAGATTACGCGTTGGAAAGATGTAAAGAACGATGGGTTTCCAAATACCCATCTGAATCTTTTGAAAATGAAGCGAATTCGGATGATTTTCGCGCTTTAAACATTCGTGAAGTCGATTATCTTTTGGGAGAATTATCAAAGCAAAGATGTCTGCTCACCAAATTCTCCAAACCTTATATGCTAGAACTCGTGTACTTAATCGCTGCAAGAAACCGATACAAAGGGTTCTTGTTTATCCTGCAAAGATTTGTAGATAACTGCAGAAGTTTTGTACCCACATTGGATATTCTACTAATGTGGATTACCCATAAGGTAATTAACTAATTACAATATATTAGACATACTCAAGTTACTAATTAGCATCTAATTGTGTAAACTTAAGTTTATGATTGTTGTTTGATGAATCAGAGCTACCCAACAGCATATGCAGTTGATGTAAAGGATATGGAGGACACCATGTCGAAAGTAATCGAGTGTGGAGAATGTGTAAATGATGAAGATTTGGAGGTGATGAAGAAGCTTTGGGAGAGGGTGTTTGATCAGCCATACGAGAAAGCCGGTTGCCCTGCAATCGATAACGTAAAACGATCGATTCACTGGGAAGTTACGGACAGTGATGTTAATGTCAAGTACAAGCCAATGCTGCCTAGATTTCTACTTGAGGTCAGTTGTTGTGTACTTGTGTTTATTATTTATGTATTATGACATTTGATTTTAACCGGTGATGTTGGTTACATTATAGGTTAACATGTTGGTGAAGCGAACCCCTACGTCGAAGGCGCTGCAAACGGATGTTTCAAAGGAGTTTTTACGGTTCCAGTTTCTTAGATGTCACCGCGACTTCAAGATCAACAACCCGGTATCCACCATTGGTTCGGATTCATGGCAGAAAGTGGTGGATCTGTACTGTGAATTCGGGACGAAAGGGATGGTGGTGGAACTGAGGCGAAAAGGGGGGGTTTGTATCAAAGGAAGTAAAGTGATGGAGTCGAAAACATTTATGTGGAACGAGTTGCTTCGCGCGCCATCGATCACTTTAGATGGTGTGATTGGTCAGAGGTTGAGGGTGTTTGTCTCAGTCACACCTCCGGCACAAGCACCCTACTTGCTGAAATCGGTCCCCGACAGGGTGACCGATGATGCGGGTGCTATGGTGTCGGAGGTGATACTGAGGATGAACCAGTACCGGCCTCAGGAAGGGCGGTGGTTGTCGCGAACAGTTCTTGATCATGTTGGAAGGGAATGTTTTGTCATTCGAATGAGGTTCGGTTTTTTCTTTGATTTTTGAGGTAAAAGTTTAAGGTAGTAACATATAATTTGTTGGTTTGAATTTGAATGCAGAATTGGTGGTGGTGTTTGGAGAAGAGGGAGTGATAAGCCTAGGGTCGTAAAACGTGAGGATCGGTGTGTGGAGATACGTGAAGGGTCGTGGTCTTACGTTGCTGGATCCATCGGTAAAGCTCCAGGTATGTTTTACGATTCAGGGGCTTTTTGGTAATTTTTGAATGATCAAATGTTAAACCAATAAAAGATCTAAATCATTAAGCGCTGAATCATTAAAAGATTTGAACCATTAATAGCTAGTATATCGCTTAACTATTTAAAAAAGCAAATGTCTGATAATTTAGATAAAAGATATTAATCATTCAGACTCAATATAATATTTAATTATTTAAAGACAAATATCTGAACCATTCAGACATTTGCTCGCGAAACAAATAGTCTAAATCATTTAAACATATGAACCATTAAAAATATTAAACAAACATCCCCTAAAAATTACCTAGAGTTTTTTCTGCTGAGTGGAAAGCTGAAAACTTTTATACAAAGTACTCTTAAAAAATTGTCTCTCTTAATCTTGATGGATAGAATGTTTTCTATTAAGAAAAAAAGTAACTTTATAAAATAATAGTTAAATTTCATTCTAATTAATTTATTTATAAATCTTTTTGTATCAATCAGGTTATTAAATTCTAGAATCGTTCTATTTAGTTTATTTTTAAATTTGTAAATTTTTTTTTAAAAATCGAAATATTTAAAAGATTAAAAATATTTATAAATATTGAATTATTTAAAAAAAAAGTTATATGTGACCTAATTAAAACATTCCTAAAACTTAAATAACATGATTGAAAAAAAAATATATATAAATAACCATATTAAAATATCTTTAAAGTTTAAAATTTACTTACTATTCATGAAGTTTTTTTTAAAGAAAACTGAATCTTATATTATCTTCATTAGTCTCTTATTCGTCAGGTATCGCGGTTGTCTTCTTCTCGTAAATTGAGATTAGAATTATTCAAAACACGTTACTCTATTCCGTAATAAAATTAAACAAATTTTAATAAAAAGAAACTTAACTAGTAAATTAAAGCACCAATCTTGTTTTGTTGTGGCACTGAACAATTTTTTTTTTTTTTTTTTTGAGAGACTCTCTTGAGGGCATATACACGTGTCTGAACCCGTACAAAATTTTATAATTAATCTTGTACTCAGTTTTATACGTAAACACGTATCCCAAATGTTTCGTGCTTTGATTTTCTGTCGTGAATCAAAACAAGAACAAGTGCTCAGTTTGAACCCGTGTAAGATTTTATAGACATGTTAAAAGTGCTCAGTTGTATGTTTGTTTGCAAAATAATATTATAGAGTTCTTGTAGTAAAAAAATCATTAATGATATACTTTAATAAAATGTAAAGATTTCTTATTACATTTCAAAGAATATTTATATAAAAAAAGTAAAAACTACTTTGAAGAATCAATCCAAAGTGTAATTTCTTTTAGTAAATAAATTTTCCAAATAACACTATTTTAGAAAAATAATTGCAACATACCCATGTATTAGACGTAGTACTCAACTAGTATGTGAAAGAAGGGGGTACGTTTAGCAGCACTCATTCATTCTCTTGTGTTTCCATTTGTTTGATCTAATCGTCAAATGTATTGATTTTCGTACGCGATCTAGTACAGAGAAAGTGATAGCAACCGCGACACCAAACACCCCATCGGGCGAATGGCGAGCCTCATGGAGCTTCTCAACCGGACACGAGCTGTCAATATCATCAAACATGACCTTCGATCTCAAAACCAATACCTCCACCGATTCACAGATTCAGCTAATAAAAGGCCGACAATTACAATACCAAAACGACGAAAACAAAGACAACGAAGAACACTTCGTGACCCTCGTTCGGTTCTCAGACGAACACCCAACCGGGAGAGCCACAGGTCTCATCAACTGGAAGCTCTCCGCTGTCGAGTTCTTGCCAGAGGAAGATGCAGCCTTTGTGTTGCTTTTAAGTATGACGATACTGAGGAGTGTTACAGAAATGAGGAATGAGGATGTGGGAGGTTTGTTGGTTCGTCGAAGGTTAAAAGAAGCGAAACATGGGGATCGTGATTGGGGGTCCGTGATGGTGTTCGAGTCATCGTTGAGATCGGTGTATGTGAAGCCGTGGTATTGGAACGCTGAGGCCGTGATGGCTCGGGACGGGGCGGATTATGTCCCGAAGAGCTACTCGGTTGAGGAATGTGGTGATGAATTGTATAAGCAAGCGTTGTTTGGTTGAATCAAATGGTGTGTGTATACATGTTAGGTTATTTTTTCTTATTTTTATTTAGTTGAGTTATTATTATTACGTTTTGTGTCATAATCTTATTATAAGATTAGTAATAGTGATTTGGGATAAACTGTGAAATCAAATAATTCAATACGATAATGGTTGTTATGGTATTTAATTTAAAAAAATTTAGTCTCTCATTCAAGAATTTAAATACATAATTTCTTCATCAATTACGACAATAGACGACAATTCTTGTCAGTGACATCCCCATCGTTTTCAATTTCTTTTATCAATGTGATACAAACCTGACTTGAACCTGCACCAAAAGACACATACAAATGAGAATTTATTAAGCCGATTTGATTTGGGTGTCTTCATCACATGTATTAATTAATAATCAATTGAATAATATAATTAGAATTGGGTGCATAATTGATATCTGTGTGTTTGTGATTAGGGTGAATGAATTGAAAGAGAGAATTTTGTCAAGAGAATGTATATTACTCTTATTGTTGCTACACAAATCTTAATCTAGAGATTAAGGTGCGGAAGAAAGCAGTGTCAGGATGAAGTCGTCACCAGATACCAGGTTGTGAAATGCCTTCATTTGAATCGTGACCAATATCTACAAGAAAAAGAAGACACCGTGAGTCTTGTCAAGGGCAGAAGGGGTTTCTTCCCATGACCAACCTCCGGAGTGATAATAAGTATTTGTAAGAAGAATGAAGGGTAGGTTACTTCTAGAGGTTGAGAGATTGTGTGTTTTACCTGGTGTAAAGTTTATATTTATTTGGTATATATAGTGTTTCAATCCTGAAGCTGTTGAGATCGATTCTATTTTAGGAAGCATGTAGTCAACCATCTGTGTCTAAACTTCTTAAACAAAGAGTTTCATGAATTTTAGTGTAAAGATGTTTCCTACATAATATTAATGCACTTTGTCTCTATAGTTAACTTTACCTCGCTGTCACCTCGAGTTGCTTCTTTACTTGGAATCGCCATCCCCTTAGATCTTGACTCTTAGCCCTTGTTGTCTTGCGCCATGATTATATTTTCTATTGACCAATGGACGTCTTTTTTTCTTGCTAAGGTTTTATCTTAGACTCTATGAATTCTATTTATAGAACCCTTTAAGTCTGTCTTCACTGTGCCGCGGCTTAGATTCCCCCTTTTCCCATGGGCCGCGGCTTGAGGTGCACCCTTCCTCAACCATGAGGATTTTTACTGGGATGCAACTTGTGACAATCGCGGCTGGGTCTTTGACTCCAGCTTTTGCTTTATTTGGCAGCCGTGGCTGGGTCTTTGACCCAAGCCTTTGCTTTATTGTTTTACCTACCATTATGCTCTTTGAGTTGGGTTTGTTGTTTTGCCTTTGTTAGCCGCGGCTGGGTTCGATGGTATCTCCGCCCGCCGTGACTTTAATTTATTTATGTTGATATCGTAGGGGTGATATACCCTACCAGGTGGTACTCTATCACTTCTAAATTTAAACGGAGGTAACAATGTACCATGAGTTTTCAATAGTGAGGACCGTTTTCATAATTAATCAGAAAATGTATTTTTCTTTTACGGGATGACAAATGTAATTAGCTTAATTATAAGTCGGCGTTATGTTTTTTATAATTATTGTTAGTTGATATATATTTTAGTGTAAAACAATTAAGGTGGGAGGGATGTTCACACCGTACACACCACACCATACAACACGTTCACCAGCTACATTTTGCCATGTTACGTCTGATCATATTACACCACAAAATTTGATGGTGGCAGTGTTGCTAGAACATGCCACACCACACCACTAACCACTCACACACACAAAACTTCACGGCGTCAACATGCCGAGAAAATTGAAAAAATGCGGCGTAGATGGGGTGGCGGCAGTGTTGCCGCTTGACGTCGGTACATGTCGTCGGCTCAATGCGTGGGCGCCCCCATCCCCTTAAAATTTGATTTTTACACCACTATACCACTCACACACACAAAACTTCACGGCGTTAACATGCTGAGAAATTTGAAAAAAAATACGGCATTAGAGGGCGGCGGCGACGGTGTTGCTGCTTGATGCCGGCACATGCCGTGGCCGCCCCATCCCCTTAAAATTTGGTTTTTACACCTTAAGTATTCGTTGGTAACTTTTTTCTAGGTGCAAGTTGTTTGATATTTGATAATTATAATGCAAGTTGTATTAGCTATTATACCTGTTCAAGTATTATAATGCGAGTTGCACATAATTATATTGTGAAAGTACTCCGAAAAGAAACATGAGTATACTATTGACTTTGATGACATCAAATTCAAACCATGTAAAAATGATCATTTTAATTTTTAGAAACCTTGAGTTTGGTACACCCGCTTGAATGATCAAAACAACAGTTTACAATTATAAATTGTAGTTTACTTTGCAAACACAGTTTACATCTTTAAACTGTAGTTTACAAAGATATGACTAAAACAATAATTTTTTTACTTTTATTTATACTACATAAATTTATATTAATTAGACATGTGTTTAATATTAATGTATACTAAATAAATATAAAAATATTTAATTTATATTAAATACTATAAAACAGAAGTTCAAATTGAAATTAATATATCTATATAAAATACACAATCTTTAATAACTATAAATTGGGAATACTGTTTACGTGATTGTGTGTGTAGTTGTGGGATACATAAGTTAGCCACCTGACTCGAGCCTTAAAAATCCTAAACCCATATAACTTTTACGTAATATTTCACTATTTACATGTATGTTATCCGCGATCATGGAAGTAGGATTTTTAATTATAATTATTATAAATTATAAACTTAATATAAACATATTAATTTCTATTTGAACCTTTATTTTAATTTTTTACATATAAAACCATACATTTTAATTTATTTATTTAATATACATTAATATTAATTGGATATTTATTTTATATTACTAAAAGTAATAAAATTAGTGTTTTGGACAAATATTTGTAAACTGCAGTTTACAATGTATAAACTACAGTTTACAAATGTCAGTGGTGTAAACTTATAATTCAGGGTTGTATGAATTTAGATACTGTATTTTTATTACAAAATGATAAATAGTTAAAAAAAATGATAATGATGTATCATCTCAAATCATTATGATTGTATTGTATAATAAAACAATATATATTCTGTATACATGTAGAATACAGTTCAAACACAATGTGAGTAGGATTAGATGATTACAGTGTCTGTGTTTTAATGGTTATGGTGAGAATTTTAATGATTAAATGATTAATTCTTATAATAAATAAAAATATAAATTTATAGGAGAGTTTGTAAGCTGACTGTTTAAAAAAACTATTTTTTGATCGATGATAGAAAATTCAGACCAAGTAGGTGTAGGCTTCCACATAGACCAGCTAGCCGTGATTTGAGCGACTACAATCTACCACAAAAGATCCAAATTATTTCATCATCATCTCATCTAAAATTGTAACCACAGTGTCATGATTTTTATTTTAGCAAAAAGTTGGTTTAAAAAAGGAAAGATACATGGATATGGTTTAAAAGAAAAAAGTCAGTCATAGTAAAGAAAAGATTTTGAGGTTAACAAGCGTTTTATTTATACTTAATTTTTTTACGTCGGATAACTCATGCGTCTTCTAGTTCTATTTGTAAATCTACATATTTGTCTATTATATAAATTGAACCCTTAACTATCCTGGTGAAATGCATTTTTTTAAGTACTTTAGCAAATTGATGCCTATTTTTGCTCATCAAATGTAAAAATAGGTCCCTTAAGACGCATGTTCACACTTTTTATATGAACGTCTTTTTTTCCTTTTACATAACATTACCCCGGTTAGCACTTGTATAGAAAGATAACTCGTAAATAATTCTTTCTTTTTTTCTAAACACTAAAAAAATATTTAAATGGAACTCCAATTAGCAAGAAACTAGTCATCATATAGAAAAGGAAACTCTAACACCCATGAAATTCTTTAGATTTTTATTTTGGTGTTGTTATACATAGTAAAAAATTATTATAAATCACGACTATGTTTGAATGAGACTTCATGACTAAGTTTATTTTTTTAGATACAGCTTCATGATTAAGTTTCAGATAAAACTATAATGGCTAAGTTTTAGATAAACTTATTGACTAAGTTTTAGATAAAATCTAAATAAAACTTATTAGCAAAGTTTTGAATAAAATATAAAACTTAATGACTAGGTTTTGGATAAAATATAAAGCTTAATAGCTAAGTTTCGGATAAAACTTACCCTTTAAACACCACGAAGATTGTGTAGAATCTCTATTCATAATAACCCGAAAGTTAGGAAACTAGTGTAGATTTTCTAGACAACAAGTATAGAGGTTCTGATCTAATATTATCAGGGTGTTAGAAACTCGTAACTTAACCATTAAGTTATTTCGAGGTTTAGAATCAAGAGCAATTAAAAACTAAAAGATCAAGTGTAAAGGCTCTGTTCAATTTACTAAGTGAATACGTTTAATACTTTTGAAATAATCAAATGGTTTTATTTGCAAAAATGTCATTAATACGTTAAACATTTAATGCATAGAGGTATTCTGCTAAAAAATATTTATACCATAAGTATATGTATGTTTGATTAAATTATATTCTAGGGATGAGTGAAATCCCATACTTGGGCTGGTTTAGACTTTATGCAGATTAAAAGTCCCGTAGTAAGACTGTCTAAACCCCAATACAAGTATATATGGAGGGTGACTTTTAGTTGAAATAGACTGCTTTATCGTTAATTTATGATTAATTTTTTTATCATGATTCATGCCAAAATATTTTTGTTTCAAATTAAATGTATTCATCAGCTTTTCGTTGATGTATCATTTTCAAACATTTGTTTAGGTAAATATGATTAAATATGTTTAGTCAGGTGTTAGTGTTGGATGGGTTACGAATACTAGGCATGAAAACCCTATGACAAACGTATTAGCAAGAATAATGCTGAAAGACTAAGTTTTCTAAGCATAGCCCTTGTGGTAAGTTTTAAATATCTGTTAGTAGATAGAAAATTTTATAAACATTACTTTAAACAATGTTATGTAAAATAATGAGTATTTAATCTCCAATGAGTATATGAAAGTTTATTTCATTTATCATTAGAGGTATTTTATGATATGAAATGAATTGTAAAACATTTTTCCCCTGCATAAAAGTCTTTTAAGACAAACAAATAAAAAGTGAACACTTATGTGTACTACTCTATCTCACTTTCGGGGTGCCCTGAAAGCAGGGTGCCCTGAAACCGGGGTGTGACAGAAACAACTAAAACCCAAAACAAATGAGACAAGCCCAAACCATGAACCTATCTGATCCCATAAAAGCCAAAGGTAAAACTGACAACCCCACATAACTCTTGATGAATACGAAAGAAGGAAAAAACACACCAAACAAAACCAAAAGGGAGGTCGAATGCGAACAAAACCATCTCCCATTAAATGATCCAAATACCTACTACACTATACTGCGGACACAAAACGACGTAATCACCATTCAGTAGCAACAAGTCTAGGGTGATTTCGTGTGGTTTTTACTGTAAACTGATCCTCAAATGCATCATTTAAAAGAATTTCATCCTTTTTCTTATCACTTTTTCTTCATATTATCAAATACACAGGGAAGAATTTGTTGTTGTTCCATTACGAAATTATGTGAAAAAAGGGTCTTGAATTTCTAGTTGGATCTTTCGAACATCATATTCTGCCGGTTTCCAAGCTTTGTCTTTTGTGAACCAACCTTAACCCTCTAGTTGCCGCTATCTTCTTTTCCAATAATACTTATTTATTCATTCTTGTGAACATGAGAATCTTCACTTGTCAGACTATAGTGAAAACTCGATGGTGATTGTGAGGGTAATGCACTATAAGCTGATAGATAGCGAAGAAGACATCAAGCAAACATAAAAAAAAGATTGATCGAAAAGGATAAGGTCAGCTCAATCAAATCTCAAATCTATTTTCTTAAACTTTATGTATATAAGTCAAGAAAAGATCTTGCTAAGAGGGTAATTGTATACGAGTCTTTACAAGGGATGGCTCAACCATTTTGAGAGGCCTATTTAAAGTAAAAATTTAAGGCCATTTTCCAAATAATAAAGATGTATATGCTTTTACATTTTGAAAATATTTTATACAACTTTCTTTCTACAAATAGTATCATGGAACCATTATATTCTTGCCATAAGTTTTGTTAGTAGAAACAATTATATTCTTTTAGTCATCCATCAAATACGTAATCACAATGTTTAAAACTATATAAAACACTTGTAGTAGATAGACGAGAGTGCATTTGTAACTCTCGGTAAAACATATGGCCAATATTTTGTACAATCTGCTATTGCCTTATCAGCCAGAATAAGAATATAACTGGCCATTGGTTTTTCAGAATCTAATACAGCAGCCCAAATTAATGGTAGTGGCATAGATGGGAGTTCAAGTGGGGCCAAAAATGTCACAGCCCGATCGATAACGGAATCATCAAGGCGGGCGAAGATGAATCGATTGTTCATACACATGTTATTTATAGCATTGAATATTATTATATACAAAATTTCATTAATTTCAATCATCATAACATTGTTCAAAAACCAACTATAAATCAAAACTAGATCCAATAGTCCTAGTTGTACAAGCAGTTTGAAATTCAACTAAACAACATTTTCTAAAATCATATGAAAAATAATATAGCCAACTAAATAATTAGTCGGTGAGTAAAAACAGGTTTGCATACATAGGTATATTGAATAAAATGATTGAAATAATTCAATCCTCAAGACATGTCAAGACTTATAAGGTAAATACAAAACATAAAGACAAACAATACACAATTAAACCTGGTGAATGAATTGACTCGGTTCGCAGACAAAGTCTTATAAATAAGACATATTTCCATTTTCAATCACCCTTGGATAATCAAGTGAGGTGGGTTTAGTTAAGCCAATTGATCTATCATTGTTTTCATGATTTGTATAAATTAATGATTATGCTAGAACAAATATTTATTTAACTATGAACACACATTACAGGTTATAACATGATATAAATTGAATTGAATTTTTGAATAAAATGAATAACAATTGATTGAATATGATTCACTTGAGATTCCCTCAAATTATAAAACATAATAAAAAATAGAGTTAATTACATAAATGGTCCCTGTGGTTTATGCAAAATAACATGTTTGGGTACTAAGACTTTTTTGTAACAGGTTGGGGTATTGTATTTTAAATTTTGTAACGAGTTAAGGTACTAAGACTAACAGACGTTAATTTTTCTGTTAAATTTAAGTTAAATGACTAAAATACCCTTTGAGGGGTTATTTTTGTAATTCTATATATTTACTTTATACAGGGACCATTAGTGTAATTACATACAACTTTTAAAAACTCAACCCCTTTCCTTGTCAGCCGCCATCACCCACCACCACCACCACCACCACCATATACCCACTGTTACCACCACCCAACCCTTATGCCCATCGGCCACCACCGTCACAACATCACCATCACCATTATCCCCACCTCCACCGTCACACCAACAACATCATCTCACCAAACCCCCTTCCCTTTCTCTTGTTAACCCCCAAAAACCCCAAACCCACATAGTATTGTCTCCCTCCCACTCGCATTCAAATCACCATCACCACTACCACTAAACCACCGTCAGTGCCCATCATCAACTCGTTGCACCCTTCCTTCTCCGAACACACCACCACAACCAGATCCAAACATCTGTGACTTGTTTAAAACCCTAAAACCCAAATTAAACATTAACTCGAGATGAATCGGCGGTGGATGGTGCCATGGTGGTGATGATGAGATGTTGATGATGGTGAGATGGCGCCGATGATACGACGATGAAAATGGTAGTGACGATGTTGTTGTTTGATTTAAAGAAAAGATGGTGTTGGTGAGGATGATGTGACGAGGTGGGGACCGACGATGGGGTCTGGCGGTGGTGGGCGACAATGGGGCTGGTGGTGGTGGCCGGCGATAGAACCCCACGGTGGGAGCTGGCGGTAGTGGTGGCCGCTGGTGGTGGGGGTTGCCGGTGGTGGTGGCCGCTGGTGGTGGGGGTTGCCGGTGGTGGTGGCAGCTGGTGGTGGGGGCTGCCGGTGGTGGTGGCCGTTGGTGGGGGGCTGCCGGCGGTGGTGGCCGCCGGTGGTTATATATATGTGTATATGTATAGTATATATATGTGTGTGTATGAAATTACAAAAACACACCTTCATTTATAATAAATGGCACCAACAATCCCTTTAATTACACTAGTAGTCCTTGTAAATTAAAAAGACAAATATGCCCTTGTATTTAACAGAAAAACTAACGTCAGTTAGTCTTAATACCTTAACTCGTTACAAAATTAAAACACAATACCTCAACCTGTTACAAAAAACCCTTAGTACCCAAACCTGTTATTTTGTATAAACCACAGGGACCATTTGCGTAATTAACTCTAAAAAATAGCTATGAATACTCACTTGTTATTTGTAAGTGATTGAAATAATGGAATGCTAGAATATACACGAAAAAATTTCTCACATGTTAACCTAAGGAACGGTGTCTTAAGTTAGAATAATAACATGTTTAAATTTTAAATGTGGATTTAGGGAACTAGGGTTTTTAAATAGGGATTTAAGATTTAACAAATGATTTAAAATAATATAATTGATTTTGTTGTATAACTTGATCAAATAAATAAAATATACTGATTAAAAAATAAGATTAAATTTTAAATAATGATTTTAAATAAATGAGATATAATGATTAAATGTTATACAATTAAAATGTTTTATTTTTTTGATAATTAATAAATAGAATTTAAATATTGAAGTGTAAGGTTTGATTATAATAATTAATTTGTTTATTTATTTAAATCAATTGTATTTGTAATAGGTTTTGATTAAAAACAATTTGAAAAAACATATATAAGAATTTTTATAAATATTAAGACTTATAATTAGATTTATATTTTTTTATAAAATTTATAACTTTTGAAAAAAAATAATGTAAATTTATAAAATTTGAAATTTCTAGAAATTAATTAATAATTTCTGGTTTAATATTAATTATTTTATATTATTATATTAATATAATAATACTTTCAAATTTATCAAATAATAAAAAATGATTTAACAAAATGGGGTGCCTAGATCGAAACCACTAAATCTATTTTAAATCTAGTCAGGTTTTAATAAAAACAATACTCAAATGAAATTCTTAAATTAGTATAACCCTTTTTCAAATCAATAAAATTGAACATGAAATTGAAATCGAATATGTAATTGAGCATAGGGCTTTTCATGTACATTTGATTGCGAGTTTAAAGATGGATATAATTATTTGTTGCGATGTTATATTGATGTTAAATTGTTGTTAATATAAAGAGAAGAAGAACGCAATAGAAACAAGGTCCTATTCGAGGTTAAACATTTCATCAAACTAGAACAAACACACATAATTATTAAATAATAACCAAGCTTCATAATGACATTAACATAAACAACACCAAGAGTCATATATAAGTTTTTAAATTATGCTAAGTTTCATCTAATCCAAGTGATAATAAGAGTTTAGCCCATGAGGCTTACACAAACCACACCAAACTCAAAAACATAGAATAACTCATAGTAGATCTAGAGGAATTCAAATGAAGTAGAGTGGAAATATATTGGATGATGTTAGATCCTCCTTGAACATACTCGATTGTCAATCTTGGCCTTAAATCTTGAAGATTTGCTGAAAATCACCTAAAAGGCTTGAGAAAACTAGTGTTTGGTGTAAAAAGATGAATAATGCTCAAATGGGGGAGAATTGGGTATATATCACGACTTTAGGTCGAACATGGCCATATTCATAAGTAACATGGGCATGTTCTGTATTCGTCAACAAAAAATAAATTTCAACTTTTCAACATGAGCATGTTGATTCTTAACATGTGCATGTCAAAATGTTTTTTTCTTTAAGCTTCACCAAATCTTGAGTGTTTCCACAAAAATCATCAACCTCCGTTCAGGAACCTAAAACATTCAATCTAAACATACATAAGTGTATATTGAATGACTCCTAACAAAAAATACTCAAAATGGGGATGAATACACATTATTTGTATGTGTAATTATTAACATATCCTGATGTGTAGTATTTATGTACTTTTGTATACTTATGTTCATAATACTTGAATGTTGGTCATACCCAACGTGATGCCAATATTCATTTAGAACCTTACCTTAACCTATTCATAACACTTGATTGCTGGTCATAGCCAACACGAAGCCAACGTTCAAGTAAAACATTACTTTAACTTCTTCATGACATTTAAATTTTGGTTATATCCAACGCGAAGTCAATGTTCAAATATAACTTTACTTTTAGTCTATTATTTTGGTGTTATAACAGGCCTCATATTCAACATATAATTATGTCTGCTTTATTTTTGCGATTGCCTCATAATTTAGCTCACTTTAACTTTTCTACTACTTCTTGTATCAATTTAGTATCCACTATCATCCAAACATTAGAATTGAAGTTTTGACTGGGGCTAACTTTATCTCATGTAGGGAATCAGTTAAACTTACTCTTGGCATGTTAGATCTTGATTATGCCCTGAGGCATGACGCTCCTACTACTGAAAGCACGACAGATCAGAAACACGAGTATGAAATGTGGGAGGGGTCTAACCAAATGTATCTGATGGTAATCAAAAACTTCATCTCTGTTGCAATTAGGGGAGCGGTACTGAATCAGAGAATGCTAAAACTTATCACAGTGGAGGAACAATTTTAAGGATCTTCTAAAGCACATGCGAGCGCTCTGATTCTGAAAATGCTTACTACAAAGTATGATGGGTTTTAATGATGTGCGTGAGCATATAATGATGATTAACGACATGACTCATAAACTCAAGAGCTTAGACATGAATATTAGTGATGGCTTTCTAGTACACTTCATTATAACTTCTCTTCCTGCACGTTTTGATGCTTTTAAGACCAACTATAACACCCAGAAAGAAAAATGGTCAATGGTTGAGTTGATAGCGATATGAGTGCAGGAGGAAGAATGCATGAAGCTAGAAAAACTGATGTTGTTCATATTATTACTATTACATTATTAATGAGGAAGGGAAACTTCAAAAGAGAAAGCTCCAAAGTCCATAAGGCTGGTACAAGTGCAGCTTCCTGTAACATCCGCCATTTTTCAAGTTATAAACCCAAACCCAATCTTTTTTTAGTTCTAATATCAAACTATTATAATAATTTTAATGTATCAAATGCATTAAATGTGCAATTTATATTATGAATTATTCATTTATTAATCATCTAAATAACTTGTAATAATTTATGGATTATAAATAATTCTTTATAAAGTTATAAAGTTTTATTATACATTTTACAACAAATAACTAAATGGAAAAGACTTGTTAAAATTTATAAAGTTATTTTAATAAACTTATAAAGTTTTACTAGTAATTATAAATTTTAATTATTGGAAATGAATAATTAAATTATAAAGTTTACAATTTTATAAAAGTTTAATAAATAATTAGTTTGATTTATTATTTAAATTAGTTTTTATAAAGTCTAGGGTTGAATTTGTAATTTTTAATACTTGAAATAAAAGTTTTATACATAAAATAATAAGTCCTTAAAACATTAAGGACCAAAGGTGTAACTTTACCTTAAAAACCCCTTCCCCGCCGGTTTTAACTCCGGCCAACTTTCGGCCACATCTCCGAAGAGCTCCGGCAGCGACTGTACACCATAATCCACCAACGATGCACCAAATTGAACCGTCGTTTAGGGTCTATAACTGAACTCGAACCCATAACCATGTTTCAATTCGGCTTTAATCACTGTTATGGAGCATTCAAACAAAAACCAAAACATGTTCAAACAAAAATCGGTTACAACTTGAAAGTTGGTGAAATCAATTGAATTCGATAACGCATAACGTTTTTGTAATAATCTTAAGTTTAAACATCGAATAAATTGACATATAACAGCAATAAATCATCATCAAATTAGAGTTGTAACACCCGATTCAACTCATATCTCGTTTAATATGAAACCGATCTAAATGTTGCTAGCTAACAGAAGGGAAACCTTCTATTCAACTCCTCTAATCTATCCAAGCACGCGATTTCTACTGAAATACACACAACCATCGACTTCGATCATCAACTGCAGCTTGAACCTGCAACCTAGTCGACAACCATCTTCCGAGGGTCCTAACCTTAAATTGGGTGAGGGCTTTTACTCGTCATATCCCTCTGGAGCTTAACAAAACATCAATTGAACCAATAGCATCATTTTTGTCACGATCGGACTCTACTATAGGTCGTGACTGCCCCTATCTTCTTCGTCATCGATCCATATAAAAATCGGGTAATTAAACACAACTCTATACTCGGTTTTACTCGGGGAATGAAAGCCCTAAGTTTGATTTGATTATCGATTTCTGTTTCATGCTCAATTAGATCGATTTACAAACTAGGGTTCATATGGTTTTGGGAATTTCTAAAGTATGGGTTTTAATATATAATTTAGAAATCATAACAGGAATTGGGCTTTGGCCCACCGGTTAAAACCATTTGCACATACAGAAGAGGTCGTGGGTTCGACCCCGGCCCACTGCAAATATTTTTTTAAAACCACTAGTTTAATCATTTCTAAATTTCAGAAATTATTAAGATATTATTAGATTAATATAAAAAAATCATTTTAATACTAATTCAAAATTTAATTAATAACTTTTGGAATATTTCAGAAATTATAATCTTATATTTACTTTATTTGTAAAGATGTTAAAGGATATAAAAATATATAATTTATTTACAAGTTTAAATACTATAAAAATATTTTTTAAATCTTTATTAAATTTCTACAAATTCTAAATCATATAATTTTTTAGTTCTTATTTTTGAAAGGTTTAATATTAGGAAACCTTTATAAGAATTACTCAAAAGTATAAAAATATTATAAATCAAATCAAAATAGTTTTAAGCTATTTTTCAAGTCATTTAAATAATTAATTATCCAATTAATTATTCGATAAAGTTTTAAATAATTAATTTTTAGAATGTTATACTTAATCATTACTTAATTAATTATTGTTAATATTTAAGTAATATCTATTGTATAATTGCACTAATGATTATTATTGTTTCAATCTTAATCATTTAATAAATTTAATCATCCTTATGGAAATAAAATATAATTGGCTATATTATTTTATTTACCCTAATTATCAAAATCCCAAATTCCAAACGAAACCCTAATTCGTATTTAGTCTTGAATCTTATCTTTATTCTAATTCTGAGACATCAACCATTAGGTTGAATCGTGAAGAAATCGTTGGAACCATCTTATCTTCTTATCGTTATCTTAAGTGCAACTTATAGCACGTGAGTTTTCTATGTGAGTATTTTTAAACCCCTTTTGCATATTTTTACACTTTGGGTGAAACATGTTACCTTATAACCATTGCACTTGTAAACTCGTTTGATTCTTGTAAACACTTGGCAATTCACTTGTATGTTGTGGTTAGTTGATTTTAGTAATTACCATGTATTGACGATTATATGTGCAATCATTAACTATTTCTAGCCTCGCGACATCATAGATCTATGGTCCTGACAAGCCTGCTTGGTTAATCCAAGTATACTTAGCTAATCGTATAATCTTGTACACGTGTAATCTTGTAAACTGTCAAGGTTTGATTGTTACATCTGTCATACATCCCTAGTTGCTTTGTTCACTAACTTATGACATGAATTGCTATCTTTTATATATGTATGTATGAAAACTATGGAAAACTCACCAACTTTCAAAGTTGACTGTCACACCCCAACCTTGACGGCGGAAACATCGAGGAGTGAGAGTTAAGATCGTTCACAGCCACATAACGCTATTATTAAATCCAAAAATATTATTCATAAGTTTCAAAGGTAATATTACAAACATAAGTCTCAAATAAAGAAAACATCATGATATAAAAGTTAAATGTGACAAGTTCATCCATTTATTTCTCTAGGTCCAATCCTAGATGTGTTAAGCTGCAAAGTAGTAATCATACTTGAGTATTTCCTGAAACATGTTGAAAATAAAAGTTCAACAATAATGTTGGTGAGATTTCCATAGTTTTCAATACATAAGTATATAAAAAATGGCAATTCATGTTGTAAGTTAGAGAACAAAGTAACTAGGATGTAAGACAGAATGCACAATCAAACCTTGACAAAGTTTTACAAGTCTCAAACGTTTACAAGTATATACGATTAGCTAAGTGTACTTGGATCAACCAAGCACGCTTGTCAGGCCCATAGATCTATGACGTCGCCAGACTAGCAATAGTTAATGATTGTACATATATTCGACATTACATGGTAGCTACAAAGTTCAACTAACCACAACACACAAGTAAATTTCCATAAGTTTACAAGAATCAAATGTTTACAAGTGCAATGGTTATAAAGTAACATTTTTCACCCCAAAGTGTGAAAATATAAAAAAGGGGTATAAAAATACTCACTTGATCAAATAGTATAAAAAAATAATGATTAATAAGAATAACGAGGCTTTATGCCCGCGCGTTGCAGCGCGGGCTGTGCTAATGTTGTGTTGTTGTTCAAGGATTGAAGAAAGTGCAAGTTCCAAGTTATTTACACAAAAGCTGTTACGATTACGGTGTTACAAATTTACATGTAGACGTGGGTAACAGTTGATGCCCTCCGGTTGCTAGTGGTGTGCAGGCTACATATATGTTACAAAGGATTTGCAAAAGGGTCTCTGTAATTTTTTTCAAAGTCTATGATATAGGAGTAGCATCCCAAAAGACTATGATAAATCTAGAGTTTGCCTCCTTCTAGTACCTTTGCCTTTTGCTTGATGATGGCATATCTGTAAGATCCAATTTTTTGTTAGTGTGTAGCTATTATTTTAGGTATGCTTTAGGCAAGCGCAGAGCATACCTTTCGACTGTTGCAAGGGCCTTTTTTGAGTTATCATCTTTGGATCAGGTGTTGTTGGAGGGAGTGCAGTCATGTTTTCAGCTCTGTTAACTGCAATGGTGCCGTCTCTTTTGAGGTTGACATGTAAAAGCCTTGGTATCCCTTTGATGTTGAGGATCACGTCAGGTAGTATTTTTGGGTCTCTGTTGTGATGTATCAGGACCAGGTCGCGACAACTGATGCCTAAAACGTCATTCATTGCGTCATTGAAAAATACTGCATTTGCGGTCGAGGTAGCATCGCTAATTGTTGTGTTCACGCAATACCTGTGTTGTTTCTTAATTAGTTTTAAAAGAATGCTGGTGTGTATTATTTATGTGGAATGTGACTTACATGAATTTCGGTTCAGGGAGTACTCCATGATCGTCGCAAACGAAATTGGTTTTTTGTCGGAACGTATGTTTTTCACAAATAGTGCACAGAACATAAAACCAACCTCTGTAAGCGTGAACGTCAGTGACTGTTGCAATACATGTGTACCTGTTCAACTGTTTTATGGAATGCATTTGTTAGATATATAATGGTTGTTATCTGAGGTTGTAAGGTGAACGTACCGTGTTGTCGCCACTGGCTTTGTGCTGCAATTCTGCAACAGTGACTCGGTTTTCCGTTGCGCGATGTAAGGCTGGCTCACCTAGATTTTTGAACCTGTGAAGGCAATTGCACGTTGTATTATTATAGATGGTAGGTTTATATAATGTGTTAAGTGAATGCTATAATAAATATGAAAGTTTGTTGAATAACTTACTTGTCTGTATATATGTGAAGATCTGGAATAGGTGGGTTGATAACTACTGTAGTTGCTGATGTTGACTCTAGCTGTAAAGCCCCTGTGGTAAATAGTATATTATATCACATAAGGTAATGTTATTTTGGATGATGTTGTACGTTGTATAAAGTGCCTATGGCAAACCTGTTAAATAGGTTATTTTTGAAATCTAGCCGTTAATTTGTTACCAAGTGGCATGCAACAGAAACGCGTACCTCTGAATTCAGTAACCATGGTCGACGTAACTGCTAAAGCTGCTCCGATGGCAGCCTCTTCTCTTTCAAGTTCGTATGCCTTATCCCTCCATAAAGTTATCTCGATTTGGTGCTGACTGTTGAGGTTTGAATATAAGTATTGAAAATGTGAAAGTGTCAGTAAAATAATATTATACCTTTCATCCTGAATTGTAATCTTTCTAAGTTTCTTTCCTGCTCTTTCTAGAATTGGGGTTATGCTTTCAACGCGTCCAATGTAGTCTGTTGGTTTTCTGAATTTTTAGGATATAAACAAACATATGTATATATAATTTTTAATATGGCGTGTAATGTTAGTAACTGCAATGTTAATTTACCTGTTAACAAAGTTGGCGATTTTCTTCTAGCATCAAGATCTTCGTAAGTGGCAAAGTTATAGTAATATGTGGGTATATTTTTTCCAGTAAGAGGTACAAATGTCGCCCATTTACCAACCTTTAAAGAGGCCTTGTGTGGTACTACAGCCATGTATGTTCGTGAATGGATTGACACATACCGATCAATAGTATAGCAAGTCTGTAGCTGTATGAGTGTGTCAAAGTAAGCCTGTTCGGGTAAGTCTGCTATGGCCTCAATAGCGTCCCCCTGTTATTAGGTAAGTTTCATGTAAGTATATGAAGAGGAAAATAATATAGTTATAAGCAAGTATTTAAAATTCTTACATGTATGTCCACAAATAGGTAGCAAAGCTCTGGCCGTTTTTCCTGTCTTTTACTAAAAGGGATCCATTTTCTTATCACTCTCACCTCAATCGGTATTGGTTCATCTTCGGGGGTTATTTCAGACAACCGTTTGTTAGACATCAACCTTCAGTTGTGATAGACTGTTACATCGTATGAAATAAGCCAAGTTAACGTTAGCATAAGATAGGATTAAATTTTAAGTAAAATGTTTTATAAAAGTTACAATAGTATGGCATTCTTACAGACGAAGAATTTATGACTAATCTATGGGAAATTCTTTTGTTGTTGCCTTACAAAGAGGGTGTGTAAGTAAAATAAATTTGCAAGAAAAAAATAGGAAATACAACCGACCTTAGAATTTGAAGGTATCCTGTGGCTAGTCAAAAGTTAATTACATGGATTAGAGGTGGCTATTTCATGCAGGAAATCAGAGTAGACAATGTTTTTTGTTACGTTAGGTGCATCCTCTATTTGTGGAACGCTAAGGATTTTCAAAGAGTGTGGAGATGTTGCTCTTGAAAGAGCCACATAAAGTTGGCCATGACTAAACACAGGTTCAGGAAGGTAAACACCTATTTTATTTAAAGACTGGCCCTGACTTTTGTTGATTGTCATAGCATAACATAGTCTTAAGGGAAATTGTTTTCTTTTAAACGTAAAAGGAAGCTCTTTGTCAGTATGTGTTAAGGTAATTCGTGGTATGTAGACACGATGGCCTATTGATGTGCCCGTCATTATTCGTGCCTCGATGACTCTCGGTAGTAGTTGTGTGATAATTAGTCGTGTACCGTTGCAAAGTCCACATGTTTGATTAATATTACGCAGAAGTATGACCGGTGCATTTACCTTGAGCTCCAATTGATGTGGTGGCAATCCGGAAAAATTGAGTAAGTTTAGGTACTCAGATGGGTAAAGCATTTCCGAGTCACCATTACATCCTACGTTTGGCATAATTGAATCTGTGCTAAGATATACCCTGCTACTTCCAGGAGTCATGCCAAGTACTTTCATATTTATCTCATGTGCTGTTTCATTCCTAGGGCAAACGATGGCTTTTCTATAAAGGAGCTCTGCTGTCGGGTTTTCTAAAGCAACGTCATCATAAATAAATCTTATAAGGTCAAGTATAGAATTTTCTCGGAATGGTATTATGTAATCTGGTGGTATTTCAATTTTTCTTGCATTTTTTGGATCTTTTTCATCTGGTATGCCCAATTGACCATCACCAATAGCAAGTAACCATGATGAGAATTTCGCTATCTCAACCTTTTCTCTTATATCCATATCTGGTCGTTGGACACGCATGTTCTCAGTCAACCTAAAAACTTTAAAGTGATTCCATAAATATGATCTAGGAAGTGACGCGTCCAAAATTTGTGTCTTTGACGCCCTAGGTTTGATAGGTAATGTCTGTCGAAAATCACCGCCTAGTAAAACCGACTTCCCTCCAAAAGGATGAGCGGGGTTGTCCAGTATGTCTTTGAGACTTCTGTCTAATGACTCAAAGCATTTACGTTCATTCATTGGCGCCTCATCCCAAATTATGAGTGTAGTTTCTTTTAAAAGTTGAGCAAGGTGGGTGCTTTTTTTTACGTAGCATATTGAATCATCTGTTAAATCCAATGGTATTTTAAATCGAGAATGAGCTGTTCTTCCAGAGGGTAGTAATAACGATGCAATTCCCGAGGCTGCAACTGCTAAAACAATTTTTCCTTCAGAGCGTAGTGCTGAGATGATTGTAGTCCACAAAAATGTTTTCCCGGTTCCCCCATGGCCATATACAAATGCAAGCACCTGTTTGTTTGCTGACAAAGTCATTATCACATACTCATATATAAGCATTTGTTCAGGTTGAAGTTGTGGTCGCAAAGATTCATGTTCAGCTGCAAGTCTATGCCTATCATAATTTTTTTCTTCCATGAGTAATCTATTTGTCAAAAATGCAAGTGTTTCTGGTGCAGGGATCGGTAAGCCAAAGTCCGTAAGCGACGAAGAGGTGGTTGCAGACCGTAGTAACAATTCAACCTCATATAAAACATACTCAGTCAGGTCATCATCGTTTACTATTTTGTGCCTTTGTATGCCATCGTCAGCCATTTTACGCCATTGCTTATCCCACAAAAGTTTTGGATTTGAAATGTCACAAAACAAAAGCATATGAGTGAATAAGTATCTGAGCTCGGATGCGGTGGCCCATATGGCGGCCTCTTCAAATGTGTCTAACCATTCTTTGTCGTCGCCTAGCAAGCCCAATTTTTCACAGGCAGTACGATAAGTTGGGAGCACCTCCCCTGAAATTGTTCGTATGTCTACAAATGATCGACAACCTTTTTGGTGCAAAAGCAACATACGAAGATAAAAGGTTTCTCCGCAACTTGGATGTATGTATATAAGTCTACCGATTGCTGGTGTCTTGTTTGTAGATCTGCGTATCCAAGATTTACCAGTTGAATCCCATCGGTACTCTGAAACATAATCGACATAACGAAGATGGTGCCCTCTTTCGTCAAATTGGTTATTACGTAACCATTCCGTTAAAGTTGTACGTCGTGTTGAAGGGTTACGTAGCACACTTTCAAGTTGTTCATTGTCTTTAAAGGTTATGTTTTGCATATTTTCTAAATGAACCGACAGTATCTGAACAGGAGGGTTTCTATCGTGAATTAAAAAGTTCAAAATCCTCCATGCAGATTCATGCGGGCAAATAAATCTCCCGTCCACAAAATTCTTAATTTCATCGATCTCAGCATCCTGACTACTTTGGATATTGTTTGTTGAGGTTGCAGTGTCCGTGATTCTGTATCGAATACGGTCTGCACCTTTCGATATGTATTTAAAGAGATACTTTATTAGCATGCTCCAACCACAATATTCAACATTTATGTGGGCCTCGTAATGAAGCAACAAAAGTCGATTGTATGGCACAACATAGCTATTGTCAAATGTAAAACCATTCTTAAGAACAGTGTGCTCAGTTGAGCGCCTTTTGTAATGCGCATAACCGTTTTTATCAAACACCGTTATTGGCTCATATTCTTTTGGGAATTTTTTCGAGCAAGAGCCATTTAGCATACACTGCGCTGTAGGTTTAACAATACCACATGGACCATGCATCATGAATTCAGTGACGACTTTGTATAGCCGAGGCTCCATCGCACGATCTGGTATCTCAGCCGATATGTAATCATCTATTTGTTCAGCATTCCTTATTTTGTGCGCCTGTGACACCCATAACAGTAAATGGCAATGTGGCAAGCCCCTCTTCTGAAACTCTATCGTATATAAATCTGCGTTAAAAGGATATGTTAACAATATGTGACGCAACAACATCTTCTGTAAGTGTAAAGGCAATCTACCGGAGAACGACCTGCTACCACAGTACCAAATGGCCGCTTGCTCCTTAAAAAATTGACAAATGACAGAACCTTGATCTGGAAAACCCTTGCAATAATATCTGGCCGATCCTGCGCCTTTAGTGGTGGATATCGGCGTAAATATCTTTGAATCTCAGGCCATTTAATATTACATGTAAAGGTAATAAAGTATTGCGGGTTCCCATGAACTCTACATATAGCCAAGGCGTCCTGGTAGTGTTTATACATGTATCGTGGGCCACCGGTAAAAGAAGAGGGCAATATAGTACGCTTGCCAATGTCACGTCCATGGGTATCACCATGTTCTAATGCATCATGTATGCCTTGCAAAAATTCAGTTCTAAGAGTACTTTGATTTTGTCTGATATATTCCAGTCTGCTTTGCTCTATGCAAACATAGGCGTCTACCAAATATTGCTGAAAGAGCCGACCTCCTTTTAGCAACAACGCATAGACATTAAGACGATCGTGTAGTTGATAACTATAAAACATATTCATGGTTAAGTTTTTTCCATCACCTTTGTTGCCACCTCGTAAACGCATGTCACGTGACCATCCACTCTCACCATAAATAAACAACAAAGGATATTGTAAGGCCATGTATAAAGGATGTAACTTGTTTATTCGTTGAGGACCAGTGTCCTTATGGCGAATGACAATGTCAAAGCCGTCCGATTCACGATCAGGGTCGGTCACAATTGTGCCAATACAATCTTCAGATGGCCTATCATAGCACAAAGGTTTGTGGGAGTTGAACAAACGAATGGAGAAGTTTGGGACGTCTAGGGATTGACATAGATCTCTAGCAGCTCTGAAAAGTCGCACCAGCTCATTACAATTTTCGAGTATTGTTAGAAGGACAGCTACAATGTTTGTGTTCAGCCGTGAACGTGTTGCATCACCAAAAAAACGAAGTCTGTTAGAAATTTCGTTCTCGGTATCATATACATACATTTGTAGAAACCTAGGCTTTTCATTTGGTGGTGGACATATAGAACCAAGCCAGTGGTAAACCTGACCCTCAATCCTAAAGACATATGGAGCAGAGGCATTATTGATACTGTCATCTATCTTACCACCAAAAGATGTCATGGAGAACATATAGTTATATGCTCGTATGTTTGTAAGAAAATCATCCCTATCAAATAGCTCAGCTAATGTCGAAGGAGGAGTTCTAGGATTTGGAAGCGTAACACGCCCCCCTTTACAACAACGATGATATCGAAGACGACGACTCGAAGAGGCTGCAATCACACGTTCATCATACCAAAAGAAGGCATGGCAGTATTCGCAAACGTTGTCACAATCGCCCTGGTCTATATATGTAGATGCATCAACAGAGGAAACATTACCTAAAGAGGCAAGACCATTGTACAAAAGCAACTGTTCATTGCCGATGTTTGTAGAAATTATAGTTGTAGAGTCAGGTGACAAATTAGAAGAACGGGGTCTTTTTCGTGACATCATGTTAAAGGCAGCCCAGGTAATAGCAACACACAATGTTTGTATGAACCAAGTTCATATGTCGAAAAAAATAAGAAACAAACCTTCAACGTAAAGAGGCGTGGTTGATGTAGAGAGCAACGTTACCAACAGACTCTGGAAAAATGATAGTGTTACGTGACCAATGGCAAAAGACAAAGAACAGTAGAACATAGGAAAATGAATACATAAAGTATCACATGATAATATACACAAAAAGACTTTAACGTTAACGAATCACATAAGAAAGGCAACAACTACCAAATCAAGGCTGCATAACATCATCATATGAAATATTAAATGAGTGCACAGATACACATATATACTATGTAAGTAACAGCCACAAAAAGAATGAGTAAATATATAGTATTTTTCAGTAGATATCGGTAAATGAAGACGTGACTAAAGTGTTGATTGATTAGACCCTATTACAACCTTAAAGACACATAATACAAACATAATAGACAAATACCATAGGTGTTCTTAATGCCATGTATTTACTTAAATAGTTAGAGTAGAAACAAAAAAACCTAAATGTAGGAAGTAAGAGAATACCTCAATACGAAAATGAAGTCTTATATTGATATCTAAAGCTTACTTTAAATTGTAATATCACTGATGCAGACAAAAGTAATCTTATTGAATGAGTTCTCCACAACCTTTTTTACCTATAGTAACAGTGACCCTACGCTAGGTACATAGTAACAACACCATTGGTGATGAAAATAACAATCCACAATATAAAACAAATTACAATAAAAAAGACCCCTTTTCAGCAGAGTGCCTAAAAATTGTAGCTGCAGAGAGGTTATGGAAGAAAGAATGCACAAAACACAATTTAGAAGAGGTTTTTTCAGGTTGTAATACTGCAGAGGAAAAAGAAATTCAAAAAACAGAGCTGGTGCAATAACCATGTAATTCACAACAGCGGATTTATAATTAAATAAAGTGGTACGTGAAGGAACATGGTCTGTGCATTCATGGGCAGGCCATGGGATCAATAGATATTGTATAGCCAATCACTAATGCAAGTCAAGGTAAACCACCACTAATCAGGAATAAATCAGGAACGAAAACGCAAAATTTAAGAAGAAACACAGCATCTGAAATCACATGTAAAAACAGAGTATAATCACCTGATGTAATGCTCCAGAAATGGCAGCAGTGATTCGCAAAGCTGATCTTGAAATCGCAGCAGGAAATCGTAAAAGGAGAGGAACAACAGGGGAGCAATTAGGAAATGGAGAGGCAAGGGTTTAAGGACACGTTTATGGACACGTGTTTGGGGCCGAGAGACAAAAGGAAAAAAGGGAAAAAAAATAAAGGGGGAGCCATGATTTGAACACGCACCGGCACCCACAAAATCACCCCAATAGACCATCTCCTCTAGGCCACAACTGTTAAGAAAATCACTGAAAATTTATAAAAGATTAACATGACGGGGCCAATAAAAAGGAAAAAACCCACCGACTTTACCAAATGAGTTGTAGTATAATAAGTAACGTCCCAACGTAAACCCTCACGAGGTACCTGTTTATGGATATTCACAAGATTTAGGTTAAATGATACTTTTATTGATTTAATAAGTACTAAGGATTCAAGGAAGATTTGAGGTTTTGATAGTACTTAATAATAAACATTTTAAATTTTTAAAAGAAGAAAAAAATAATACTAGATAGTATATCATAAAAATAAGTTATAATGACCAACAAAAACTTAATTATATAAAGTGCAACATCTTTCTATATTTATTTGTAAAATTTATAGTTTTAATCAATAATGTTTAAACTAATAAAATTTATGGTGATATAAATCCTCCTTTAAAGTCTATTTTATAAAGATATCCTAATTATAACCTTTATTTCATAAAAATTGTCAAATCAAATTATTTAAAAAAATAATTTAACAGAAATTTATTAAATGGCCAAAATAATAATAATAATAATAAAAGTTTCAAAACTTCTTTTTATAATTTTTAAAAATTTTTCTATAATTTTTTTATAAGCCAAAAAGGCTAAAAAAATGTGTGAGGTTGCCCGGGTTCGAACCCGGGACCTCCAGGAAAGGATGCATGCGCTTTACCAGTGTGCTAAGGGCCAAGGCCGTGTTAAAAGATGGGTTTTAAAGTTTAAAAACACCAACTGCTGAATCACCCCAATTCGCATGAACCCTAGACTCGAATTCAATCCGGTTTTACTTGAAATCGAGATCAATGATCAAATTAAACATGGGGCTTTGATCCCCTATGTAAAATCGAGTCTAACAGTGTAAGAAACTTACGTGATTTGTGCGAATTGATGATGATAAGGATAAGAGTAGTGTCGTGGCTGGGGCGATGATCGAATGCGTGTGTGTGTTCGTTTAAGTGAAATTGAGATGTTTAATCGATCAAAGAAATTAAATGAGAAAATTTCCCTTGTTTAAATAGACTTGATTTAAACGATTCTACCCTTAATGGGTTTCAAATTTGAACCGAGAGTTTTCGGTTATGATTCTCTGATTAAAGGGTTGTTTAAATCAAATTAAATCCTACATTTAGTTTCGAAATGATCATTCATACGTTTAAGAACAATCAATTGGCTTAATTTGATCAATTTTTGATCCGTTTTGTCATTACATTGTTCGAATAATTCGGTTTCGAATGAGCACAGCTAACCGTAATGATGTTCGAATTCGAAACCGTCCTCAAGTTCGAAACGATTGGCGACATGAAGTATGAGGTTTTAATTGAATTTATTTGGTCGTTTCGAGTGTTAATCGGTCGCCGGAGTGTGGCCGGAAAAGAACACAGGTTTAGAGAAGATGGGTTTTGAAATTTTACAGCTTTGGTCCCTGTAGTCTTAATGTTTGTTATGTTATGTTCAAACTTTCACTTTCAAGTTTCAAATTAACAAAACACCCCCCTTGAGTTAATAAACTCCAAGTTTTAAATATTATTCTTTATTTTAAGTTTGAAAACTTTTATAAATTATTATTACTATTATTATTATTATTATTATTATTATTATTTTTATTATTATTATTATTTAATAATAATAATATTATTATTATTATTAGTGTTAGTATTATTATTATTATTATTATTATTATTATTATTATTATTATTATTATTTATTATTATTATTATTATTATTATTATTATTATTATTATTATTATTATTATTATTAGTTTTATTATTATTTTTATTATTATTGTTATTATGATTATTATTGTACAATTTAATACTTTAATTACTAACTTTCATAATTTAAAATTTAATGCCAACAAAGAAAATAAACTGTAAGGATTCCTTAAGTCTGATGCAACCCAAAACATCCTAAGTGTCTCAGCAACATGCACTAAGTACTGAAGTGAAGAATGCTTCGGAAGTTTTACACAATGCATTAGAAAATACTCTAAGTGTAAAATCTTTCGAAGCCAAGACCAATATCTTCCGAAGCCAAACATGAAGTCTTCCGAAGCTTTAGAGACAAAGTCTTCCGAAGCTTCAACCTATGAAGACAGATTTCTTCCGAAGACTTTTAGTACACATGCTTTATCTGATGTACTGTTCCATAAAGAACCTTTTTCGCTGCATCTCTGTAAAGTCACCAACTTACATGAGTTGGTGAAAAGGGCCTTGCTTTTGGTAACTGTACATTGAGGTCTTGAGTCTGTAACTTTCCACTTTATGTACTTTATCCTTTTTGTAATGTATAAGGATGTGAGCTATGGCATGTCATAGTCACAAGGTCAAAAGGCAGATATGCCTTTTGATCCTACAATTGATTTTGTTAGTGTCTAGTCAATTGTATCCAGCTGGCTTTCAAAGTATAGCCGGCTGTAGGTTGTAGTATAAGTATTTCAAGTTCTTGTATCTTTCTTTATGCCTTGTAACACTTGTAAAAGAACTTGAGAAAGCAATATACTGCCTCCTTGAAACCCATACTCTCTTGTTCTGTCTCTTGCTTTACTTGTGTTCTTTGTATCACTTTGGTTAACCCAGTTCACTGTTTGATTAAAGTTTAGTTAATCTCCTCATTGTGTTGTTGTGTTGTAATTGTGTTTAAGCCCTTAAACGGTCCTGTAATTGGTATCAGAGCATTCTAGGCTCTTGATATAAGATCTAACCATCTTAATATCCCTCACACACACAAAAACTAAACTCTTCAAATGGCTTCCATCTCAAAGACTGATATGGAGACTAGAACCATGAACAAATCCCCACTGATCACTCTTGATGATTTTGACACCTGGTGCATGAGAATGGAAGGCTTCATCAGGTCTCTTGATTCAAGAATGTGGGAATCTGTTGAGAATGGACCTTTCATACCCAGCACCCCCTTTGCTACTGGTGCTGGTATGATTCCTAAAGATGTGGCCAACTACTCAGATGAAGATAGAAAAAGAGTAGAGATTGACAGGAAGGCCATGACTGCTCTTCAGACTGCTCTCCCAAACTCTGTATACAGAGGTTTTAAGAAGTGCAAGACAGCCAAACAGCTGTGGGATGCACTGAAGCTGATGTATGAAGGCTCCTCTGAAGCCAAGGAGAACAAGAAAGATCTTCTAAAGCAGCAGTTTGAGAATTTCACCTTCAAAGCAGGTGAAACCATGACCCAACAATACTTTAGGTATGTTGAGATTGTGGATACCCTAGTGGATGGAGGAGTTCCTCTTGAGAACAGGGACATTGTAAGGAAGTTCATGTCCTCACTTCCTAGGCAATGGACACACTATTGTGGTGATCAAGAGGACTGAGAACCTTAAAACTCTTACTCTGACAGAGTTGTATGGGATTCTCAGTGGATACCAGATGGAGATGAACATGCAAGGTTCATCTGGCAACTCCAACAATCAAATGGGTTCAGCCCTTCATGTGGTTGAAAGGGACAGCATAGAACCCCAACATCATCTCATATGCTACCCTGACAACTCACAAAAGGGTCCTTTCATCACCTTCCCGGAGACACCAAGGGAGAACTTTACTCAAGGAAGCCCATTCCAAGAGACAAGTTCTTCTCAAGCCTTTGTGTCTGCTGATGAAAGCTGTGGGAATTATCTCTTCACTCTTGAAGACTTGGACTGTATCCATCCAGATGACCTGGAATACATGGAGATAGTTCAGCAGATGGCTCTTCTCACTCATAGAGCCAAGAAGTTCTACAAGAGGACAGGAAGAAGATTTCCAAGCAATGCTACCAGTGGAAAGTTTGGGCTGGATAAAAGCAAAGTTAAGTGTTACAACTGTAACCTTATGGGTCACTTTGCTAGGGAGTGTAAGGCACCCAAAGCAAATGGGGGCCAAACACAACCCAGACCAAACTACACTGACAAAGCCCCTCAGGCTGAGAAGACAAAGCAACATGCTGCTGTTGCTGTTGAAGAGGGAGGCTTGACTGGAGCTTTCAGGTGGAAGATGCTTCTCCAAACCAAGCACTAATGGCTGACCATGATGAAGCCAAGGTATTGGAACATCTCTGCTCTCCTGAATGCATTGCTAAAGTAAATAGATACAGGTCCTACAACTTAGAGATGAGATCTGATCTTGAGTCATTAAACATATTAAAATCTGATTTTAGAAAGTCTGAAAATGATTACAAGTTAAAAATAGAGGACTTGGAGAAAACCATTTCAGTACTAAAACATGAACATACAGATTTTAGAACTCAGATCCAAGATCTCATCACTAAGTTTACTGAATGCCAGGCTGAGCTTGTGATCAGCAAAGCCAAGGCAGAGAAGAGTGTTCTTGAAGAAGAGACCTTCAAGAACATGACATCCTCATCCCTGCACAACAAAGTTTGTTATCAAAATAGACAGGGACTGGGATCAAATGAGATAGCTCCTCCACACACAATCTTGTCTGTAAGATCTCCTAGGTGTGGAACTTGTGAAGATGAGCTTCCTCTCATAGATCCTGTAAGTGAGGATGATGAAGAAGTGATAGTGAAGTATTCCTCTGAGAAGAGTGAAGAAGAGGATTCTTCCAAGGGCCACTATCCTTCTGAGGAAAAGAAATCAACTGTGATGACCAAGTCCAAGAGAAAGAACTTGATCAGGAAGAGCAAAAGGAAAGCAAAGAAGGCTCAAGAAATCAAGGCTACTTTTGATGCTAAGCAGAAACAAGTGTTTATCTCTGCAGGTTTCAAAGTAGTAAGGACTGAAGACATCAACCAAGACTCCTCAGCTAAGAGTCATGGTTCTTGTTCAAATCATCTCAGTGCAAAGAAGAAGACTGAGCTGCTGTGTACCACTGCTGTACAGCCTGGACCATCAAACTCCAAGAACAGTTCAAAGCCCAAAAGAACTGTCTCAGCATCTACCAAGATGAAGGTGGAGAAGGGATGTGACCAAAGCCAGTCTTGCTCTCAAAAGGAGACTTGTTTGAAGAAGAAAATGTTATGTGTCATGTGTGAAAGTACTTCTCACATTGCTAAGGATTGCCCATACAATCCTAAAAGTACTGTCCACATGACCAATACAAAGACTTCAAAGAGTCTCAAGAAGTCTCAAGCTTCGGAAGGAAAGTCTGTTTCCTTCGGAAGCTCCAAATCAAAGAAGAAGGCAAATGGAAAATTACCTTCGGAAGCAAAGTTGGTCTCGGAAGAAAGGAGTTCTTCCGAAGCACTGAAGTCTGCTGCAGTGACTGTAGACTCTTCCGAAGGTCCAGTCATCAAAACTTGTGAAGTTTCAAAAGCTTCTAAGGTTTTGAAGGTCAAGTCCAAGACTCCAAAGGTGGTGTGGAAGTCTAAGAAAGACCAAATGACTGAAGTTTCTCCATCAACAACAACTGAAGATCCCCATAGTACAACCATAGGATCTATTACTGTTGCATTACCTTCTATTACACTTAATGAGCCCAAGACAAGTAAAGCTTGGGTTTCCAAATGTAACTAATCATTTTCTTTGTGCAGGAACAGCTCAAACAAACAGGAATGTCTGGATAATTGACAGTGGCTGTTCCAGGCACATGACAGGCAATAGGTCTCTACTCCATAATTTTGAGAGAATTGATGGAGGACCAGTTGCTTTTGGAGGAGATGAAGGTGGTTACATTTCTGGAAGGGGCAAGGTCACAAATGGTAAGCTCAGCATTGAGAAGGTAAACTTTGTTAAGGAGCTTGGGTACAATCTTCTGAGTGTATCCCAATTTTGTGATCAGAGTCATAACATGCTCTTTACTGAGCATGAGTGCATTGTTCTCAAGCCTGGAGTGGTCATTCCTCATGAGCATATCCTGCTCAGAGCCCCCAGAAAAGGGAACATGTACAAGATGGATTTGCAAGAAACATCTCCCTCTGGAGAAGTTTCATGCTTTCTATCTAAAGCAAATAGTGATGAGTCTTTCCTATGGCATAAAAGAATGTGCCATGTGAACTTTAAGAACATGAATAAATTAATTAAACATGATCTGGTAACTGGAATGCCAAAGAAAGAGTTTACAAGTGATGATCATTGTGTTGCATGCCTGAAAGGGAAGCAACACAAGGTATCTCACAAGCCTAAGGAAAAGAACTCTATCACTACTCCCCTACACTTGTTACATATGGATCTCTTTGGCCCCACCAGTGTAATGAGTTTAGGAAGGACCTCTTATTGTTTGGTGATCACAGATGACTTTACAAGATTCACTTGGGTCTTCTTCCTTAGAACTAAGGATAAAACCCCTGAGATTTTGAAGAATTTCATCTTAAAAGTTGAGAATCAATGTGATCACAAGGTCAAAACCATAAGATGTGATCAAGGAACTGAATTCAAGAACCAAATCCTTGATACATTTTGTGATGAAAAAGGTATTACAAGACAATATAGTGCTCCCAGGACTCCTCAGCAAAACGGAGTTGCTGAGAGGAGAAACAGGACACTTATTGAAGCTGCAAGAACTATGCTGTCTGACTCTAAACTGCCTATCACCTTCTGGGCAGAGGCAGTTAATACTGCTTGCTATGTGCAAAACAGAGTTTTAGTAGTTAAGACACATGGTAAGACTCCTTATGAACTTTGGCACAAGAGGAAACCTTTCATTGGTTTTCTCAGGTCATTTGGATGTCCCTGCACCATCTTGAATACCAAAGATCAAATTGCCAAGTTTGCTGAGAAATCAGATGATGGACATTTCATTGGATACTCTTCTCAAGCTAAAGCTTATAGAGTATACAATCTCAGAACTAGAATTGTTGAGGAGTCAGCCAATGTGACTTTCAATGAGCACACACCCTGTGTGGCTGGTTCTGGTCCGGATTGGCTATTTGATCTTGATTTAGTTACCAACTGTTTTAACAAATCTTGTGAGCATGTTTCAGGATTTGCAGAAAATCTAAATACAGGTGATCCTGATCCAAGATTTGAGCTAGGAAGACCCTCAACTCATACATCTTCAGCTCCAGTTGAAACTACTTCAGCAAATGAGGTTTCTATCAGCACAACAATGACAAATTCAGCTGATACATCTGGCATGCCTTCAAATTCCAGCTCAGAGGCCTCTCAACCAGATAAAGACACCTCACTTGTAGAAGACAACAATGGTGATGGTGATAGTGATCAGGAATTTCTTGATGCTAATAACCATACCATAGATGACAACATCAATGATGTCACACACTCATTGGATCAAGTTAATCTTGATAAGTGTGATAATGTGGAGGGTGAATCTTCCAGACCAGATCTAAATTTCTCAAATTTGGATCTTTCTCAGCAACTTGCTGTGATCCCTCAGCTAAGGATCCACAAGTCTCACCCCACCACAAACATCATTGGAGATGTTGTCACAGGGGTAAGAACAAGAGGACAAACCCATGAAGCAAATGTTTGTCTTCACTCTTGTTTCTTATCTCAGATAGAGCCCAAGAAAGTTGATGAAGCTCTAAAGGATGGAAGTTGGGTTGAAGCTATGCAACAAGAGCTGCTTCAATTCAAAAGGCAGAAAGTTTGGAACCTTTGTCCTCTTCCTCATGGGAAGACTACCATTGGAACCAAATGGGTTTTTAGGAATAAGAAGGATGATAGAGGAATCATCATCAAGAACAAGGCAAGACTAGTTGTTCAAGGATACACACAAGAAGAAGGGATTGACTACACTGATGTCTTTGCTCCTGTAGCAAGACTAGAAGCTGTTAGGATATTCCTGGCATTTGGCTGCATCCTCAAGAACTTCAAGGTCTAACCCAACTTGATGTAAGGGTGCTTTCTTATATGAGTGATTGATAAGAGGTTTATTCAAACAGCCACCTAGTTTTGTAGACCGTGATCATCCTGATTATGTCTGCAAGCTTGACAAAGCTCTTTATGGGCTGCATCAGGCACCCAGGAAGTGGTATGAGACCTATCAGAGTATCTTTGTAAACATGGATACAAGAGAGGTACTATAGATGGAACTCTCTTCATCAAAGGACAGGGAAATGACTTATTGCTAGTTCAAGTATATGTAGATGACATCATCTTTGGTTCAACTAATCCAAAGCTCTGCAAAGACTTTGAGAAGCTGATGAAAGACAAATTTGAGATGAGTTCAATGGAGAACTCAACTTCTTTCTGGGAATTCAAGTGAAGCAGGTTGAAGATGGCATCTTCATAAGTCAGTCAAAGTATGTTCAAGACATACTCAAGAGGTTCAACATGACTGATTGTAAGATTGCTAAGACACCCATAGCCAGAAACCACTCCCTTGGTCCAGATCTTGAGGGGGAGTGTGTAGATGAACACTTATACAGGGCTATGATTGGGTCTCTTATGTATCTTACGGCTAGCAGGCCTGATATCATATTTGCTACATGTATTTGTGCAAGATATCAAGCCAACCCTAAGATGTCTCACTTAATCACTGTGAAAAGGATTTTAAGATACCTCAAAGGTGCTTCAACACTTGGTCTATGGTATCCAAAGAATCCTAATTTCAATCTGTATGCCTATACAGATAGTGATTATGGTGGTTGCAATATGACTGCAAAGTCTACATCTGGGGGATGTCAATTCCTTGGTGGAAGAGTTGTCTCATGGCAATGCAAGAAACAATCCTGTGTGTCTGTATCAACTGCTGAGGCTGAATACATTGCTGCTGCAAGCTGCTATGCTCAAGTGCTTTGGATTCAAAATCAGATGCTAGACTATGGATTTAACTTCAAAGAGACTCCTATCCACATAGACAACAATAGTGCTATCTCTATAACTGAGAACCCTGTGCAGCACTCAAGGACCAAACACATCAACATCAGGTATCATTTAATAAGAGATAACTATGAAAAGGGATTATTTAAACTAGTCAAAGTTCATACAGATGAACAATATGCTGATCTGTTCACAAAAGCTTTTGATGAACAGAGATTTAAGTATCTGATATCAGCTATTGGGATGATTAACCTTGAGTAGACTTTTCTTAAAACTAATTCTAATTATTTCTTCTTAAAATATGTGTGTCCTAAGTTGTCTAGTTCATCACTTTCATAAGCTCATATCTTCTTTGGATGTAAAATTCTTTTTGAAGACTTTCCTTAGATTCTTGAAAATTTTTGATACTTCGGAAGATAAATTTTATCTTCGGAAGAAAAACATGTCTTCAAAATAAATAACTGTCTAAGAGATTTTACCTTCGGAAGAAGTCAAATTCATCTTCCGAAGCTTAAAATTTCTATCTCAGACACTTATTCATTTTTAAGGACTTTTTCCTTCCGAAGCAAAATTAACCTTCGGAAGCTTTGTTTATTCCTATACAAAGCATCCAAGGGTTTATTTCTCTTCCGAAGCATAATTTTCAAGACTCTCAGGAAAATCTTCCGAAGCCATTTTAGCTTCGGAAGCTTTTTCAATCAAAACTTCCGAAGACAAATTACCTTCGGAAGCTTTTCGAATTCTAAGAAAACTACTTTTTGAGCAAAAGTAAACTACCTTTTCAGAGGTGGGACCGACTTCCGGATTTCAAAGTTTATCCTCTTTCATTAACTTTGGTTCAAATCCCTTTTCACATAAATACCCAACGGTTCCCCCTCTTTCCCACTATCTCCCTCAATTCTACTATTCCTCTAACCTTATTCTCTAAACCGCCTTTGCTTTCTACCTTTCTTCACCCTTAAGCTTCTGAAATGGCCAACCTTAACCGCAGAAACAACCCAGATTTCTCCATGCAACTTCACAGGCAACATAATCAAGTTGCTCTGTTAAGCTCTAAGAAAGATGCAAGTTTCTTAGAGATTTGCCAATTCTTGACTCTGTCAAACTATTTCACCTCCCTGACCATTGATCCTACTCTATATGAGGATCACTTGCTTGAATTCTGGAAGACCTGCCAAGAGGTCATTATGGATGGGGAGAAGGCACTGTCTGCCACAGTGCAAGGGAGGACAATCTTCATCACTCCGGCCATCATTAATCAACATTTGCAGCTGGATGATGAAGAAGGTGAGGTGTCCTTCCCAAAGGAAGCTGTTAATCATTCCTTTGAGCAGATGGGCTATGAGGGAGATTTCTCTGTAAAGACCTTCAGGAAAGGAAAGGTCTCATCCTAATGGAAATTCCTGCTCCATGTGGTTATCCTTAGCTTATCAAACAAGCATGCTGGATGGGACCAGATTCCTGAGGATCTCTCCTTTATAGTTCATGGAATGGTTCAGGGGGTCAAGTTCAGATATTCACAATTTGTTTATACTAATTTACTTGCAAACTTAGACTCCTTAGAGTATTACATGTTCCTAGATATGTTCAACACATTCTCAACTGTGAACTGGGCTCACAGTTGAGGGAAACAAATAATATTCTTAAATTGGGACAGATGAACCTCGACATCTTTAAAATAATGAAGAAGCCAACTGTAGGCTTCTCAGGGGTAGAAACAGCCCTAGTCCCAAAAATGTTAGAGCTCATTGCTCAAGGTGACAACCTAGCAACACAAACTAGTGTTGAACCCACACCTCTTTTATCCTTACCACTAAAAAGACCAGAAATCACCCTCACCTACCAAAGAAAATCCAAACGAACCCCTGCTCAGGCTATTGAGTCTGTGCAGGCCCCCATATACTCAACCTTACAGGAAGAAGTGGACACTAGAGCTCCCACTTCTCCTGAGGAGCAAACCACTCCCATTACTTCACCTATCAGGGCTGAGGTTCCTCAAGCTCACCCTGATGAGCTCACTAGCCCAACAGCCTTAAGCCTTCACTCTGAGTCTCAACACTCAAGTGAACAACCTTCAGGGGACAGCTACCATCCCCAGCCTTTGGATCTCAACCAACCAATTCCCAACCTATCCTTTTATAATGATGAAGACTTAGGATTCAGTGAGTACCATGAGTCTCTCTTCTCCTCCCCTACTCAAAGAGAGATGAGTACCTCTGACTCTCCTCAGTCTATCCCACATCAGTCACCTACTACTGAGGTGGACACTTCTGAACCTGTTCAGGATGTTCATATGGAAGAGGCTCTCACTTTTGAAAGTGATTACATCATTAAGACCTCAACCATGGCAACTCAGCCCATTGGCATCTCAACTGAGGCTGCCAGTGAGCAGAGGAAAACCAGCAGCCAAGAAACTCAAGCTGGTGGTGAGAGAGAGGACTTTGGTCCAATCATCTCATCCCCCAATGATTCTTCTGATGAAGATGAGGGGAATTTGAGACTAAAGGTGCAGAAATTGTCAAAAACATGCACCTATTTAGTCTCTAAGGTTAGTCACTTGGAATCTCAGGTGACTACCTTACAAAACAGGGTCAATGATCAGCAACTCCAGATTTCATATCTGAAGGAAAAACTAGCTGGGAGACCTTTAAGGAGAGCTCAACCAGGAACACAAGAACCTGTGGAAGTGATTGACTTATCCTCCAGCTCACCTATGCAAGTGGGTGATGCTACCAAAAAGGGGGAGAAAGTTATTACAACCACAGAACTTGGAAGTTCTTCAGAGAGAATGGACATAGAGGACTCACCATCCTCACTTGCTGTTGTGCATTCTCAGCAACTTCCTCAAGTTCACATTAATGTGGACTCTATAGACTCACTCATCAGGAGTCTCTTTGAGGAAGGTATACCAAGGGCTGTCTCATCTCCACCACAAGGAACTGGCAATTACATCATAAGGTGGAGGTATGATGATGACAGAAGAGCCCTTATACTTCACAGAGTTCAAGGCCAACAAGAAGTTTTTCAATTCCAAAGCCTGAGCTTCTATGAAAGACTGGATTTAGTCAACTTGCCACTTGTCAATCCAAGCAATTCAAGACAAGCTGACAGGCTAGCTCAAAGAATCCAGGACAGAATCCTTGCAGAGTTCACTCTAAGAAGGAGACTTAGGCAATCAGGAAATGTCATCGGTCAACTGGATGTTGAGGTGGACCCTAAGATTAGTTTCATAGGGGAAACCTTGACTGAAGGCCCAGTGGCAGAACCTGAGACCCCTGTCTCATCATCAACAACTGCTGCAGAGGTCCAAACTCCATCTGAGACACCTGCTGGTGAAGGTGTTTCTCAGCCTCTCTCTGGCCAGAGCATGGAAGCTACACCAAGCAATGAAGGCCAAGCCTCAATCCACCCTGAGTCACAAAGGTCTGTTGGTGACAAAGGGAAAAGGATAATGACTTCTGAGGAAATTGAGGAGGAAGAGAGAGAGAGGAAAAGGAGGCTAAGGGGAGAAAGTTCTACTGGGTCATCTAGCTTCATGCAAGCTGCAATCAGGGCTGCCCCCAGACCAAATACTCAAGATGATGAGTTAAGGGCAGTCAGGATTACCTATTTACAGACCAGGAACTATGACATTGATGAAATCATCTCCCTCCCCTTAGAAGAGTTAAATGAACTGGCTGACATGGAAGTGTCAAGAGAGATGAAGGAGAAAGAGGATGCAAGGCTACTTCTCCAATTCAAAGAGGAGAAGAGACAGAAAAGACTTTACAAGCATGCTCCCACTCTCTCACCAGTTCAAGAAAGTCCTGCACAGGAAGATGTGGCTCCACAAGAACCTCAGGTAGATAAAGAAGAAGATAGGATCAAGATGATCAACTACCTGAGTGTCACAGGCTTCTATCAGGCAGATGCACTTCTTCCCTTGTCCTATGACTTCATTGAGTTCGAGTACCTAAAGCAACTTGAGCTTGAGCTAGTCAAAGAAAGAAAGACAACTAAAAGGAAGCTAAGGGAAGAAGCTGCAAAGTCAAGAGCCATCATTCAAAAGAATGCAAAGAAGTCTGCTGACAGACAAAGAATGATGAGCTTCTTGAAGCTATATGGATTCTCCGGAAGGAGACTTGGCCCCATGTCTCTATCTACTATGGATGAGCATATTAGGGTGATCAAGCAGAAGATTAAAAGTGGAGAACTCATTGACTTACACTCTCTTCCAAGTCAAGTCCCGCCTGAAGTGGAGGTCAAGTTTGAACAACCAGAGACACCTCAACCAGCACCTCCAGCTGAGCCTCAGCAAGCTTCATCTTCTGATCCCAGGCAGGGTCAAACTCCCTCTCTTTCTGAACCTGTGAGGGAGGAACACCCAACTGAGAAAGACACTGATGATCAACATGGTGCTGCAGACCAGTCTTTTTAGTTAAAGACATCCAAGAGGAAGAAGAGGATGGCTTCTAAACCAAAGACTAAAAAGAAGAAGCCAAAGTCATCTACCTCTGCACCTCAGGCTGAATCAGATCAACCTGAGGAAGTGCATGATGAGGCAGCCCAATCAACTCCTATTCAAGTGGCTCCTCTAACTACTGAGACACCCATCTTGTCCTGGACTTACTCTACCAATCCAGAAAGATGGAATGTTATCAGAGATCAAGGTGTTGAGAATGTCTACTCATGGCAAGACATAATCAACTTACCTCTGCATGATCTCTTTGAGATGAGAAGATACTATGAGAGTCTTGATGATCCTGACCATTTAATGAAGAAAGGAATGGTCCTGATTGTACTGAAGACTACCAACATTTGAAGATCTTCTAAGTGTTTTAGTAGCATCAGCCTAGGGGGAGTTTGTAAGGATTCCTTAAGTCTGATGCAACCCAAAACATCCTAAGTGTCTCAGCAACATGCACTAAGTACTGAAGTGAAGAATGATTCGGAAGTTTTACACAATGCATTAGAAAATACTCTAAGTGTAAAATCTTCCGAAGCCAAGACCAATATCTTCCGAAGCCAAACATGAAGTCTTCCGAAGCTTCAGAGACAAAGTCTTCTGAAGCTTCAACCTATGAAGACAGATTTCTTCCGAAGACTTTTAGTACACATGCTTTATCTGATGTACTGTTCCATAAAGCACCTTTTCCGCTGCATCTCTGTAAAGTCACCAACTTACATGAGTTGGTGAAAAGGGCCTTGCTTTTGGTAACTGTACATTGAGGTCTTGAGTCTGTAACTTTCCACTTTATGTACTTTATCCTTTTTGTAATGTATAAGGATGTGAGCTATGGCATGTCATAGTCACAAGGTCAAAAGGCAGATATGCCTTTTGATCCTACAATTGATTTTGTTAGTGTCTAGTCAATTGTATCCAGCTGGCTTTCAAAGTATAGCCGGCTGTAGGTTGTAGTATAAGTATTTCAAGTTCTTGTATCTTTCTTTATGCCTTGTAACACTTGTAAAAGAACTTGAGAAAGCAATATACTGCCTCCTTGAAACCTATACTCTCTTGTTCTGTCTCTTGCTTTACTTGTGTTCTTTGTATCACTTTGGTTAACCCAGTTCACTGTTTGATTAAAGTTTAGTTAATCTCCTCATGGTGTTGTTGTGTTGTAATTGTGTTTAAGCCCTTAAACGGTCCTGCATAAACATAGATAACCCATAAGTTTCATGTATGGCAATAAAGGCCCTTACGAATATAACGGCGTTAACTTTTAATTTAACGAAAAGTACGAACTGTTACAGTCTCCCCAATTTAAAAGAATTTTGTCCCGAAATTAAGAATAAACTAAACGAACAGGAGACTTATGATGAAAGATAAGTGTACAAACAGACTGTGGTTGGCGTTTGATTACGGGTGAGATGCTTCACTTTGTAAATTATGGAAATTTACATAATGCATTCAAATTTGAACTCTTCCAGTGGAATGCGAAAGTTATCATTGAAAAACTAACTCTTTGAGATTTGACACATGAAACCTTGGAAAACGATGATGAGTTCATGAGGTATATTAGACTTATAAGTCACACTTCTCCCATCATATGGAATGAAATTGTGTAATAAAGTGACGTCTTGAAGCCAATAAGAAAATAATAATAATATCCCATAATTGTATGAAAGTTTGACTGTCGGAATTTAAGGATCCTAAGTGCCACTATATAATGACACAAGCTTAAGGCATATCTTGTGAATACGTATCGCTCCTCCGGTTAAACCGTCAGGCTAAGAATGATACGATATGCCGAGATTTTAAGCTGGGTTCCCAAAGATGATTAGAGGCATTGGTAATAACAGAAAGTGAATCGATCATCAGAATTAACGATCGATGTTTAACGACATACCACAATAACCAACTATTTGAGGTAAGTACGAGTCAATTTCTCGACTCGTTATCTCACTTGAGTCAATATGAAATGCGTGAAACTAACAAATCGGTCAATAATACACCAAATGACATCAAGAAATACAAGGCAATTTGAACATATACCAAGCTACGTCAACATTTCCAATATGCCAAACCATGAATACCAATCGCGGAAATTCATGATCCTTTTTGTCTGCATTGGAATGAACTTAATAACAAGTCTTGTGAGTCGCAATCAAGATAGAGATTTAGAGATTTTCAAGATTAGGAGTTCAAGGTTATCCAAAATAATGGGAATTGCATTTTTAATTATGGGTAAAGAGTTAAACAAAGACGTCGTTCATGATCGGATTGGAATTTAAATAATTCAGAATATCGACGATAAAGGCAATCACAAATAGCTTTCCAAGTACGGCTTGCACACGCGGTTCATCAAACCCATGAACACAACCGTACATTGCTATAACCAGAAAGGCATGACATAAATTTATAATAACTTTATCTTGTGTGAAGGATTGTTTTAGGAGTGTTATCATCGTGCAATTAGGTTTTGATGATAACTCAGAATGAAGGTCGATAAAAAGGTTCCATAAGCTAGATCAAACGTCAAATTGAAACATAAAAGCGTGAGAGAAGAAATCGATTTAAAATTTAAATGTTCCAGGCTTGGAACTAGGGTTACCCTAAAGTAACGACCCCTTTTAAGTTCAAGATTCATGCTTTAGCTTGACTGGCTGAAACACTATCGTTGATAAATCAGATAACGGTGTTCACCCTTCAAGTTATTACATGTTTCTTGTCAATTGAAGTCTTAAAACCCTGGTAAATTTGAGATCAAGGAATGGGAATACTCACCAAGATGTGGTTATCACTCCTAGCTTGGTGGTGTATTTCCCAAAGTATGACTCTTAACTACCAAACGAGAGCTTGATCCTAACTCATTGTTGAGGATCCACAAGAATAAAATGAGGTAACTTACCATTAAGGTAAGGATAATCACTCCTTCTTAACAGTGAAGTTTTATAGAAAACAAAATATAGCAAAATGAAAAGTTTCATTAAAGAACGAAATTCACTCCTACTTTGATGGGGTCATTTCATTTGAGGAAAATACCATTCATAAAATTTTAAACGGGTGATATTATCATCAAGGTACGGATTTCACGCCTATCTTGATGATTGAATTTCATAATAACAAAAAAACAACCAAGAACTAACTTTTGTCACCAAAGTACGGGATTCAATCCTATTTTGGTGAGGTTATTTCATTCGTGAAATACGAGTTCCAAAGGAAAATGATTGAAATTTGTCCTCAAAACAAGGAAATCACCCCGATTCTGAGGATGGGATTTCATAAAACACACAATACAAAAATTAAAAACCATCATCAAGATACGAAACTTTACTCCTATTTTAAGGAGATAATTCCATTTGTAAAATACGAATTCATAAAAACAAAAAGAAGGAAATAGTCATCCAGGTATGAGGTTCATTTTTTTTGTCTTGACAATGAAATTTCATAAGAACAGTAATAGCGAATGGAAAGTCATCACCAAAGTAAGGGAGTCACCCCTGTTTTGTTGAGATATAATTATTTAGGGGATACGAGTGTCCTTAGTCATAGGTTGACTTGCGGACTCTTGCATTGCCTACGATGCAAAACAGTTTGAAGTTTTTTATAAAGCTCGACTTAGCAAACGAAGAGAATATCGGCTAGGAATTCCGAAACTTCAAATTACATCAATGTAACATTAACAGGAAAAGAAAATCATGCTTGCTAGGATTAAAGTTATAGTTCGGGATAACGGAGTTAATTGTGTTAGGTTCTCAAATCTTGAATGGTTTAAGTCAGGAAAACAAGATCAATGACGGAAATGATTCAACACAATAATGAGATGTAAACGTTCGGTTCAAAATAAAAGGGAAATGCGTTGACTTCTCAAAGTGTTACGTCAACCACAACTTTACGATAGACACGCGTACCTATAAGCGAACACCAATCTCATGAGTTCCATGTTAGATAAACGGATCCAACGGTCGAATCAAATTTATGTGTATACCTTGCCTAGACAAGGTATCCCGGGATGCAGGTATTCCACCTTTCGGCATTGCATGATTTCAGTTATGGGACACACTTTAAGGACATTTGAAAACCCTAAGTAACAATTTTAAGTTTTAAAAAAAAACCATTCGGTTTAGACGACCAATATCTTTGGATATATTAAGATCCATGTACACGTTGGTCAAGGTATGAAGATAGTTACATAAGGCGCACAACGTATAACGTTGTTTAAACGTAGGAATTGAGGAGTATAACGGGTTCAATATTAACGGGAACATTCTGTAAGATAGGAATGAGAAGATATTAGAGTTTTGATGATAAACCAGTCCAAGGAATCAAGGATTTTTGATATTTTAAATATAAACCGGATGGTTCCATTTGGTAACGCATTACCATTTGGAAACGTTGACACGTCAAGGTAAATTGACACATTTGCCATAGAAACTTGTGTATGTTGACCATAGTTTATCACTCATCCTAGAGATCCCCAGGTAAGCATAACTAGTCCCGTAGGATTTATGCGTTATGCTTGTCTTAGCCCGAGGGCCTTTTGCCAGGAAATCCAGAATACAGGTGTCTATGTGTCACACAAACTTCTTAGGTTCATGAAATCAAAGCCTTGATGAGATTTTCATAGATTAGACATGGAGTCTAAGGAATTAAGCCCACGATAATAAGTGTACGATCCCACATGTCGTCAAGAATAAGTTTAAGAAGTTTCATTTGTCGGGGAGAGTCAAAGGGTCAAGGTTAAGTTTAGGGAGACAAGTAACAAAGTTTAAACAATTACAAGGCAAACCTATGCTAAGGCATCAAGTTGCACATAAGTATGGCATAGCATTATGTAGCATGCAAACAATATATATATTTACAAGAATATAAATATTATTCTATGAGGTTCATGCATAAGCTATAGTCTAGGTCACCATTTCTAATAACCTAAATCCCTATAGTTATGGCTCTGATACCAATCTGTCACACCCCAACCTTGACGGCGGAAACGTCGAGGAGTGAGAGTTAAGATCGTTCACAGCCACATAACGCTATTATTAAATCCAAAAATATTATTCATAAGTTTCAAAGGTAATATTACAAACATAAGTCTCAAATAAAGAAAACATCATGATATAAAAGTTAAATATGACAAGTTCATCTATTTATTTCTCTAGGTCCAATCCTAGATGTGTTAAGCTTCATGGTAGTAATCATACTTGATTATTTCCTGAAACATGTTAAAAATAAAAGATCAACAATAATGTTGGTGAGATTTCCATAGTTTTCAATACATAAGTATATAAAAGATGGCAATTCATGTTGTAAGTTAGAGAACAAAGTAACTAGGGATGTAAGACAGAATGCACAATCAAACCTTGACAAAGTTTTACAAGTCTCAAACGTTTACAAGTATATACGATTAGCTAAGTGTACTTGGATCAACCAAGCAGGCTTGTCAGGCCCATAGATCTATGACGTTGCCAGGCTAGCAATAGTTAATGATTGTACATATATTCGACATTACATGGTAGCTACAAAGTTCAACTAACCACAACACACAAGTAAATTGCCATAAGTTTACAAGAATCAAACGTTTACAAGTGCAATGGTTATAAAGTAACATGTTTCACCCCAAAGTGTGAAAATATGAAAAAGGGGTATAGAAATACTCACTTGATCAAATAGTATAAAAAAATGATGATTAATAAGAATAATAAGTAACGTCCCAACGTAAACCCTCACGAGGTACCTGTTTATGGATATTCACAAGATTTAGGTTAAATGATACTTTTATTGATTTAATAAGTACTAAGGATTCAAGGAAGATTTGAGGTTTTGATAGTACTTAATAATAAACATTTTAAATTTTTAAAAGAAAAAAAATAATACTAGATAGTATATCATAAAAATAAGTTATAATGACCAACAAAAACTTAATTATATAAAGTGCAACATCTTTCTATATTTATTTGTAAAATTTATAGTTTTAATCAATAATGTTTAAACTAATAAAATTTATGGTGATATAAATCCTCCTTTAAAGTCTATTTTATAAAGATATCCTAATTATAACCTTTATTTCATAAAAATTGTCAAATCAAATTATTTAATTTCATAAAAATTGTCAAATCAAATTATTTAAAAAAATAATTTTATTAAATGGCCATAAAAAAATAATAAAAGTTTCAAAACTTCTTTTTATAATTTTTAAAAATTTTTCTATAATTTTTTTATAAGCCAAAAAGGCTAAAAAAATGTGTGAGGTTGCCCGAGTTCGAACCCGGGACCTCCAGGAAAGGATGCATGCGCTTTACCAGTGTGCTAAGGGCCAAGGCCATGCTAAAATACGGGTTTTAAAGTTTAAAAACACCAACTGCTGAATCACCCCCAATTCGCATGAACCCTAGACTCGAATTCATTCCGGTTTTACTTGAAATCGAGATTAATGATCAAATTAAACATGGGGCTTTGATCCCCTATGTAAAATCGAGTCTAACAGTGTAAGAAACTTACGTGATTTGTGCGAATTGATGATGATAAGGATAAGAGTAGTGTCGTGGCTGGGGCGATGATCGAATGCGTGTGTGTGTTCGTTTAAGTGAAATTGAGATGTTTAATCGATCAAAGAAATTAAATGAGAAAATTTCCCTTGTTTAAATAGACTTGATTTAAACGATTCTACCCTTAATAGGTTTCAAATTTGAACCGAGAGTTTTCGGTTATGATTCTCTGATTAAAGGGTTGTTTAAATCAAATTAAATCCTACATTTAGTTTTGAAATGATTATTCATACGTTTAAGAACAATCAATTGGCTTAATTTGATCAATTTTTGATCCGTTTTGTCATTACAGTGTTCGAATAGTTCGGTTTCGAATGAGCACAGCGTAACCGTAATGATGTTCGAATTCGAAACCGTCCTCAAGTTCGAAACGATTGGCGACATGAAGTATGAGGTTTTAATTGAATTTATTTGGTCGTTTCGAGTGTTAATCGGTCGCCGGAGTGTGGCCGGAATAGTGGCCGGAAGAGGACACAGGTTTAGAGAAGATGGGTTTTGAAATTTTTACAGCTTTGGTCCCTATAGTCTTAATGTTTGTTATGTTATGTTCAAACTTTCACTTTCAAGTTTCAAATTAACAAAACACCCCCCTTGAGTTAATAAACTCCAAGTTTTAAATATTGTTTTTTATTTTAAGTTTGAGAACTTTTATAAGTTATTATTATTATTATTATTATTATTATTATTATTATTATTATTATTATTATTTAATAATAATAATAGTATTATTATTATTATTATTATTATTATTATTATTATTATTATTATTATTATTATTATTATTATTATTATTATTATTTAATAATAATAATATTATTATTATTATTAGTGTTAGTATTATTATTATTTATTATTATTATTATTATTATTATTATTATTATTATTATTATTATATTATTATTATTATTATTATTATTATTATTATTATTATTATTATTATTATTATTATTATTATTATTATTATTATTATTATTATTATTATTATTTTTATTATTTTTGTTTTTATGATTATTATTGTACAATTTAATACTTTAATTACTAACTTTCATAATTTAAAATTTAATGCCAACAAAGAAAATAAACATAGATAACCCATAAGTTTCATGTATGGCAATAAAGGCCCTTACGAATATAACGGCGTTAACTTTTAATTTAACGAAAAGTACGAACTGTTACATTGACCCTTTTAACATGTTTCAGGTTTGATACATGAGGATCTCTTAATGCTCATATAGGACTTGGGCTTAGTTTAACTGAAAATCTTATGTTGTTGTTTATATCTTGTTTGTATTGTACTGATTTAATTGTCTTGTAATGTTCAATGAAAATGACAATTAATAATATTTCAACTTATTTAGTTCCATGAGCTATGAACAATCGTTTCACATTCTTCCGCCTCGATGATTCCGCCGTCGGTCGGGGTGTGACACTTCCAGCTCAAATGCCTCACTCGGACAAACTCGATGTAAATTCTGCACAATAAGGGACACACACAATGAGATTACCCTAAGTTCAAGGAGTCGTCGACTTAGAAAGTACCCATCTATTCATCATATTTGAGTCCTTTAATGCTAACGTTCCAATTAACACGTGGTGGGTTAATTATGGTTATATGGTTCATGTTACTAATGCCACATAGGGATTGCTTACAATCCGGAAGCTAGAAAAATACCAAAGGACAATTAGGATGAGAGATGGTGAGAAACTTAATGTTGAAGCCGTAGGAACCATGCAATTAATACTGAAAACTAGTCATTGTATTAAACTTTATGATGCATTATATGTACCGAGAATAACTCAAAACTTGGTATCTGTACCAGAGTTAGACAATGATAGTTATAAAGTTTTGCATGATTGTGACAAAGTCACTATTACTTTAAACTCTAGTGTGTGTGGTTGTGGTTATCTAGATGGAAATCTCTATAAGGTTGAACTAGATGGTCTATTTTAATAATATTTTATTATCATATAATGTGAATGAAAACATTAACAAACAAAAATGAGATTTGGAAACATTATCGATGTTATGGCATCAACGTTTAGGTCACATCTCATGAGATCGCATGTTAAGACTCATGAAAGGTAAAGTATTACCAAATCTTGACTTCACTGATTTTGAAACATGTGATAAATGCTTTAAAATTAAAATGGCTAATGGATTTAAAAATGGTGCCACAAGGAGTTCCGGTTTACTAGAACTCATACAAATTGACATTAGTGGACCTTATCCTATTGGAATATCAGTACATAAATCATTTATCACTTTTATAGATAATCACTCATGTTACATGCACTTGTACATAATTAAGGATATATCTGAATTACTTGACATGTTTAAAACCTTTAAGGCTAAAGTTGAAAATCAACTCGACTGTAAAATAAAGGTAGTGAGATCAGATAGAGGTGGTGAGTAATGTGGTAGAAAAACTGATTTTGGTCAAGTTCCTAGTCTTTTCTTTGACTTTTGTAAATAACACAAGATTGTAAACCAATTTACCATGTCGGGTACCCCTCAGCAGAATGGTGTAGCCGAGAGAAGAAATCGTACCCTAATGGATATGGTTAGAAGTATGTTAGCGAACTCCTTTTTAACTGAGTTATTATGGACAGAGGCATTAAAGACAACTATTCATATACTAAATAGAGTTCCTTCTAAGTATGTCCCTAAAACTCTTTTTGTAATTTAGACAGGAAGTAAACCTAGCTTAAGGTATATGAAAGCATAGGGTTGTCCAACTGAAGATAAGTTCTATAATCCTAAACAAAAGAAAACTTGACATGAAGATAGTCAGTTGTTTCTTTATAGGATATCCTGACCATTCAAATAGATATAGATTCAATTGTCCTTCTCATACTAGAGGATTCTAGGGGTCAGTGGGAGCAGTGAACGTCAAGACATTGACTTATAAAAAGCTCAAGAGGAGGGGGATAAGCTCTTTACACTTATATCATATTACACCTCTTGTTCATGACACTGCACAATTATCTTATGTTTCCTCAGAATTTCATGTTGCTCCAAACATTCTTGTAAACGAAGCAACATCAAACCTATAAGAGCAAGTCCCTCAAACAACTACTGAAACTGCTGGACCTGAAAATCAGCGAAGGAGGTTATCATGGTATAGAAGGCCTACTAATTTTGATGATTATGTAACCTACCTTAATGAAGTTGATCTGAATTTAAGAAAGTGTAATGACCCAACCTCTTATATTAAAGCCATTGGTAGTGATCAATCGTCTAAATGGAATTAAGCTATGATCGATGAGCTTGATTCCATGTATAAGAATGACATTTAGGAATTGGTTGAATTACCCACGGGTGTAAAACCCTTAGGATGTAGGGTTTTCAAAACCAAATTAGACCCGAATGGTACTATTGATCGCTATAAAGCACGATTGGTTGCTAAAGGCTACACTCAAAAGGAGGGAATTGATTATTAGGAAACTTTTTCACCTATTTTACGGAAGGATTGCTTAAGGATTGTTAGGGCCTTAGTAGCTCATTTTGACTTAGAGTTACATAGAATGGATGTTAAAACCGCTTTCTTTAATGGTGACTTACATGAGGATATGTTCATGAACCAACCTTAAGGTTTCAAACCTAAAGGTCAAGAACACTTAGTCTGTAAGTTAAAGAAATCCGTATATGGGTTAAACCAAGCATCATGTCGGTGGTACTTAAAATTTGATGAAGTCATGAATAAACAAGCTTTTATCAAGAATCGTGTGGATCAATGCACCTAACTCAAAATGAGTGGGAGCAATTTTGTTATACTTGTCCTTTACGTAGATGATATTCTATTGGCAAGTAATAGTTTAGATTTGTTGCATGAGTGTAATTTTGACATGAAAGATCTCATAGAAGCTTCTTAAATTAGAGGCATCTAAATATACCAAGATCGAGCCAATGGGATATTAGGATTGTCTCAATAGGCGTACACTGAATGTGTCCTTACACGTTATAATATGCATAATTGCTCTCCCTCAGTAGCTCCAGTTAGTTAAAGGAGACCTTTTTGGATTATTTCAATGTCTGAAAAAAGAGGATAAGAAAGAGTAGATGAAATTGATACCTTATGCTTTGTAATGGGAAGCTTAATGTTTGCTAGGCCGATTCAGTCTAATCCTGGCCTAGATCACTATAAAGTAGTAAAGAAAGTATTGCGATATCTTCAAGGGACAAAAGACTATAAATTGACACACATAAGAACTGATAACATAAAAGTGGTGGGCTATTTTGATTCTGACTTTGCTTAATACAAAAATGATAAGAAATCAACTTCGGGGTATATCTTTATGTTAGCAGGTGAACCTATTTTATGGAGGAGTCATAAGAAGTAGTTGACGATGAACTCAACAATGATGGTGGAATACGTTGTGGTTTATAATTCAACTTGTCATGGGATGTTGTTAAGACATCTCATTACCGAACTCAAAATTGTTAACTCCATATCATGACCATTGACGATTTACTATAACAACTCAGATGTCATCAATTTCTTGAATAGTAACTGTAAGGATTCCTTTAAGTCTGATGCAAACCAAAATATCCAAAGTCTCTCTGCAAGCAATGCACTAAAAAACTGAAGTAGAATAGCTTCGGAAGTTTTACACCATGCACTAGAAATATTCTAAGTGTAAAATCTTCCGAAGCCAAGACCAATATCTTCCGAAGCCAAATATGAAGTCTTCCGAAGCCTCAGAGACAAAGTCTTCCGAAGCTTCATCCTATGAAGACAGATTTCTTCCGAAGACTTTTAGTAACATGCTTTATCTGATGTACTGTTCCATAAAGCTGGACACCTTTCCGCTGCATCTCTGTAAAGTCACCATCTTTCATGAGTTGGTGAAAAGGTCCATGCTTTTGGTAACTGTACATTGAGGTCTTGAGTCTGTAACTTTCTACTTTATGTACTTTATCCTTTTTGTAATAGATAAGGATGTGAGCTATGTCATGTCATAGTCACAAGGTCAAAAGACAGATATGCCTTTTGATTCTACAATTGATTTTGTTTGTGTCTAGTCAATTGTATCCAGCTGGCTTTCAAAGTATAGCCGGCTGTAGGTTGTGGTATAAGTATTCCATGTTTTAGTATCTTTCTTTATGCTTTGTAACACTTGTAATAGAACTTGAGAAAGCAATATACTGCATCCTTGAAACCCAAATCTCTTGTTCTGTCTCTTACTTGTTACTTGTGTTCTTAGTATCATTATAGTGGTTAATCCAGTTTACTGTTTGATCAAGTTTGATTAATCTCCTCTTTGTGTTGTTGTGTTGTAATTGTCAAGCCCTTCACCGGTCCTGCAATTGGTATCAGAGCGTTTCAGGCTCTTGATATAAGATCTCACCATCTTAAGATCCCTCACACACACAAATACTTAACTTTCAAATGGCATCCATTTCAAAGACTGATATGGAAACTAGAACCATGAACAAGTCCCCACTGATCACTCTTGATGACTTTGATACCTGGTGTATGATAATGGAAGGTTTCATCAGGTCTCTAGACTCAAGAATGTGGGATTCTGTTAAAAATGGACCTTTCATACCCAACACTCCTTCTGCTACTGGTGCTGGTATGATCCCCAAAGATGTGGCTAACTACTCTGATGAAGATAGGAAGAGAGTAGAGATTAATAGAAAAGCCATGACTGCTCTTCAAACTTCCCTTCCAAACTCTGTGTACAAAGGTTTCAAGAAGTGCAAAACAGCTAAACAGCTGTGGGATGCACTAAAACTGATGGATGAAGGCTTCTCTGAAGCCAAGGAGAAGAAGAAGGATCTCCTGAAGCAGCAGTTTGAAAACTTCACCTTCAAATCAGGTGAAACCATGACTCAGCAATACTTTAGGTATGTTGAGATAGTGGATACCCTTGTGGATGGAGGAGTTCCTCTTGAAGGAAGTTCATGTCCTCACTTCCTAGGCAATGGACACAATATTGTGTGGTGATCAAGAGGACTGAAAATCTCAAAACTCTTACTCTGACAGAGTTATATGGGATTCTCAGTGGCTACCAGATGGAGATGAACATGCAAGGTTCATCTGGCAACTCCAACAATCAATTGGGTTCAGCCCTGCATGTGGTTGAAAGGGATAGCATAGAACCCCAACATCATCTCATATGCTACCCTGACAACTCACCAAAGGGTCCTTTCATCACCTTCCTAGAGACACCCAAGTTGGACTACACTCAAGGAAGCCCATTCCAAGAGACAAGCTCTTCTCAAGCCTTTGTGTCTTCTGATGAAAGTTGTGGCAACTCTCTTTTCACTCTTGAAGACCTGGATTGTATCCATCCAGATGACCTGGAATATATGGAAATAGTCCAGCAGATGGCTCTTCTCACTCATAGAGCCAAAAAGTTCTACAAGAGAACTAAAAGGAGGTTTCTAAGCAATGCAACCAGTGGAAAGTTTGGCTTGGATAAAAGCAAAGTCAAGTGTTACAACTGTTACTTGATGGGCCACTTTGCTAGAGAGTGTAAGGCACCTAAAACAAATAGTGGCCAAGCACAAACCAGACCAAACTACACTGACAAAGCCCCTCAGAATGAGAAGCCAAAGCAACAAGCTGCTGTTGCTGTTGAAGAAGGAGGCTTTGACTGGAGCTTTCAGGTGGAAGATGCCTCTCCAAACCAAGCACTAATGGCAGATCATGATGAAGCCAAGGTATTGGAACATCTCTGTACTCCTGAATGCATTGCTAAAGTTAACAGATATAGGTCCTATAACTTGGAAATGAGATCTGATCTTGAGTCCTTAAATATTTTAAAATCTGATTTTAGAAAGTCTGAAAATGATTATAAACTAAAGATAGAGGACTTAGAGAAAACCAATTCAGTTCTAAAACATGAGCATACAGATTTTAGGACTCAAATCAAAGATCTCATAACCAAGCTGACTGAGTGCCAGGCTGAGCTTGTGATCAGCAAAGCCAGGGCAGAAAAGAGTGTTCTTGAAGAAGAGACCTTCAAGAACATGATATCCTCATCCCTACACAACAAGGTGTGTTATCAAAATAGACAGGGACTGGGATCCAATGAGATAGCTCCTCCACACACAATCTTGTTTGTAAGATCTCCTAGGTGTGGAACTTGTGAAGATGAGCTTCCTCTCATAGATCCTATAAGTGAGGAGGATGAAGAAGAGATAGTGAAGAATTCCTCTGAAAAGAGTGAAGAGGAGGATTCTAAAAAGGGCCACTATCCTTCTAAGGAGAAGATGATTACTGTGATGACCAAGTCTATGAGAAAGAACTTGATCAGGAAGAGCAAAAGAAAAGCAAAGAAGGCTCAAGAGATCAAGGCTACTTTTGACTCTAAGCAGAAACAAGTGTTTATCTCTACAGGGTTTAAAGTAGTAAAGACTGAAGACATCAACCAAAACTCTTCAGCTAAGAGTTCTGGTTCTTGTTCAAATCATCCCAGTACCAAGAAGAAGACTGATCTGCTATGTACCACTGCTGCACAGCCTGGACCATCAAACTCCAAGAACAGTTCACAGCCCATAAGAACTGTCTCCGCATCTGCAAAGATGAGGGTGGAGAAGGGATGTGACCAAAGACAGTCTTGCTCTCATAAGGAGACTCTTGTGAAGAAGAAAATGTTGTATGTCATGTGTGAAAGTACCTCTCACATTGCTAAGGATTGTCCATACAATCCTAAAAGTACTATCCATATGACCTAGACAAAGACTTCAAAGAGTTTCAAGAAGATTCAAGCTTCGGAAGGAAAATCTGTTTCCTTCGGAAGCTCCAAATCAAAGAAGAAGGCAAATGGAAAATTACCTTCGGAAGAAAAGTTGGTCTCGGAAGAAAGGAATTCTTCTGAAGCACTGAAGTCTGCTGCAGTGACTGTAGAATCTTCCGAAGGTTCAGTCTTTAAAACTTCCAAAGTCCCAAAAGCTTCTGAGGTTTTGAAGGTCAAGTCCAAGACTCCAAAGGTGGTGTGGAAGTCTAAGAAAGACCAAGTGACTGAAGTTTCTCCATCAACAACAGCTCAAGATCCCTCTAGCACAACCATAGGATCTATTACTGTTGCATTACCTTCTATTATACTTAGTGAGCCCAAGACAAGTAAGGCTTGGGTTTCCAAATGTAACTAATCATTTTCTTTATGCAGGAACAGCTCAAGACAAACAAGAATGTCTGGATCATTGATAGTGGCTGTTCCAGGCACATGACAGGCAATAGGTCACTACTTCATAACTTTGAGAGGATTGATGGAGGACCAGTTGCTTTTGGAGGAGATGAAGGTGGTTACATTTCTGGAAGGGGCAAGGTCACAAATGGTAAGCTCAACATTGAAAAGGTAAACTTTGTCAAAGAGCTTGGGTACAATCTTCTGAGTGTATCCCAATTTTGTGATCAGAGTCATAACATGCTCTTTACTGAGAATGAGTGCATTGTTCTCAAGCCTGGAGTGGTCAGCCCTCATAAGCACATCCTGCTTAGAGCCCCCAGGAAAGGGAACATGTACAAGATGGATTTGCAAGAAACATCTCCCTTTGGAGAAGTTTCATGCTTTCCATCTAAAGCAAATAGTGATGAGTCTTTCCTATGGCATAAAACAATGTGCCATGTAAACTTTTAGAACATGAATAAACTAATTAAACATGATTTGGTAACTGGAATGCCAAAGAAAGAGTTTACAAGTGATGATCATTGTGTTGCATGCCTGAAAGGGAAGCAACATAAGGTATCTCACAAGCCTAAGGAAAGGAACTCCATCACTACTCCCCTACACTTATTACATATGGATCTCTTTGGCCCCACTAGTGTAATGAGTCTAGGAAGGACCTCTTATTATTTAGTGATCACAGATGATTTTACAAGATTCACTTGGGTTTTCTTTCTTAGAACTAAAGATGAAACCCCTGAGATTCTTAAGAATTTCATCTTAAAAATTGAGAATCAAAGTGATCACAAGGTCAAAACCATAAGATGTGATCCAGGGACCGAATTCAAGAATCAAATCCTTGATACATTTTGTGATGAAAAAGGTATTACAAGACAATATAGTGCTCCCAGGACTCCTCAGCAAAATGGTGTTGCTGAGAGGAGAAACAAGACACTAATTGAAGCTGCAATAACTATGTTGTCTGACTCTAAACTACACATCACCTTTTGGGCAGAGGCAGTAAATACTACTTGCTATGTGCAAAACAGAGTGTTAGTAGTTAAGACACATGGTAAGAGACCTTATGAACTTTGGCACAAGAGAAAACCTTTCATTGGTTTTCTCAGGTCATTTGGATGTCCTTGCACCATCTTGAATACCAAAGATCAAATTGCCAAGTTTGCTGAGAAATCAGATGATGGACACTTCATTGGATACTCTTCTTAAGCTAAGGCTTATAGAGTATACAATCTCAGAACTAGAATTGTTGAGGAGTCAGCCAATGTGACTTTCAATGAACACACACCCTGTGTGGCTGGTTCTGGTCTTGATTGGCTATTTGATCTTGATTTAGTTACCAACTGTTTTAACAAATCTTGTGAGAATGTTTCAGGATCTACAGAAAATTTAAATACAGGTGATCCTGATCCAAGATTTGAGCTAGGCAGACCTTCAACTCATACATCTTCAGCTCCAGTTGGAACTACTTCAGCAAATGAGGTTTCTATCAGCACTACAATGACAAATTTAGCTGATACATCTGTGGTGCCTTCAAATTCCAGCTCAGAGGCTCCACAACCAGATAAAGATACCTCAATTGTGGAAGACAACAATGGTGATGGTGAAAGTGATCAGGAATTCCTTGATGCTAATAACCACACCATAGATGACAACATCAATGATGTCACACACTCATTGGATCAAGTAAATCTTGATAAGTGTGCTGCTGTGGAAGGTGAATCATCTATGCCAGATCTAAATTTCTCAAATTTGGATCTTTCTCAGCAACTTGCTGTGATCCCTCAGCTTAGGATCCACAAGTCTCACCCCACCACAAACATCATCGGAGATGTTGTCACATGGGTAAGAACAAGAGGACAAACCCATGAAGCAAATGTTTGTCTTCATTCTTATTTCTTATCTCAGATAGAGCCAAAGAAAGTTGATGAGGCTCTAAAGGATGGAAGTTGGGTTGAAGCTATGCAACAAGAGTTGCTTCAATTCAAAAGGCAAAAAGTTTGGAACCTTTGTCCTCTTCCTCATGGGAAGACTACCATTGGAACCAAATGGGTGTTTAGGAATAAGAAGGATAATAGAGGCATTATCATCAAGAACAAGGCAAGACTAGTTGTTCAAGGATACACACAAGAAGAAAGGATTGACTACACTGATGTCTTTGCTCCTGTAGCAAGATTAGAAGCTGTTAGAATATTCTTGGCATTTGCTGCATCCAAGAACTTCAAGGTCTTTCAACTTGATGTAAAGTGTGCTTTTCTATATGGAGTGATTGATGAAGAGGTGTATGTCAAACAACCACCTGGTTTTGTAGACCCTGATCATCCTGATTATGTCTGCAAGCTTGACAAAGCTCTTTATGGGCTGCATCAGGCACCTAGGAAGTGGTATGAGACATTGTCTGAGTATCTTTGTAAGCATGGATACAGGAGAGGTACTATAGATGGAACTCTCTTCATCAAAGGACAGGGAAATGACTTATTGCTAGTTCAAGTGTATGTAGATGACATCATGTTTGGTTCAACTAATCCAAAGCTCTGCAAAGACTTTGAGAAGCTGATGAAAGACAGATTTGTAATAAGTGCAATGGGAGAACTCAAGTTCTTTCTGGGAATTCAAGTGAAGCAAGTTGAAGATGGCATCTTCATAAGTCAGTCAAAGTATGTTCAGTACATCTTTTCATATCTTCTTTGGATGTAAAATTCTTTTTGAAGACTTTCCTTAGATTCTTGAAAAATTTTCTGATCCTTCGGAAGATATATTTTTACCTTCGGAAGAAAATCATGTCTTCAAAATAAATAACTGTCTAAGAAATTTTACCTTCGGAAGAAGTCTAAATCTATCTTCCGAAGCTTAAATACTTGTCTCAGACACTTATTTGTTTTTAAGGACTTTTTCCTTCCGAAACAAAATTAACTCTCAGAAGCTTTTTTGTTTTACATACAAAGCATTCAAGTGTTTATTTCTCTTCCGAAGCAAAATTTTCAAGACTCTCAGGAAAATCTTCCGAAGTCATTTTAGCTTCGGAAGCTTTTTCATTAAAACTTCCGAAGATAATTTACCTTCGGAAGCTTTTCGAATTCCAAGAAAACTACTTTTGAGCAAAAGTAAACTACTTTTTCAGAGGTGGGACCGACTTTCAGATTTCAAAGTTTATCCTCTTTCATTAACTTTGGTTCAAATCCCTTTTCACATAAATACCCAACGGTTCCCCCTCACCCTCACTATCTTCTTCAATTCTACTATTCCTCAAACGTAATTCCCAAAACCGCCTTTGCTTTTTACCTTTCTTCAACCTTAAGCTTCTCAAATGGCCAACCTTAACCGCAAAAACAACCCAGATTTCTCCATGCAACTTCACAGGCAACATAACCAGGTTGCTCTGTTAAGCTCTAAGAAAGATGAAAGTTTCTCAGAGATTTTCCAGTTATTAGCTCTATCAAATTACTTCACCTCCCTAACCATTGATCCTACTCTTTATGAGGATCATCTGCTTGAATTTTGGAAGACCTGCCAAGAGGTCATCATGGATGGGGAGAAGGCACTCTCTGCCACAGTGCAAGGGAGGACAATCTTCATCACTCCAGCCATCATCAACACTCATTTGCAACTGGATGATGAAGAAGGTGAGTTGTCCTTTCCAAAGGAAGCTGTTAATCATTCCTTTGAGTAGATGGGCTATGAGGGGGATTTCTCTTTAAAGACCTTCAGGAAAAGGAAGGTCTCATCCCAGTGGAAATACCTACTCCATGTGGTTATCCACAGCTTGTCAAACAAGCATGGAGGGTGGGACCAGATTCCTGAGGATCTCTCCTTCATAGTGCATAGAATGGTTCAAGGGGTCAAGTTCAGGTACTCTCAATTTGTCTATACCAATTTACTTGCTAACTTGGACTCCTTAGAGTATTATATGTTTCCTAGATATGTTCAACACATTCTCAACTGTGAACTGGGCTCACAGTTGAGGGAAATAGATAATATTCTTAAATTGGGAAAGATGAAGCCCGACATCTTTAAAATCATGAAGAAGCCAACTGTAGGCTTCTCAGGGGTAGAAACAACCCTTGTCCCCAAAATGTTAGAGCTCATTGCTCAAGGTGACAACCTAGCAACACAAGCTAGTGTTGAACCCACACTTTCTATCTCTTTACCACTAAAAAGGCCTCAAGTAACCCTCACCTACCAAAGAAAATCCAAACGAACCCCTGCTCAAGCTATTGAGTCTGTGCAGGTCTCCATATACTCACCTTTACAGGAGGAAGTGGACACTAGAGCTCCCACTTCCCCTGAGGAGTAAACCACTCCTATCTCTTCAACTATCAGGGCTGAGGTTCCTCATGCTCACCCTGATGAGCTCACAAGCCCAATAGCCTTAAGCCTTCACTCTGAGTCTCAACACTCAAGTGAACAACCTTCAGGGGACAGTTACCATCCCCAGCCTTTAGATCTAAATCAACCCATTCCCAACCTATCCTTCTATACTGATGAAGACTTAGGATTCAGTGAGTACCATGAGTCTCTCTTCTTTTCCCCTACTCAAAGAGAGATGAGTAATCCTAAGTCTCCTCAATCTAGCCCACATCAGTCACCTATAACTGAGGTGGACACTTCTGAACCTATTCAGGATGTCCATATGGAAGAGGCTCTCACTTCTGCAAGTGATTACATCATTAAGACCTCAACCATGGCAACTCAGCCCACTGACATCTCAACTGAGATTGCCAGTGAGCAGAGAAAAACCAGCAGCCAAGAACCTCAAGCTGGTGGTGAGAGAGAGGACTTTGGTCTAATCATCTCATCCCCCAATGATTCTTCTGATGAAGAAGAGGGAAATCTGAGACTAATGGTGCACAAATTGTCTAAAACATGCACTTACCTAGTCTCAAAGGTCAGTCACCTTGAATCTCAGGTGACTACCTTACACAACAGGGTCAATGATCAGCAACTTGAGATTTCATATCTTAAGGAAAAACTAGCTAGGAGACCTTTAAGAAGAGCTCAACCAGGAACACAAGAACCTGTGGATGTGATTGATCTATCCTCCAGCTCACCTATGCAAGTGGGTGATGCTACCAAAAAGGGGGAGAAAGTCATTGCAGCCACAGAACCTGGGAGTTCTTCACAGAGAATGGACATAGAGGACTCACCATCCTCACTTGCAATTGTGCATTCTCAGCAACTTCCTCAAGTTCACATTAATGTGGACTCTATAGACTCTATCATCAGGAGTCTCTTTGAGGAAGGTATACCAAGGGTTGTGTCATCCCCACCTCAAGGAACTTCAAACTACATCATAAGGTGAAGGTATGATGCTGATAGAAGAGCCCTTATTCTTCATAGAGTTCAAGGGCAACAAGAAGTATTTGATTTTCAAACTTTGAACTTCTATGAAGGTCTGGATCTAGTCAACATGCCACTTGTCAACCCAAGCAACTCAAGACAAGCTGATAGATTGGCTCAAAGAATCCAAGACAGGATCACTGTAGAGTTTAGCTTAAGAAGGAGACTTAGGCAATCAGGTGATGCCATCGGTCAACTGGATGTTGAGGTAGACCCTAAGATTAGTTTCATAGGGGAAACCTTGACTGAAGGCCCAGTGGCAGAACCTGAGACCCCTGTCTCATCATCATCAACTGCTGCAGAGATCCACATTCCCTCTGAGACACCTGCTGGTGAAGGTGTTTCTCAGCCTCTCTCTGGCCAGAGCATGGATGCTACACCAAGCAATCAAGGCCAAACCTCTATCCACCATGAGTCACAAAGGTCTGTTGGTGACAAAGGGAAAAGGATTTTGACTCCTGAGGAAATTGAGGAGGAAGAGAAAGAGAGGAAAAGGATTCTAAGGGGAGAAAGTTCCTCTGCTGGGTCTTCAAGACTCATGGAGTCTGCTATCAGGGCTGCCCCCAGACCAGATACTCAGAATGATGTGTTAAGGGCACTCAGGATTACTTACCTGCAGACCAGGAACTATGACATTAATGAAATCATTTCTATCCCCTTAGGTCAACTAAATGAACTGGCTGACATGGAAGTATCAAGAGAGATGAAAGAAAAAGAAGATGCAAGGTTACTTCTCCAATTCAAAGAGGAGAAGAGACAGAAAAGACTCTACAAGCATGCTCCTACTCTCTCCCCAGTTCAAGAAAGCCCTGTACAAGAAGATGTGGTTCAACAAGATCCTCAGGTAGACAAAGAAGAAGATAGGATCAAAATGATCAACTACCTGAGTGTCACAGGCTTCTATCAGGCAGATGCACTTCTTCCCTTGTCCTATGACTTTGTTGAGTTTGAGTACTTAAAACAACTTGAGCTTGAGTTAGTCAAGGAGAGAAAGACAACTAAGAAGAAGCTAAGGGAAGAAGCTGCAAAGTCCAGAGCCATCATCCAAAAGAGTATGAAGAAGTCTGCTGACAGACAAAGGATGATGAGCTTCTTGAAGCTGTATGGATTCTCCGGAAGGAGACTTGGCCCTATGTCTCTATCCACAATGGATGAGCATATAACGGTAATCAAGCAGAAGATCAAGAGTGGAGAACTAATTAACTTACACTTTCTTCCAAGTCAAGTCCCACCTGAAGTGGAGGTTAAGGTTGAAACCCCTGAGACAACACAACCCGGACCTCCTGCTGAGCCTCAGCAAGCTTCATCTTCTGATCCACAGCAGGGTCAAACTCACTCTCCTTCTAAACGTGTGAGGGAGGAACACCCAACTGAGAAAGACAAGGATGATCAACAAGGTGCTGCAGACCAGTCTTCTCAGTTAAAGTCATCTAAGAGGAAGAAGAGGATGGCTTCTAAACCAAAGTCTAAGAAGAAGAAGCCTAAATCATCTACCTCTACACCTCAGGCTGAGTCAGATCAACCTGAGGAAGTGCATGAAGAGGCAGCCCAATCAACTCCAATTCAAGTGGCTCCTCTTGCAGTTGAGAGACCCATCTTACCCTGGACCTTCTCTACCAATCCAGAAAGATGGCATGTAATAAGAGATCAAGGTGTTGAGAATGTTTATACATGGCAAGACATAATCAACTTACCTCTGCATGATCTCTTTGAGATGAGAAGATACTATGAAAGTCTGAATGATCCTGACCATCTAATGAAGAAGGGTATGGTCATGATTGTGCTGAAGACTACTAACATCTGAAGATCTTCTAAATGTTTTGGTAGCATCAGCCTAGGGGGAGTTTGTAAGGATTCCTTTAAGTCTGATGCAAACCAAAACATCCAAAGTCTCTCTGCAAGCAATGCACTACAGAAGTGAAGTAGAATAGCTTCGGAAGTTTTACACCATGGACTAGAAATATTCTAAGTGTAAAATCTTCCGAAGCCAAGACCAATATCTTCCGAAGCCAAATATGAAGTCTTCCGAAGCCTCAGAGGCAAAGTCTTCCGAAGCTTCATCCTATGAAGACAGATTTCTTCCGAAGACTTTTAGTAACATGCTTTATCTGATGTACTGTTCCATAAAGCTGAACACCTTTCCGCTGCATCTCTGTAAAGTCACCATCTTTCATGAGTTGCTGAAAAGGTCCATGCTTTTGGTAACTGTACATTGAGGTCTTGAGTCTGTAACTTTCTACTTTATGTACTTTATCCTTTTTGTAATAGATAAGGATGTGAGCTATGGCATGTCATAGTCACAATATGCCTTTTGATTCTACAATTGATTTTGTTTGTGTCTAGTCAATTGTATCATGCTGGCTTTCAAAGTATAGCCGGCTGTAGGTTGTGGTATAAGTATTCCATGTTCTAGTATCTTTCTTTATGCTTTGTAACACTTGTAATAGAACTTGAGAAAGCAATATAGTGCATCCTTGAAACCCAAATCTCTTGTTCTGTCTCTTACTTGTTACTTGTGTTCTTAGTATCATTATAGTGGTTAATCCAGTTTACTGTTTGATCAAGTTTAGTTAATCTCCTCTTTGTGTTGTTGTGTTGTAATTGTCAAGCCCTTCATCGGTCCTGCAGTAACAGTTCGAGTGGAGCTGGATTATATCTCGATACACAATAGTTGTTCATACGAGAATGAGTAGAAGAGAATATCTTTGTATCGAAAACATTAGCACAAACAATATGCTTGCGGATCCAATGATTAAAGGTCTACAAACTAAAACTTTCCAAGAACTCGTTAGAAGGATGGGGCTTTACTAGAGACCGTATTATAGTATATCAAGTGTGTATTAATGATTAATGTAATTTTCTTTAATATCTATTTTGTCTATAATAACTTATATGCGCACGTAATGATATATAGACAAATTTTTACAAATGAATATTGTACATTAAGTGTTTATTTCAGTCATTTTGGTTTTATGTTTAATGTTTTATATTGAGACTTTAGTATGACTGTTGGGGGTCTCGAATTAACTTCAATTCAAATGACTGTAACTATTTGTTATAAGTTTTAATATGAAACTTGATGAGTGTTTATTTTGGTCAAACTTATGTATACTCATCACAAATGATCATTCGGCCAAGTGGGAGAATGTTAGAAATAACTCGTAATATGTGGCATACGGATCATTTAAATAAGTTTCACCAAATGACATAATTAGTCCCTAAAAGTATGAAGGGATTATTTGATGGAAATACCTCATAATTATAATTAGTGTTTCCCCTTAAATGTTATAAACTAGTATGGTTACCCTCGCGTTGCATTGGGGAATTCATGGTATTTCATACGTTGATGAAAAGGCCAATTCTACACACCGGGTAAAGTTATTTAGTTTTGGTGGAAAGTTGAATTAATCTTTTTACCAAAATCAAATCACAACATTCCTTCTTGCATCCGTACATCTTATTTCGGTATTACATACCTTGATGAAAAGGCCAATTCTACACATAATCAAACCCAACACCTACTAAAATACATTACGAAAAATCAAAAGGAAGATCTTAAAAAACCTGCCAACTAAGTTTTTAGTTGAAAGATATAGAAAGTATTAGTCAACCAACTTAAAACATATGCCAAGCAAAAGACTAATCGACCATTAGATGGTTACCATTCGAAAGCATACAATAGTTAATTATTTACCTCCTTTTAAAATTTCTCTTTGTTTAAGAAGAAATATTTCGTTTTCACTTTTATGTAAAATGAATTTCAGCATCTAGTATAATTTACTTTTTAATGTTATATCATCTTATAAATATAGTTTTATGGTTATATATATACCTTGATTTCATGATATACAGACATTCTATCTACCTTTGTTTCTTCCATTGACTGGTTTGATTCGAAATTTCTTGTGCTTTTTTTCCCTTTTGTTCGCAGGTACGATTGCATCTCCTAAAACTCGAATAAATAGCACATAAAAGGTTGGTGGCAAAGGGTTGTTTCCATCATTCCAACAACAGTATATGTATGATAATGTGTTGGTTCTTGATTTGAATATGATTATTTGATTATCCTGTGTTTCATATCCAGAGTTAAGTCTTATCATTAAATTGTGAATTTGTTAAGATCAACGTTTGTTTTAATCTTTAGGATTCTTGACAAAACCCCTTTTTTGTTCATGGCCTTTTGATCTTTATCTACTACTGTAGGTGAGCATCTGGGTGTTTTTTAGTAGCTTATTTCTCTAAATGTGAGATTATTAGTAATGGATTTAGTGTGTTTTTGTTCAATCTGTTACTGTTTTTTGTAATTTGAGGTTTGAGGTCTTTAGATTTGGTTTGATTTCTTTCTGATACAAAATACATCACCATGAACATATAATTGAAAGGAAGTGAGCATACCCTTTTCTTACACACAAATAGAGAGGCACATATGAAGACCAACAATAACAAACATACTAAGCTTGCTAATAAAAATGACATTCAACCATACACTCACATGAAATTAGGCTCACTCAGAGAAAACATCAGATCAGATGCTTATTAATCAAAATGCACATATGGTTTTAACATAAACAGAAACAACAATCGATGTCCAATTGAAACAATGACTTAATAAAATAGATTGATGAACTCGCATGGATCTTGAAGAAAGAACCTGTGACTTGAAGTACAAAGAAAGATGAGGAAAGCAGAAGCATCAGACTAAGAACATACCTAATCGCCTTTCAGGAAGGAAGAAGCTGATGGTCCTTTGAATGATCGGAAGCAAGCAATGAACCTGGAACCGATGGTCATTCGAATGATCGAAAGCAAGCAACGAACTCGGAACCACAGCCAAGTGCAGCGAACGAACCCGTGATGACACCGTGTGTGAATCCGTTATAAATAACACCCTTGAAGTCTTCCGAACATAGTAATGAAAACGTGTGCATAGTGTCAAGCATGGTGTTGGACACATGAAAGTAAGGGATGCTTGGTAGATGGAATGCTTGTGTGGTGGGAGATTGGCAGGATGAGGATGGCATGGATAAGGATGAGAGGAAAATATCAATGGCCCACAAAAGACAAAAAAATAATGAATTGAAGCATGCTGTTGGGGTTGTACATATGCATTGGATGATAGAATTTTACTGCAGGACCACAGAAGGGGGTCAATAAATTCAGTTTCACAATGAGGAGAGATTTAAAACACTTAACAGATCAAATAGGGGACCAGGTTTAAGTTGAAGATACTAAGAACACAAGTAAGTAAGAGACAGAACAAGAACAAAAACAAGATAAGTATGGTTTTCAAGAATGTTGTATATTGATCCCAAGTTCTATTATAAGTGTTACAAAGCATGAAAATAAATACAAGAACTTGAGATACTTTATATTACATCCTACAGCCGGCTATACTTTGAAAGCCAGCTGGAAACACTAATCTAGAAAACAAGATCAATGTAAAATCAAAAGATAGATTGCATTTTGACTAGTGACTATGACATACCATAGCTCAAATCGTAATACATTACAAAAGGATAAAAAGTACAAGAGTAGAAAGTTACAGACCACAGACCATAATCTACAGTTGATAAAAGCATGAACCTTTTCACCAACTTATCTAAGTTGGTGAGTCTTCAGAGTGGCGGCGGAAAGTAGTTCAACTTTTATCAAAAGGTGATCAGAGAAAGCATGTTTTCTCTGTCTTTAGAAGAAATCACTCTTTGGATTTGGAAGACTTTGTCTCTGAAGCTTCGGAAGACTTCATCTTTGGCTTCAAAAGATTTGGTCTTTGGCTTCCGAAGATTTTACACTTGGCTTATTTTTCACTGAGTTGTGTAAAACTTCCAAAGTAGCTTTACTCTATATTTCATGCATGTAAGCTGGAAGCTCTTTGGTTGCATTGGTTGTATCAGCCTTTAAGTGTAAACCTTACATTTACTATTAACACAATTCAAAATGTTATATTATGAATAGAGGAGTAAGGGAGATAACTAAAACACACCAATAATCTATTCTTTTAAAATCATCTATTGGTCCCTCTAGACATCATAATAGGAACGAATCAATCAATCATGGCATCATCATATTCGTCAAAGATCTCTATTCCCACAAGTAAAGTTTATTATTTTGATGTTTAGTTTCATATTTAGGATTAAATCAACATGATTAGAGTTTCATGATTTGACCCATGCTTCAAGATATAATCAACAATTATATCCATGTTCAATTAATATAGTTAAACATAACAACTTCATTCAAAAGTTATAGAAGATATTATAAAAGAGCTTGACCATTAACTTGAAGAGAAGCCAACATAGATCTTGATTCTTGGTATACTAGGTAGGTTGGAACACAAATGGTTTGAAGTACTTGATACTCTAAATGATAACTTGAGACATATTAGCAATCCTTGTAATCACTCTTACCTTCGAGCTATCTTTTAACACAAGTGGTAGATTGGTAAGTTCTACTTGCCTTCATCAGAGTACATGCTAAATGACAGAAAAGGTTATTAATTTGTTTACATAATAATTTTACTTCATATATTAAATTGTGTTGCATTTTTTGATATACCCAACGATTTGCTTAAAAGGGACTGAAATGTATTATCAAGCAATTGAGTATAACATCATTAGTTTGTACAAAATTTCAAATAAGTATTAGAGAAAATTACATAAATGATCCCTAACGTTTGACCATATTGTATGTGTTGATTCGCAGATTTTAAAAATTACAAAGTTAATCCAAATATTTGTAAGAGGGTTTCATGTTTAGTCCCTAATGTTAATCCTAGTTAGTTTTTAACGAAAAAGTGATGTAATGTGTTATTTATACTAGGGTAATTACATCTTTTCAAATTTGGAAAATATTTGTTCAAACTCATTTTTTTTCAAAATGACTTGAATATCCTTAAAGTTTAATATAAATAAATAAATAATACTTTTTAAGCACATTAAAGTTTAGAACAACCACCACCTTCCTCCCACCGCCACCACCAAAAAAACCACCTCCATCGCCAAGAGCATTGAACATCAAACAACGATGCATCAGTGAAACCACTCGAAACCTAAGCTTGTGTTTAAAACATGCAATTGTATCCTAACTTCACTCTTTGTTTTGCTCTTCAAACTGAAATGATCAAATTAATTGGGTTGTAAACAATGTGCTTATCTTTAGGGGCATTATTTGAACTAGTATTTTTGAATTTGTGTAATTCGCTGTCCTTTGAATTAATCGAACAATTATTTTTTGAGCTAAGCAAACCAATCAAAAAGCAACTTGAAACAATTAGCACTTGACAAAGAAGAAAAAAGAATATAAACAATTGATATTTAAACATATAAACAAAATATGAAATGATTATAATTTGTTGATTTATAACCAAGATTCAGGATAAATGTGTAACGCCCGGAAATTTTCTTTGAAGCCGACGAAAGAAGAAAAAGAAATAAAGTCCAAAGTCGAGGGACCAAACTCGCCAACGAGAGAAAACTTGATGAGTGGGAGAATAAAAGGGGGGGAGACACCCCACCCTTCTCATTTTTCAGCCATCAAGAAGAGAAGAGAGAAAGAAGAGAAAGGAGGAAAAAATGTTGGCTCGGGTTGGTTCGAGTAGCCAAAATTGTTGAGGGGTGAGTCAAATCGAAGCTCTACTCGTCGGGATCGTTAAGGTGAGTTCTAGGACCCCTCTTTTACACGTTTTCAACTGATTTTGGGGCTGGAACACATCGAAAACCCATTTTCAAGTTTTTGGGTGTAAACCCGTTTTTATGCATGTGTGTATGTGTATGATGCATTTGGAGCTTGATTTCTTGCGTGGTTATGCGTGAATGAGGTCGTGGTATGTTTCCGTAAGGTTTAGGATGGTTGATTTGAGCTTAAAAGAGGTTTGGAAGAGGTTGGAGGCCGAAACCCGTCGGCTGCAGTCAGGATGAACTGCATTCTACATCAGCTATGTCACACCCCCGCTAAAAGCGGAAACACGGGGATGTAACGAGACCGGGATCGTCATAACACATGGTAAGCGATAGAGAGCAATATAAATACATGATGACAAGCGTGTCATGACGACACCCGACAACAAGGGGACTTGTGTCGTGTTTAGTCAATGTTCACGACAACATAGCCATAAGCAACATGATGATGATAACACATATTCACATAAGATGAAATTGTAAATGTTAATTCCCACAACCCGGGAACAAGTTTCAAAAGATGATAATTGTTTACAAGCGTTAACATTGTTCAAAAGATTGTTTAACAAAACATGATAAGTCCCAAAAATGCATCCTAGGGTCTCCACTAAGGCAGCACACCTAGATTCCTGGACTTGCATGATCACCTGAAAAGATATGCTTAAAATGGTCAACATAATTGTTGGTGAGCTCGCAGGTTTATGTAATAAAATGTAAGTGATGCTGTAATAAGTAAGCGCGTCGGAATACCGTGAATACAGTTATATACACAAGTAAATATCACATGACATGAGCTTTGCAACCAAACCTAGCGACGTACACAAAGAAATTGTCGGCATATATTCACCCAAGGGCCCGTTCCTGGCCACTGATGGTACCAACTAGTATACCATCGAACGAGGGTGGGGGTGTCAACCCAGTAGTACTACCAATACCTAACCGTCGGTTCCCACACTAGAATTAAATAGTTGCAAAGATAGAACCACACAGCAGACCCAAGCATGTATCAAATAGTACTTGCAACACAGTATCACGTTGATTCCTTGTATGTAAAATGTATGTAAGTTGTACAGCATTGAAAATGAGTAAGCATACTTTTCCCCCAATTTGTAAATGATTGAATTATTGTATAAGCGTAAAAGGGGCCACGAAACTCACTTGTTAGGTGGTAAGTATGTATGATCGATGTATCCCAAATGTTGAATGCAAATAAACAGTCAAACACCTATTGACAGTTATTGTATAGCATTAATGATATGATATATGTATAAGCGCGCAATAATGATGGGTCGGTTCGGGTCGTATCGGCTGGGTTGCGTATAACACACACAGACTGACACACGTACTAGATCTTATGTAGATCCAAGTACAAGACATTGTCGCCATTAATGATGATGTTTAAGTAAAAGTCTCGTTGTTATTGAAGAAACATTGTATAAGTATCAATAGTTATAAGTCATTTTGATCGTTGTAAAGCGTTAGTTCAATTTGTTCAAAATAGTTTATGTGCCCTTTCTCGCGTTGACTTTAATATTTGTGGTCGAATAATGGCATTATTGTGTTAGTGTTACCTCAAAACCACACGACATACTCACACCACGCACAAGGGATCAAACTGAACAATTTCAGTCGCATAACAAGGTCAGACGCACGACTCAACCTCCATTCGTGCGAATCAACCCTCAATCGTGCGAATCAGCTTCATTCGTACGATTGAGCCTTCATTCGTATGACTGGCATTCAGTCGTACCACACAACACCCAATCGCACGACTCAACTTCCATACGCACGAATCAACCTCCAGTCGTACGAATTAGCTACTTTCGTACGATTGAACCTTCATTCGTGCGATTGAACTCCAGTCGTGCGAATCACGCACATTCGCACACTTTCAGTCGGTCACCTGACTCAATCGCACACAATCACTCAATCGCATGACTCTATCGCATACACTCATTCGCACGCATGACTCAATCGCATACAGACACTCAGTCGCACAACTCAGCCGCACGACATGCCTAGTCGCACAACTCAGTCGCGCGATTGACTCAGACGCATGATCCAGTCGCACGACCCACTCAGTCGCACGGCTCAATCGCATGGATGACCCAGTCGCCTGATCTGCAGAATCGCGACTGTGGTCGGGATGAGCAGCCCCCGAGCTACTCTAAACACGGGTTTTACACCACAAGGACCTCCAGAAACACTCAACATACATACACAAACATGAAACACAAGCAAAGAGACCTCACACGCACCCATACGACCTTGTATGTTCGGGTTGAACCCGAACACCCGAAACCCTAGTTTGGACAGCCGTGAAAAAGGCTAGAAAATGGGCAACCAAAGACAATTACCTGCTAGAAAGGGGGTAGTCTAGGCTGTAGACGGTGTCAAGACGAAGAAAACAAGACCTCTCGGGTTGGATTTGGTGCAAGAATGGTGATTTTGTGTGTGAAGAGGATGAAGAGAAGAAGATGGTGATAATGAGGATTAGGGCTGGTATGAGGGTATTTATACCCAGCCCAAGTTTATAAAATTACAAGTTTAGTCCCTGCACTTAACCCCCGAGTTTTCCCGAATTTGGTTCGGTTGAAGAACGACTTTGTTAGGTGTTTTATATTAATTGTAAAAGTATGTTTAATGTTGTTATGACTTAAGAAATAGTTATATTAAAAACATTTATTATATTTATAAAATGATATATTTGACGTTTTCAAAAATGAAAGTTTTAAAAGTCTTTTTAAGGTTAACACATAATTATGACGAATACACCCACAACGATAGTAATGCACACATGATATCCACATAAAGAGTCAAATAAAGATGAGGAATGACCAATCATAGAATAGATAACGGACAAACACGTTAATTGACGGACCTTAAAGTGACGGATGTCACAAGCTAGGGCTAGGCGACCGACTGGAGGGCGATTGGAGGCCATTCGGCCGATTGGCGTGCGACTGAGGTCCATGCGCACGATTGCCATGCGACTGAGGTCCATACGCATGATGGACATGCGACTGAAGTTCATGTGCCTGTGCGGCATGCGATTGAAGGATTGTGCGACTGAAGTTCATTCGCATGAAGGATATGCGACTGAAGTCCATGCGCCTGGAGGCCATGCGACTGAGGTTCATTCGCACGAAGGGTGTGCGACTGAGGTTCATTCGCACGAAGGGTATACGACTGAGATTCATTCGCTTGAAGGGTATGCGACTGAAGCCCATACGCCTGAAGTCATGCGACTGAAGGCCATATGAAGGAAAGTTATGCGATTGAGAGTCCATTCGCATAGATGTCCATTCCCCATAGTCCATTCGCATAGGGTCCATTGGCATAGATGCCCATTCGCCTAAGTGTTCAGTCGCCCGGAGGGCCATGCGACCGGAGGGTGTCCATACGCCTAGGTAGGGTTCATATGCCCGAAAGAACGATGGTTTATCGTACGACTTTCAAGGAAAAGTGCAGTTATGGGTTTGGACTCGGGAGGTTCCCGTAGGCTTGTGTAAGTTGACTTTCGAGGTCATAGACGTTATGTTGGGCATGTTGATGATGATGAGATGTATGATGTTATGTGTGATGTCATGCCTGGCGGTGCGTGTGATGCATAGTATGTATGATGTGTGTGATGTGATGTATGAATGATGCGTATGTATGATGATGCCCTGTATGGTGATGCGTGTATGTTTATGTTTTATGTTCCTTATTATGTATGTTTATCTTTCCATGGCTTTGCGCTGAACGTTAATGAATGAAATGAAAGTATTATGTAATGTAAAGTGGAAGATAATGAAAAGAGGAACGTAATGAATGAATGCATGCATTAATGAATGAATGAAAACGTGAGAGGCTTGCAAGTGAAGCGTAGTGAAGTGCACGGCTCTAAATGCCTTAAGCTCAACCGCGTGAGGTTCAGCTAATCCTAAAATGTGCACGCAAGGGTTCCAGTCTTTGTGGCTGACCTTTGGTGTAGTACCCATGTTGATGGGGGTGATGTACCCATTTCGATGGGGGTGTAGTACCCATGTTGATGGGGGTGATGTACCCATTTCAATGGGGGTGTAGTACCCATGTTGATGGGGGTGATGTACCCATTTCGATGGGGGTGTAGTACCCATGTTGTTGGGGGTGTAGTGTGCTATAGTTACCCATAATGTTGGGGGTGAAATATATGATGGTTACCCGAGTTACGCATAACTTCGGGGGTGTAGCATAAAGCCAAACATATGTATGAGGTGAGCAACCCTGTTGTTGCAACAGACTCGGATAGCGTGCAATCGTTGAGATTGCCTATGAGGTGAGCGACTCTGTGTCGCAACAGACTCGATAGAGGTCCTTGTCGCGTACTCCGGTACTGTGTCAGTCTTAGGACATGAGTCGGGGGTTTGTGTACAGACCCCGGCACAGTACCAGTCTTCGGACATGAGTCGGGAGTATGGCGTGAGTTAATGAATGAGAAAGGTAATGATGAAAAGAATGAATGTATGAAATGGACGTCAATGAAATATCCTAATAATGTACGAAACGGGATCTTTGTCATTCAACCTCAGTAATCGTGGCTGAGTGCCATGAAGAGGGTAAAGCCTGATAGGATCTAGAAAGAAGTGAAAGATAATGATGTGCGATAAATGATGATTGTAATGAACGAATGATGAAAATAATAATGTGTAAGGCCCCGTTCCCGGGACGCCTACAGTTGGTCATTCATCGCACATAAAACATATAATTACATTTGCCTTAGGAAAATATTGCAGCGGAAACATTCAAAATGACATCTCATTTATTATAAACACTTTTGCCAAATAATACATCATTATCCGATTACAAAATACATGTTTGCAATACATCACAAAAGCTTCATAAATGGATGCCATCCCAAAGAGCCGAGTAGCCTTACAGTGCCATCCTCAACAATCATTACCTGCCAACTGGAAAACATAATAAAAGTCAGCGTTGCTGAGTGAGTTCTAGTTTTATAATAAAACATACTTTACTTTCATTTAAAACCATTCATTACTTTTGCATGATCACACATCATACGTACGCATAGATAATATCTTTATTATCTCCTTCTTTTATCCATTCATTCGTTCAATATAACTTTACTTGCGCATCAGATATCATCCGTACCAATACCATATGCTACACCCCAAACAATTTAGCTACTTGGCCGAAGTCAATAATTGAACAGCTGAGCGTATGCCGCAGTACTAGAGGTAAGCGGTAGAGGTTCTACATAAATGGTCGATCACAAAGAAGGACCCGATATCCGATACATGCAAGACTTTTCATTTCTTTCCACTTTACGTTACATAATACTTCATTTCATTCGTTATCATAACACGTAAAGCCATAGGAAAGATAAACATACATCATATTAAGGAACATTAACATGCACCAACATCACGTCATACAGGGCAACATCATACATACATAACATGCATCATAAACCAACATGCAACATCATCATCATTATGCCCTACCGGCCCTCTAAGGCCATAACAGTTATCTTACATACTCTTACGGGAACCTTTACGTCAAAACTTACATCTGCACTTTCCCCCGAAAGTCAGAAGTCGAACTACACTTTCCTTCGGGTGCAACAGCCCTATTCGGGCGTATGGACACCCTTCAGTCGCATGGCCTCCATGCGACTGAACATCATGCGATTGGACTCATGCGGATGAACATATATGCGAATGGACATCCAGTCGTGCGTATGGACCTCATGTGGATGGAACTAATGCGAATGAGCACCTATGCGACTGACCTCATACGAATGGACTCATGCGACTAAACACCTATGCGACTGGACCCTCAGTCGTATGACTCCCCATGCGACTGGACTCCCAATCGTGCGAATGAACACTTAGTCGTACGATTGAACCCTCAATCGTGCGAATGAATCCCAATCGTGCGAATGAACCTCAGTCGCTTCTCAATCGGCCGTATGGCCTCCATTCGGTCGCCTAGCCCTAGCTGATGCAGAATGGAGTTCATCCCGAACCCAATCTGCCATTTTCGGCCTCCAAGCTCATCCAAACCCATTCTAAGCCTAAATCAAGCATCCTAGACCTTAGGAATGCATACCACAACACCATACAGGCACACACAAGCCCGGAAACATACCCGAAACGCAACACACACATCACACCCAAATGGGTCAAACACATACACATACAAAAACGGGTTTTTGATGCTTTCCAGCCCCAAAATCGGTTGAAAACAAGTAAAAATGGGGTCCTAGAACTCACACAAACGAGCACAACGACTAGAGCTTCGATTTGGCTTGCTACACGACGATTTTGGTCACTCGAACCACCCGAACCGACCATTTCTTCCTCTTTTCTCCCTTTCTCTCTTCTCCTCTCTTTGATAGCTGAAAATGTAAGTGTGGGGGAGAGGGTAAGGGCTGCCCTCTTCCTTATATACTCCCACTCACCCGACTTTCTTTCGTTAGCGAGTTTGGTCCCTCGACTTTGGACTTTATTTCTTTTCTTCCTTCGTCGGCTTCAAAATAATAAATATCCGGGTGTTACAAGTCCACCCCCCTTAAATAGGTTTCGTCCCTGAAACCTGTTATTCTTCGAACAAACGTGGGTAATGTTGTCTCATTTCTTCCTCAGTCTCCCACATTGACTCGGATCCTTTCCTGTGCTTCCACTGTACACGCACAAGAGGAACCACTTTATTTCTCAGCCTTTTCTCTTTCCGATCGATGATTGCCAATGGTTGCTCCACATAATTGAGCCGCTCGTCGACTTTGATATCCTCCAGTGGAACAATCATATCTTCATCAGCTAAGCACTTCCTTAGATGAGATACATGGAATGTCGGGTGAATTCCACTTAACTCATCCGGTAACTCCAGTCTATAGGCCACCTCTCCTACTCGGGCGATGATTCGGAAAGGGCCTATATACCTTGGGCTCAACTTACCCCGCTTTCGAAAGCGGATGATACCCTTCCAAGGTGAGACCTTCAACATAACCCGGTCACCCACTTGGAACTCAATCCGTCTGCGTCGTTTATCAGCATACGACTTCTGTTTGTCTTTGGTTGCCTTCATGAAGGCTTTAATCTTCTCAAGCTTCTCAGTCGTAGCCTCGATTACCTCGACGCTCCCTAATTCCTTCTGACCAATATCACCCCAACAAACGGGTGTTCTGCATCTCCTACCATATAGCATCTCATATGGAGGCATACCAATGCTGGCATGATAGCTGTTGTTGCATGAGAATTCGGCTAACGGTAGGTGGTCATCCCAACTTCCACCAAAGTCAATCACACATGCCCGAAGCATGTCTTCCAGTGTCTGAATGGTCCTTTCTGACTGACCATCAGTCTGGGGATGATAAGCCGTGCTAATATGTAACCTCGTCCCCATAGCATCGTGGAATTTCTTCCAAAATTTAGATGTAAACCGAGTGTCATGATCCGACACAATAGACACCGGCACACCATGATGAGTTACAATTTCTTTAATGAACAGATCAGCCAACCTCTCAGATGAATATGTCTCGCGGATCGGTAGAAAGTGAGCACTCTTCGTCAGACGATAACTATCACCCATATGGCATCATACCCCTACGGGGTACGCGACAGCTTTGTAATGAAATCCATGGTGATGTGCTCCCACTTCCATTCCGGTATATCCAAAGGTTGGATCTTCCCATACGGCATCTGATGCTCGGCTTTCACCTGTAAGCAAGTAAGGCACTTACTCACATACTCCACCACATCGCGCTTCATACCCGGCCACCAATAATCTTTCTTCATATCATGGTACATTTTTGTGGCACCAGGATGAATGGAGTATCGAGTCTTGTGAGCTTCATCCATGATCTTCACCCGTAGATCCCCAAAACGAGGAATCCACACACGACCGAATCGGGTTCTAACACCGAGTGTGTTTTCTCCCAACTCCGCGACTAGACCTCTCATTCTTTCAGAGTTAAGTTGATCTTCTTTCAATGCTTCATCTTGAAACTCTTTGACTTGCTTCATTACATCAGAGGTCATGATCAGTTGATATGCTTTCACCCGAATCGGCTCGGGCCTTTCTTTCCGGCTAAGGGCATCAGCCACCACATTGGCCTTGCCCGGATGGTAGTGGATCTCACAATCATAATTCTTTATAAGTTCCAACCACCGTCTCTGCCTCATGTTCAGATCCTTCTGCTCGAAGAAGTACTTCAGACTCTTGTGGTCAGTGAATATGGTGCACTTCGTCCTGTAAAGATAGTGCCTCCAAATTTTTAACGCAAAGACCACAGCTGCTAGCTCCAAGTCATGAGTAGGATAGTTGACCTCATGAACCTTCAACTGTCGGGATGCATAGGCTATAACCTTTCCTCTCTGCATTAACACACATCCCAACCCCGAGTAGGAAGCATCAGAATAAACCACCAGATCTTCACTTCCACCGGGTAAGGACACAACTGGAGCTTGAGTCAACCTCGCCTTCAGTTCCTCGAACGCCTTCTCTTGAGCTTGACCCCATACGAACTTCACATCTTTTCGGATCAACTTAGTTAGTGGAGAAGCGATTTTGGAAAAGTCTTGGATGAATCTTCTGTAGTAACCCGCCAAACCCAAAAAGCTACAAATCTCGGATGGCGTTTTTGGTGACTTCCATTGCATAACCGCCTCCACCTTTGCCGGGTCCACCATAATCCCGTCGGGATTCACCACATGACCCAAGAACTGAACTTCGCGCAACCAGAACGCGCACTTGGAGAATTTAGCATACAACTTCTCCCTCCTCAGCGTCTCCAGAACCTCCCGAATATGACCGGCATGCTCAATCTCGCTCCTCGAATAAATCAGGATATCATCAATAAACACAATCACTGATTTATCTAGCATCGGCTAACACACACGGTTCATCAAATCCATAAAAGCAGCTGGCGCGTTGGTCAAACCAAAGGACATGACGAGAAACTCGTAGTGACCATAGCGCGTACGAAAGCTGATTTAGGGATATCCTGTTCTTTCACTTTCAGCTGATGGTAACCAGATCGAAGATCTATCCTTGAAAACCAACTGGCACCTTGGAGCTGATCGAACAAATCATCTATTCTCGGTAAGGGGTATCGGTTCTTCACCGTCAACTTGTTTAGCTAACGATAGTCAATGCACATCCTCATACTACCATCCTTCTTCTTTACAAACGGGACCGGAGCACCCCAAGGAGAGATACACGGTCTAATAAACCCCTTATCGAGCAGCTCTTGCAACTGCTCCATCAATTCCTTCATCTCCGTCGGAGCTAACCGATATGGTGCCTTAGCGACAGGTTGGGCACCCGGTATCAGATCAATCTGAAATTCAATCTCTCTGTCAGGTGGCACTCCTGATAAGTCTTCTGGGAACACGTCAGGAAAGTCACACACAACCGGTACATCGGCTAGTTGTGGTGTTGGCGTATCCACATCCTTTACATAGGCCAAGTAGGCACTACATCCACGCCTCATACACTTTCCCGCCACAGCTATCGATATCACTTTCGGAATCGTAGTAACCCGATCACCATAAACCGTCACTGAACTACCGTCAGGCGCTATCAAACGAATCATCTTCTTGCGACATACAATGTTCGCTTTGAAGTCCGCCAACCAATCCATTCCAAGAACCAAATCAAAACCACCTAAGGTCATCACGAACGGTCTAACAGGAAACTTATGACCCTCAAGCTCCACATCACAGTTCTTTATCCTCTCAGAAATCCTGGAAGACTTACCTATGGCCGTTTCTACATCAAAGGGAGCATCAACACGTCTACTACTAACAGGCAGCTTAGCACAGAAAGCAGCAGAAATAAAACTCTTACTAGCACCAGAATCAAATAACACAGAAGTTAAAGTTTGGTTCACTAGAAACGTACCGGACACAACATCAGGGTCCGTCCTAGCTTCGTCCTGTGTCATGGTGAATGCCCTGGCGCTCGCCCTCGGTCCTTCACTTCCCGTCTTCTTCACCCCGGAACCCTCAGCCCTCGGCTTCTTACAATCCCTGCTCATATGACCAGTTTCCCCACAGTTAAAACATTTGCCCGCCAGGCAATCCTTCGCCATATGCCCTGTCTTCCCACACTTGAAGCACACATTCAAACCCAACCTACATTCTCCCGCATGCTCCTTTCCACACTTGCCACACCTCCTCGATCCTGCTCCCGGTGTGGCCACACGGCGGTCATCCACCCGTGCCTTTTTGTTACCCGTCGAGGCATCACCTCGACCAAACCTTTTCCCGTTCCAGTTCCGATCACCACCGCCCTTCTTATTCGCTTCTGTCACCACCACCTCCCGCTCATCATATAGCCTTCCGGCCAAATCGACCGCCGACCTAAAAGTACTTGGCCGGGCGGCGATCATATGCCTGCGAACATCCACCGGTAAGCCCTGAATGTACCTCTTGATCTTCCGAGACAGAGGCGTCACCTGATCCGGCACCAACCGTGATATTTCATTGAATTTGGTGGTGTATTGCTGATGCGTCATGGATCCCGCCTCCAGCTGCAGGAACTCCCTCTCTATCTTATCCATCTCCCTGTGAGGACAGAACTCCTCAATCACCATCTTCTTCAGTTCAGGCCATCTCATTCTCCCGATTGCCCGGTTACCCTCAGCTTGGACAATGTTGTCCCACCATCATAGTGCCGAGTCCACAAATGAATGAGTGGCAACACCTTCTGATCTTCTCGGCACTCGCTGATGTCGAGAACAGCCTCTATCTCTCTCACCCATCGGGGAGCAGCGGCAACATTGCCATTACCGTCGAAAGTAGGGGGCTTGCATCTCATAAACCCCCATAGTTACAGCCTCGTGCCACCTCTCGCATAGGCTCATCTTCCTCTTCCTCGTCTTCATTATCAGAGAAAATCGTTTCGAGCTCCGGTTGCTCTCGTTCCCCCGAAGACCTGTTTCTCTCCTTTCTTTCTCCTTCTTTCACCGCCTTAATGACTTCGGTCACCACAGACGGTAAGATTGTCTGCATGACCTGGTGTACTTCTTCAACAACAGCCTCCTTTACCGAGGCCCTCAGGTTTGCACTCTCATCCCCAGCCTCCGGATGAGGGGTCTCTGGTTCTTCAGGAACCACCTTTTCGACCCTTGGCCTTCCTCTTTTGGGTCGCGGCTCAACATCAGGCCCGCCACGGCCTCCACCCCTAGAAGCTTTAGAAGATCTACCTCCAGCCATTCTCTAACTCACACTGAAAGATTCAAACACCAACACGGTCATTCAAGGAAACAACTCAGTTTATGTCAAGTATAGTAAGTCCCTAATTACAATGGCCAGTTGTGATTAGCCACTTACTTTACTCTTCATACCCCAAGCATTACCTGTCCTGACTACATCAGTATTTAAATCTACATACAACACATAACCACATACCATGCGCACATAAAACCGGTTAACTTTAAGAAAATACCTGATGGCACGCAGCTACTCAGATTGGCATCCCATTCCCTTTCCGTCCCATTTTCAGTTTAAGTTAAGGTTTATTTTGAAAATTTACCCATTTCACTTAAACTTTGGCTCTGATACCAACTTGTAAGGCCCCGTTCCCGGGACGCCTACAGTTGGTCATTCATCGCACATAAAACATATAATTACATTTGCCTTAGGAAAATATTGCAGCGGAAACATTCAAAAATGACATCTCATTTCATTATAAACACTTTTGCCAAATAATACATCATTATCCGATTACAAAATACATGTTTGCATTACATCACAAAAGCTTTATAAATGGATGCCATCCCAAAGAGCCGAGTAGCCTTGCAGTGCCATCCTCAGCAATCATTACCTGCCAACTGGAAAACATAATAAAAGTCAGCGTTGCTGAGTGAGTTCTAGTTTTATAATAAAACATACTTTACTTTCATTTAAAACCATTCATTACTTTTGCATGATCACACATCATACGTACGCATAGATAATATCTTTATTATCTCCTTCTTTTATCCATTCATTCGTTCGATATAACTTTACTTGCGCATCGGATATCATCCGTACCAATACCATATGCTACACCCCGAACAATTTAGCTACTGGGCCGAAGTCAATAATTGAACAGCTGAGCGTATGCCGCAGTACTAGAGGTAAGCGGTAGAGGTTCTACATAAATGGTCGATCACAAAGAAGGACCCGATATCCGATACATGCAAGACTTTTCATTTCTTTCCACTTTACGTTACATAATACTTCATTTCATTCGTTATCATAACACGTAAAGCCATAGGAAAGATAAACATACATTATATTAAGGAACATTAACATGGACCAACATCATGTCATACAGGGCAACATCATACATACATAACATGCATCGTAAACCAACATGCAACATCATCATCATTATGCCCTACCGGCCCTCTAAGGCCATAACAGTTATCTTACATACTCTTACGGGAACCAATACGTCAAAATTTACATCTGCACTTTCCCCCGAAAGTCAGAAGTCGAACTACACTTTCCTTTGGGTGCAACAGCCCTATTCGGGCGTATGGACACCCTTTAGTCGCATGGCCTCCATGCGACTGAACATCATGCGATTGGACTCATGCGGATGAACATCTATGCGAATGGACATCCAGTCGTGCGTATGGACCTCATGCGGATGGAACTAATGCGAATGAGCACCTATGCGACTGACCTCATGCGAATGGACTCATGCGACTAAACACCTATGCGACTGGACTCTCAGTCGTATGATTCCCCATCCGACTGGACTCTCAATCGTGCGAATGAACACTTAGTCGTACGATTGAACCCTCAATCGTGCGAATGAATCCCAATCGTGCGAGTGAACCTCAGTCGCCTCTCAATCGGCCGTATGGCCTCCATTTAGTCGCCTAGCCCTAGCTGATGCAGAATGGAGTTCATCCCGAACCCAATCTACCATTTTCGGCCTCCAAGCTCATCCAAACCCATTCTAAGCCTAAATCAACCATCCTAGACCTTAGGAATGCATACCACAACACCATACAAGCACACACAAGCCCGGAAACATACCCGAAACGCAACACACACATCACACCCAAATGGGTCAAACACATACACATACAAAAACGGGTTTTTGATGCTTTCCAGCCCCAAAATCGGTTGAAAACAAGTAAAAGTGGGGTCCTAGAACTCACACAAACGAGCACAACGACTAGGGCTTCGATTTGGCTTGCTACACGACGATTTTGGTCACTCGAACCACCCGAACCGACCCTTTCTTCCTCTTTTCTCCCTTTCTCTCTTCTCCTCTCTTTGATAGCTGAAAATGTGAGTGTGGGGGAGAGGGTAAGGGCTGCCCTCTCCCTTATATACTCCCACTCACCCGACTTTCTTTCGTTGGCGAGTTTGGTCCCTCGACTTTGGACTTTATTTCTTTTCTTCCTTCGTCGGCTTCAAAATAATAAATATCCGGGTGTTACATAATGATATTATCTATGTGTACGTATGATGTGTGATCGCATGTATGTAACGAATGTTTGTATAAAGAAAAAAAAGAACGGTTTTACGAAAGAAAAATAAGTTTTATTATAAAACTAGAACTCACTCAGCAACGTTGACTTTGATGTGTTTCCTGTTGGCAGGTATGTTGTTGAGGATGTGCACGAGGTGGCTACTCAGTTCTTTTGTAATGGCATCCATTATTATATGGCTTTTGTAATGAAATGTATCATAAATTTTGTAATTTGATAATGAAGTGTTGTTTGCAAAAGCTATTATATTTAAATGAGATATTCTTTAAAATGTTTCCGCTGCGACGTTTTTATGTAAGATGACGAAAATTATGTTTTGAGTGCGATGAATGACCAACTGTAGGCGTCTCAGGAACGGGGCCTTACAAAATGGGTAAAAAATGGCCCAAATGCTTGAAATTACGAAGAAACAAATATGTTTGTGCAATACAAATGGGATCAAAATTGGGTTTTCGATAGAATTTGAATTGTATCTCGCATAATTATGGAATAGATAGGCCCTTCTGATCAATATGAAGATGACAATGGGATTGGTGAGATGATGACATTGGGTTACCGCTACAGAAAAATAGATCTTTAACATTATCGTGTGAAAGGGGAAGGGGTTTGTTGTGGTGGAGAAGCTTGTCGATGTCCTTCTGCAAAGTTGCAGGTTACCGATGATTGTGGTTGGTTCACGACGAGTTGCGGGTTTCATGGAGGGTGAGGGTGATGGTGGTTAGCGGCAGAAGGAGTTTCAACGACAACCGATACGTCATGATGGTAGTGTGAATGGAAAGAGAACATGAAGAGGTGGGGGAGGTGGGTATTATTAGTATTAATATTATTTTATTAAGGTTTTAAATATAAAAAGACAGAATTGCCCTTACATGAATGTTACATAGACATAACTAGTACTAAACCTCCCGTGTTGCGGTGGGGGGTATAAAATCATGCTAAGTAGCACCAATATCCACAACACCGTTAGCGGTTAGCAACACCGTAAAAAACTCGTATTCAAAAGGTAATAAAAACGAAAAAAATAAAACCTAACGTAAGAATAGACGTAAAAATATTAAACCATACACATGAAACGTAAAACATTAAAAACAAAATAACTAAGTTGAATCAGGACCACCCGCACATTGCGACGGGGCCGCTAAACGGGAAGAAATAGGTGTAACAACGTTAAACCACACGTGCATGTTACAAAGTGTAACTCTCAAAATTTAGAACGAAACGTAAATAAAAATTTTGTTAGAGATGAAAAATATAGGGTAACAAAGTTGAAAGTAAAATTTTTTAGTGTTAAATTATAAAAAGTGTAAGAGTATTGGGTATAAAATAGAAAAAACAATATAGTTATACCATATGCATTAAAATGTGTACATTCAAGTTAGTAATTATAATATACTAGTATTAAGCCCCTTGCGTTGTTGTGGGGGGCGTAAAACCATGCCAAGTAGCACCAAGGACACACCACCGTTAGCGATCGCTAACCGAAACATAGAACCAATGACACATCACCGTTAGGCGAAACGTAAAACATATATGCAGGATCGGGTTTTGTCACTTAACACTTGTATTTCTCTCAAACTCACTTATAATATCACTCTAACAAGATGAAGCAATGCCTTTAACAAGAGTTGATAATAATATAATAAGTAATCAAAGCAACAAGCAGGAGTATTTTCAAGGAACTTGTATATATTACTTCTCAACTCAAGATTACAAGACACTTACAAGCATGGAACATGAGTTACAATGAGAAACTATATATATACTAGATCCTACAGCCGGTTATACTTGATACCAACTGGAAACCTACGACTAAAGCATATACTACAATGCTATAGTTAAGGTATCTTAGATAAAGTATTATCTAAGATATGGTAGTCATGACATGTCCATGACTTACCTTTTGTCACCAACTAAAGATGACAACTGTACTTAACATAAAAAGGTAAACAGTAGATTAAAGTATGGTCAACAACATGGCTTTTGAGAAAACGCCATGCAGTATATCAGAGATTTGCAGCGGACTGTCAGACAGACCATACTTATGTCTACTGGATAATAGAAGTGTCTTCCGAAGGTTAACTGGCTTCGGAAGAACAAGTTCTTCCGAAGCCACTTACACTTCGGAAGATGCTTCTATGCTTCCGAGACTTTAATAGCTTCTTTACCTTCGGAAGTTGGAGTTCTCCTTCGGAAGTGTATTTTACACTTAAACTTCGGAAGAGCTCCTTCTTCCTTCGGAAGTCCCACACTTGGCTTCGGAAGTCTTTTGTATGTTGTACTCAAAATCTTCTAAGTGATATGGTTTTGGTTGCAACAGCCTCTCTTGATCCAACAAACTCCCCCTAGGCTGATGCTACCAAAACTTCACTTATCTCTACTTCTCAAAGTTTTCAGCACCAGGAACAAAAGATATTTGTCTGTCTCTCTGTTCTTCCCGGAAGTGGTGCTGAGAAGCTTGTACAAGTCATTCGTGGATAGGAGATCCAGTCTATCACTTTGAATGACATGTACCCTTTGTTGTGACCCCCTGAAGAGAGTTAGTTGACGGGAGTTGTAGTCATACCCCCATCTAACTATGGACTCAAGTTCAGGACCTTCAACCATTTGAAGAAAGGCTTTGCCTTTGGTTGCTGATCCTTTCCTTTCCTCCTCCTCTCTCAGTTTTGACTCATCTTCGACCTTGCTTCTGGCAGTGAGCTCGGCCATGTGAAGGTTGCCAAGATGATTTCTGATGTGGGCAGCTACATCGGAGTTTGAGGGGTTGGAGAATGGTTTCTCTGCTAACTCAGCAATATCAAATCTGCTTAAGTGTAGCAGAGATGAGGCATTCAGCCTGTTAATCTCACCATTCTCTCTCTCAACAACAAAGTTGTGAGAAGAGTCTTCGAACCTCCACTGGACTATCTTCTTTCTGGGTACAAGAGGTTGTCTTGGTACCCTATCTCCTTTCTTTGTGTCCAGCAGAGTCACCAGCCTTCTCCTCAGCTTCTTTTCTTCCTCATTCAATGTATCTGAATTGAGGCCAAGGAGTCTTGCGGCTTGGTCCAAAGTTCCTCTTGGCAGATCAAGAAACTCATCTCTTGTGAGGGAACTTGAGGATCCATCAACATAAGTCAGGTTGACTATATCCTCCTCACATGAGATGTCGCTCAGAGTAGTGCAGTTGATGAGCTTGGTTTTGATCGCCTTGAATTCCTCCATATAGAGATGTTTGGAAGGTTGAGGGATGGTTTGATTGGTTGTTGGGTAGGTTTAGAAGTTTGGGTTCTGGGTAAGTTTTAGGTTGGATGATAGGTAGTTTAGGTGGTTGAGGTGAGGGAGTTGGTAGTTGTGATGGTGTAGGTTCAGGTGTGAAAGGTTCAGGTTCAGTTTTGATTGGGAAGGGAAAGGGTATTGGTTCAGGTTGATGTTGGGTTTGGATATTGGGCTGAGGGGTGGCTTTGAAGGTCATCCCCTGTCCCCTTCTATACATCTCCTTTCTTCTCCCCGCACGAATGTCAGCCGTGATGTCACTGACATGTCGTTGGAGAGTCTTCTCAGACATTGGACCCACTTGCCTGCCAGAGAAGCCATGAGCTTTAAGATAGTTCTTCATCCAAGCTTTCTCACCTATCTTCTTGGCGGCAGACAGTCCAGCCTCTTCTTCTTTCTTCTTCTTCTCTACCAGCTTCTCCCTTGCAGCTCTCTTTCTCTCCTTCTCCATTTGATCTTGCTCTTTGTTAAAGAGCCATAAGATCGTGTCACTATTGTGTGGAGACAACTCCTCTTGAGAGAATCCTCTGGAGAGTAGGAAAGTATCCTTTCTCTCCTGAGCTGCAGATCAGCTTCTCTTTCTTTTCTCAGCCTTTCTTCTTCCAAGGCCAACCTTGCAGCTTCTTCTTTTTGTTGTCTTTGCAGCAAGGTTGCCTTTTCAAGCTCTATCAGCTCCTCTAATGGTAGCAGGAGTACATCTTCCGAAGCAGCCCCTAGACTGACAAGTCTATCAATTACCTCCACCCTTCTTCTATTGTTGATTGCCTCTTGGTTGGCTGCAGCTGCTTTTGAACTTGCAGCTAACAGTTTCCCAGTTGGCAGTCTTCCTTTCCTTTTAAGTTTCTCCAACCTTTCTTCTTCTTGAAGCTCTTCCGAAGTCATCTTCCTTTTGCCTTTAATGTCTTCGGAAGTGCTAGACTTTGGTGGTTCTTGGGTAGAAGATTCAGGTTGGATGGTGGAGGTAGGACTGAGGTCAATGCAGATGTAATAGCTAGTGGTTGGCTGAGAAAGTCCTCCCTATTAACCTCAGATGCAAGTTCCAGAATTGCATCTGTGACTATTAGATCATCGGAAAGAGAGAACAGTCCTTCCGCAGCAGCAATTTCAGCTTCGGAAGTTTGAGTTGTTTCTTCCGAGGCTTCGAATTGTGCTTCGGAAGCCTGTGAAATACACCTTCTGTCCCAACTGTTTCAGTTGCTGGGCCATCAGTCCTAGTTTCCCCTTCGAAATCAATCTCAGGTTCCACTTGGGCCTTAGGTTGACCAACTTCCTCAACAGTGGTAGGAGGTGCATTCAACCTCTGAAGCTCTTGAGCTCCAAAGTAAATCACAGACATATCCGGACTGGGTTGATCAATTAGGGACTCTAAAAGGAACTTGTTGAAGATCCTATTTAGATCCTGAAGCATCCTTTGATCCACTTGAAACACAACTGGAGGAGGCTCAGGGAAGATGGCAGCTTGTTGTCTTGAGCTCAAAGAAGTGAGAGCTTGACTGATGGAATCCTGTCTTTGGCTTTGTTCCTCAACATTCTCCCCCTTTTTGGTAGCATCATCTTGAGAGGTAGATGAGCTAGAGGAAGAGGTCAAGGAGACTTGAACTGGTACATGCCTAACAGATCTCTCAATCTGTTTCTCAGCTAGTTTGACCTTGAGACTTTCAATCTCAAGTTGCTGAGTGGCAGACCTATCCTCTAAAGTCTTAACCTTTGATTCAAGGTTTGAGACTTTAGAAAGTAGGTCTCTTATTGTGAGTTGCATTCTTCCCTCATCTTCTTTTGAAGAATCACGGGGAGATGAGGTAACATACCTAGTATGTCATCCTCACCACCAGATGTGGTTTCTTGGCACCCTGGTTTCCCTTGCACAATGATGTCTCTTTCAGAGGCATCATAGGGCATGGTTGCCGTAGATTCAGTCTGACTATCGTTACCACTGTCCTGAGGATCCATTGAGGCTCCTTCAGTAGTGGCAGCTGAATCTACATGAGTCCCCTCCACATCAGTGGGACTCACCTCAGTAGGGCTTTGCTGGTGTGGGCTAGAGACAAGAGGTTTCTCTAGGCTCTGTTGATCCTTAATGGGGTGTTGTGGATCAACTTCATCGCCTTTGAGAGACATAGTCTCTTCACCAGCTCCGGTCAATAGGTCAGTAAAAGAAAAGGATGAAGACCTAAGGACCCGGGACTTTGATCAATGTCAAAAGGCATTGAGCTGTCCCTTGGTGGCTGCTCAGGGGAGTATAGAGACTCACCCTGAGGGCTATCAGCTGGGATTATGGGCTCATGGGTCTGAGACTGAGGAGACTCAAGACCCATATTGAGGTCAATAGTGAAGGATTGGTGGACCTCTGGCTGAGTGGGAGCCCCTTGTTCCACTCTAGCCTTTTTGGTTTGAAGAGGAGGGGCTTGTTCAATCAGAGTAGATTGAACAAGGGTTCGTTTGGTACGTCTCTGGTAGGTGACAGTGATTGGAGGAGAAGGTAGATTTGGAATGGTGAGGGTAGTTGCTGGTGTGGGTTCATCACCTGTGGGGTTAACAGGGATGTCACCAGGAGCCATTGGCTCAATCATACCTGGAAGTAGTGCGGTATCCCTCCAGTGTAGTTGGTAGACACCTCTTCAAGACTTTGAAGATGGTCGGCCTCATTTGGGGAGCAGACAGAGCAGCTGCACAGACAAGCTTACCCTGATCTAGCTCGCAGTTGATTATGTGCTGTAGAAATCTGGGATACATAAAGAATGTGTCCCTTTGCAGATTTCCCATGAGGTTAGTCAGCACAAACCTTGAGTAGTTGAAGCGCAGGCCTTGTACCAACCCATGAACTAGACACCCGAGTTCATAGGGAATTTGATCCCATCCCCCGGATTTGTTAGATAGGCAGTGAAGAACCACATGTAGCAGGAACTTCCACTTGTAGGAGAAGTTGAATTTGTAGACTGTAGACCTGCTTACATCTCCACCGTATCCCATTTGGAGATAGAAGTTATCTAACTCAGATTTGGGGAATTCCGTCGGTGCGCCTTCATCATGGAGCTCAAGATGCTCCCTGATGATTTGTTCAGTAATGACCAACTCTTGGCCACAAACACTTGACCTGATAGCACGAACCCCATTTAGGGTTTCAATCCGACCATTTGCCCAAAATTCGGACATTTGGTTGGAGTAAATGGTAGGGTTTACGGTCAGTGCTGTGTAGTATGAAGATTGGGCTAAGAAAGAGATAATATCAGAGAAGTCAGCATCCCTTGAAGAGTCAAGGAGTGCGACCTGGTTGTGCTGAGGGTTTAGAGCCATTTGAGAAAGATAGCAAAGGAAAAGTTCTGAGAGAGGTAAATTGGAGAAGAAGAAAGCTTTTAGGGCAGTGAATTTGGTAAAAAGAGTGTAAGTGATTAACCGGAAGTATTTAAATGGGTGAAATGGCGGTTTAAAGGGTGGTTTGGATAAGATGATGTGAGGGTTCAGAGGATGATGTGACAGGGGCGGTAAGGTTAAGCCATTTAAATAATCCGACATCATTAACAAAATCTTTACTTTTTACAGAGTGGGGCCCAAAAGATTTCCGTTACACAGTAAAATCTTTCTTCCGAGTATAAGGTATTTCCGAAGGTAAAGTTCTTCCGAAGGCAAATGTACTTCCGAAGGTAAATAGATTGCTTCCGAAGATACATGTTGCTTTAAGTGGAGAGTATTAAGTGCTTCGGAAGTAGATCTGAGATGATCTCAATCGCTTCTTCCGAGACTTAGTACACTTCCGAGAAGAAAATTATCCTATGAGAAATTTGCTTCGGAAGTTATACTAGATATCTTCCGAAGGCAAGTTTCTCTTCGGAAGAACTTATACTTAGTTAAATAAGAAAGGATCTTTTGTAACAGGGCTTAGATTGTATTGACATAAGACTTTACATATTGAAAAGGTTTTCAATTGAGATTAACTAGTCAATGTTTATCATCCCAATAGCTGTAATGAGATATTTAAATCTTTGTTCATCAAATGCTTTGGTGAACAAATCAGCATATTGTTCATTTGAATCAACTTTGATTAGTTTTATAAGATTTTTCTCATGAATATCTCTAATGAAATGATACCTGATGTCAATATGCTTTGTCTTTGAGTGCTTTACTGGATTTTCAGTGATGGATATAGCACTGTTGTTGTCAATGTGGATAGGAGTGCTCATGAAGTTGAATCCATAGTCAATCATCTGGTTTTGAATCCACAGCAGCTGAGCACAGCAACTTGCAGCAGCAATGTATTCAGCTTCAGCAGTTGATGTAGAGACACAGGATTGCTTTTTGCATTGCCATGAGATGATCCTTCCACCAAGAAATTGACATCCACCTGATGTTGATTTCTTGTTGATGTTGCAGCCACCATAATCACTATCAGAGTAACCATAGAGATTAAAATCACTATTTCTTGGATACCAGAGACCTAACTTAGGTGCTCCTTTGAGGTATCTGAGGATTCTCTTGACAGCAATTAGGTGAGACACCTTTGGAGCAGCCTGATATCTTGCACAAATGCAGGTTGCAAACATGATATCAGGTCTACTTGCTGTGAGATACATCAGAGAACCAATGATTGCTCTATACTGATGTTGATCAGTATCCTCCCCCTCAGAATCAGGGCATAAATCATGGTTTCTGGGTATGGGCGTCTTTGCTGCTTTACAATCCTTCATATCAAATCTTCTAAGATATCATTGACATACTTAGATTGATTGATGAAAAACCCTTCCTTCAGTTGCTTTACCTGAATTCCAAGGAAAAAGTCCATTTTTCCCATAGAACTCATTTCGAACTTCTTCTTCATAATGCTCTCAAAGTCTTTGCACATTTGGTCATTTGAGGAACCAAATATGATGTCATCGACATAGACTTGAACTAGCAAAATGTCTTTCCCAGACTTTCTGATGAAGAGAGTCTTGTCAATGGTTCCTCTAGTATAACCATTCTTCAGAAGAAATTGAGACAATGTCTCATACCACAGCCTAGGTGCTTGGTGCAGCCCATATAGAGCTTTATCCAACTTGCACACATAGTTTGGATGCTGTGGGTCTTCAAATCCTGGAGGCTGGCATACATAGACTTCCCTATCTATATCCCCATATAGAAAGGCACACTTGACATCAAGCTGGTAGACAGTGAAATTCTTGGATGCAGCATAAGCAAGGAAGATCCTAACTGCCTCAAGTCTTGCAACAGGTGCAAAGACATCAGTATAATCAATTCCTTCCTCTTGAGTGTATCCTTGAACCACCAGTCTTGCCTTGTTCTTGATAATCAATCCTCTGTCATCTCTTTTGTTTCTGAATACCCACTTGGTGCCTATAGGTACTTGACCAGATGGTAGCGGACATAGGTTCCAAACCTTTTGTCTTTTGAATTGAAGCAGCTCCTCTTGCATTGATTCAACCCAGCTACTATCCTTCAAGGCATCTTCCACCTTCTTGGGTTCCATTTGGGATAAAAGCATGAGTACAAGCAGACATTTCCATTGTGAGTTTGTCCCCTTGTTCTCACACCCTCAGAGACTTCCCCTATGATGTTTTCAGCTGGATGAGTATTGTGAATTCTGAGTCTTGGAATCACCTCCAGTTGCAAAGATAGGTCCAAGTTGGACATATTTTGCTCTGGAGCTTGAATACTTGGTCCAGCTGTTGTTTCAATCTCATTCAATGAGGACTGATTGAATGAAAGAGAAACATCATCATTTCTTTGCTGTGAAGCATCATTAACAGTTGCCTGTTCCTTCAAAATGCTGCTTCCATCAGCTTGGTGTTGTGTAGGATCACCTGAGGAGACTTGAAGATCATCAGGTGAATCCCTTGTTGAAGTTCCACTATTTCTTGAAATGGTTATACTGTCAGATCTTTCAATAGTGGGAACTTGATTTGTTGTTGTTCTTGGAGAACTTGGAGCAGGTCTGGGAAGCTCAAACAGTTGATCTTCATCAGAATTGCCTTGAGCACCTGTTCCAGCTGAAACATTCTCACAAGATGGTTTAGAATAGTTTGGAAACAATTCTAAATCAAAAATATGATCAGGGCCATTCCCCCTAACACAAGGAGTGTGCTCATTAACTACAATGTTGGAGGATTCCTCAAATTGTTGGTTTTTAATATTATAAACCCTGTAAGCTTTAGAATGGGAGGAATATCCAACAAAGATAGCATCATCTGACTTTTCAGCAAATTTTGTCAAATTGTCTTTTGTGTTAAGTATGGTACACCTGCTGCCAAAGGACCTTAGAAAGCCAATGAACGGTGGCCTCTTGTTCCATAGCTCATAAGGGGTCTTTCCATGTGGCTTTACTACAAGAACTCTGTTCTGCACATAGCATGCAGTGCTGACTGCCTCTGCCCAGAATGTTAGAGGCAGCTTTGAATCAGCTAACATAGTCCGAGCAGCCTCAATAAGTGTCCTATTTCTCCTCTCAGCAACACCATTTTGTTGAGGAGTTCTAGGAGCACTGTATTGTCTGGCAATCCCTTTTGAGTTACAGAATGAGTCAAGAACAAAGTTCTTAAACTCAGTCCCTTGATCACTTCTAATTATTTTAACCTTGTGATCAACTTGATTTTCTATTTTAAGAATAAAAGATTTTAAAGTTTCAGCAGTTTCATCTTTAGTTCTTAAAAGAATACCCATGTAAATCTAGTAAAATCATCAACTATCACAAGGCAATATGATTTCCTTCCAATGCTCATTATACTTGTGGACCAAATAGATCCATGTGCAATAAGTGTAATGGAGTAGTGATAGAGTTAACAACTTTGGATTTATGAGAAGACCTGTGTTGTTTCCCTTTCAGGCAAGCAACACAGTTATCTTTGCAGAAAAATTCCTTTTTAGGCAAACCATGTACCAAGTTATTTTTAGCCAATTTATTCATTGTTTAAAATTGACATGACACATTCGTTTATGCCATAGTGTTGACTCATCACTATCAGCTTTGGAAAGAAAGCATGATACTTCTCCCATTGGGGAAGCATTGTTCATATCAAGCTTGTACATATCCCCTCTCCTGGGAGATCTAAGAAGCACCAATTCCTGAGGAATTGTCATCCCAGGTTTGAGGATGATGCACTCATGTTCTGTGAAAAGCATTTGATGCTTTTGATCACAAAACTGAGAAACACTTAACAGGTTGTGTTCAAGCTGTTTGACAAAATTAACTTTGTCAACTTTTAACTTTCCGTTGGATATACTTCCTCTGCCAGAAATATATCCTCCGGCCTCACCTCCAAACTGGACAGGACCTCCATCATAATGTTGAAATTGTTGAAGGAGAGATCTGTTCCCTGTCATGTGCCTGGAGCATCCACTATCTACAATCCAAATGTTGTTATTCTTGTCATATGGATGTCCCTGCACATAAGGTGAGATAAGTAGTTTTGATTGGAAACCCAAGCCTTATTGGTCTTGGGTTCTTCCAATGAGAGTGACATGATTGAACCAAAATTTATGCATGGGGGTTCAATGGATGTCTTTGAAGAAGAGGTTTGGGCTACAGCATCTTCCTTGATCTTCCATTCCATCCCTTGGTTGATCATAGAAGATGAGCTTGATGAAGCTTTTGTAGCTTGGCATTCTTCCGAAGCTTCTTTCTTTTCGGAAGAGACCTTCACCACCTTTTCTTCCGAAGCAGTCTTCTTCTGGGATGGTTTCAAGGGGACTCTTTTGTGAGTCTTTGCAGCTTTCACTTCCGAAGCCTTTTTCCTCTCGGAAGAAGAATTTTCTTCCGAGACAAGCCTTGCTTCGGAAACAAGCTTTCCCTTTTTCATCACTTGAACCATTTGATATGGTCCAAATGTGAAACCTTCCCTGACTCCTTCTCTTTTAACATTATTTGCATAATGTGTGCTGCAGGATTGTAGTAACAATCTTTAGCCATGTGGTTTTGCAGACCACACATTATGCATGCAATGTTAATTTTCTGGGAATTGGAGGGTTGCTGTTTCTTGTTCTTTTTTCTTCATCAGCAACCTTTCCCTTTAACTTCTGATCCTTTGGTAGGATAGGAGTACTGGTACTGTACTCCTTTCCTGAATCAGAAGGTCCAACCACCTGGAATCCTGCTGATATGAATACACCCTTTTGCTTTGGGTCTATCTTCAGCTTGGATTCAGCCACCTTCTTGGCAGTTTTTCTGGCTGCTTTAGCCCTGCTTCTTCTGGCTTTGGTGGTCAGGGTTTGATCATCATTGGTCTGGGAGGGCTCAATTACCTGTTCCTTCCCTGTGATGGTCATGGTCTCCACAGTTGCATCACTCTTTGACTCTTTACAAGGTGGGTCAACAGATGGAACCTCTTGCTCTTCAGTACCACATCTTGGTTGTCTTACAGACTCAAAGAGTGTGGTGGAGCAATTTCATTGGTTCCCAACCCACTTTTGTTTTGATAGCAAAGTTTGGAGTGAGAGGATGATGCAAGTATGGCTTGGAAGTTTTGCTCAGCAATAGCATACTTCCTGGCTTGAGCCTCAGCTGTGACAAGCTGGGCTTGAGCCTCAGTCAATTTGGATATTAAATCCTTGATTTGAGTCTTGTAGTTGGTGTGTTCATGTTTTAAAAGAGATACAGTTTTCTCTAACTCCTCAATTTTCTTTTGGTAGTCAGATTCAGCTCTTTTAAAGTCAGATTTTAGCACATTTAAAGACTCAATATCGGATTTAATTTCCATATTGTAGTCCTGGTACAACTTAACCTTAGCAATACAAGCAGGGGTACAGAGATGTTCATATACCTTATTTTCATCTGTTCCTGCCATGAGTGCTTGAGCGGGAGTCACATCTTGGACCATAAAGCTCCAGTCAACTTCTTGAGCCATAGCTGCAGTTTCAGTTGACTTCCCATTGGGCTTTGGTGTAGAAGGATGTGTGGAGGCCTGTGAGGTTCCCGGGTTGGACTTGGGAGCCTTGCATTCCCTTGCAAAATGGCCAAGCTGGTTACAGTTGTAACACTTAGCCTTGCTCTTGTCAAACCCAAACTTGCTAGTGATTGGGTTTTGAGGGAATTGCCTTCCAGTTCTCTTAAAGAACTTCTTCGCTCTGTAGGTAAGGAGAGCCATTTGCTGGACAATGTCCACATACTCTATGTCATCTGGACTGAAGCACTCAAGATCATCAAAGCAAAACTGATGATCATTGGAGTGTCCACTCCCTGAGACAAACGCACAGCCCTCCTGAAAGGAGCTTTGCTGAGCTTGATGAGACCTTGGAGTCTCAGGGAATGTGATATAAGGCCCAGATGAACAAGATGGCTGCTGGGTTTATGACAGGTACTGCTGAGACTGGGAGATACCTGAGCCTTCAGCAACCATTAAAGCGTTGCTAGCAGGAAGGCTCAAGGGTCTGCTTGCTTGGTGACCCTTCTTACTTTCCATTTCCAAACGGTATCCATCAAGGATCCCATAAAGTTCGGTCATGGTGAGAGTGTTTAAATTCTCTGTTCTCTTAATGGAGACACAGTAGAAAGTCCACTCATTGGGTAGAGCACTCATGAACTTTCTGGTAAGGTCTCTAAGTTCTTGAGTGATTCCCACAGATTGGAGGGAGGAGATAAGATCCATATACCTGAAATATTGCTGGCTAAAAGTTTCTCCAGCAACATAGGTGAAGTTCTCAAACTGCTGCTTCAGTGAGTCCTTCTTTGAATCATTTGAGCTCGAGTACATTTGAGCAAGTGCATCAAAGAGTTCTTTGGTTGACTTACAATGCTCAAACCCCACCATGATGGAGTTTGGGATTGCAGTCATGAGAACAGTCATAGCATTGCTGTCTATGTCAAGCTTCTTCATGTCTTCATCGGAGTAGTCTTCAACAGCCTTCTCGATCATGGCACCGTTTCCACCAGCAACTTTTGGCTTGTACGGGCCATTAACGATGGACTGCCACATCTTGCTATCCTGGTATCTGATGAAGCCTTCCATTCTTCTGCTCCAAGACCTGAAGTTTTCAGGATCGATGATGGGAGCTTTGGTCATCGTTCCCATTTCAACTTCAGATTTGATGAGGGCCATTTTTGAGTGAGGTATAAGGAGGAGTGAAAAACTGGTTGATTAGGATGGTAAGATCTCACAATCAAGAGCCTAAAATGCTCTGATACCAATTGCAGGATCGGGTTTTGTCACTTAACACTTGTATTTCTCTCAAACTCACTTATAATATCACTCTAACAAGATGAAGCAATGCCTTTAACAAGAGTTGATAATAATATAATAAGTAATCAAAGCAACAAGCAGGAGTATTTTCAAGGAACTTGTATATATTACTTCTCAACTCAAGATTACAAGACACTTACAAGCATGGAACATGAGTTACAATGAGAAACTATATATATACTAGATCCTACAGCCGGTTATACTTGATACCAGCTGGAAACCTACGACTAAAGCATATACTACAATGCTATAGTTAAGGTATCTTAGATAAAGTATTATCTAAGATATGGTAGTCATGACATGTCCATGACTTACCTTTTGTCACCAACTAAAGATGGCAACTGTACTTAACATAAAAAGGTAAACAGTAGATTAAAGTATGGTCAACTACATGGCTTTTGAGAAAACGCCATGCAGTATATCAGAGATTTGCAGCGGACTGTTAGACAGACCATACTTATGTCTACTGGATAATAGAAGTGTCTTCCGAAGGTTAACTGGCTTCGGAAGAACAAGTTCTTCCGAAGCCACTTACACTTCGGAAGATGCTTCTATGCTTCCGAGACTTTAATAGCTTCTTTACCTTCGGAAGTTGGAGTTCTCCTTCGGAAGTGTATTTTACACTTAAACTTCGGAAGAGCTCCTTCTTCCTTCGGAAGTCCCACACTTGGCTTCGGAAGTCTTTTGTATGTTGTACTCAAAATCTTCTAAGTGATATGGTTTTGGTTGCAACAGCCTCTCTTGATCCAACAATATACAATAACTAAGTCGAACTTTGACCAGTGTATTGCGAGAGTACCGTTAAATGATAAAAAAGCGTAAAAACATTGAACTACACACGCACATCCCGGCGTGCTAACTCGTAAAATGTAGACCGAAATATAAAACGAAAATTTTTAAAATATAAAAAGTTTAGGGACCAAAGTTAAAAGTAAAAAATATCTGGGTTAAATTATAAAAGTTGTAAAAGTATTGGGTTAAAATAAAAAGGTTAAAGATTAAAAAGAATAAGACAAAGTTGGGTACAACCCTTAAAGCATGTTATACAACTTATAATGCATATGAAAGTTAGTAATTAGTATATATATAATATAATTCTCCGTTAAAAACTAACTAGAATTAACAATGGGGACTAAACATGCAATGTTTTTCAAATATTTGGATTAACATTGCAACTTTTAAAATTTGAGGACCAAATTTATGATATGATCAAAAGTTAAGGACCATTTATACAATTTTCTCTAAGTATTATTCATGATTACAATATATATAATTGTAACTACATATTTTAATATAAAAATATATAAATACTAAAAATTACAAGGATCGTTCCAGTTTACACGACTGGTTTCAAATTTCAACCCAAACAAACGTTAAACCAAAAAACTTAAAATCCAAACAGCTTGAATCTTAACCATTCAACTTACTTTTGTTTAAATAGTTTGGTCGGTTTACGAAAAGTCTACCATAAAGATAATTCTTTTTGACAAAATGCAATAATACCCAACTTAAAGGAAAGATTTAAAACTTGAGTTATAACCAAGGGACTATTTATGCAACTCCCTAGTGTTTATCATCATCATCATCATGTTCAACTTCAAACCCACAAGTCAAAAGTCTCGAGATAGGTACGGTCGCTGCACGTTCATGGGCCCCAATGTACTGTCACCCGAATATAATCCCATCCTCCACCCATCTCCATCCAACGGTCCACATTCACCCTCACCCTCCCCATCGCCAGGTGGCGCGTCACGTCCACCCTCACGTTAAATCCGGCGACACACCCTATCACCACCCACTGGTTCTCATGTTTACTCTTCATTTCTCTCTCTTAACAACATGATGATCGTACTCTCACCGTACAAATTCAACCGCCGTTAGCCTCATAAGGTAAAATGACCGTCATCCGTAAACGGAGATTCAACGCCTCCGTTGATGTGTTCTCGAATATTCTGCTGTTTCTCTTCGTTCCGACTTAGATTTGTAGAGTTTTTTGAGTTTTTTGTTTGTAGGTTTTCGTTTGATGTGATATTGTAATGGAAAGTAGTTGTTTGATCGTTTCTGTTTTAACCGATGATATGTTGTTACGGATTCTCGATTGTTTGGTTGATGATTCCGATCGGAAATCGTTCCGTGCGACGTGTAGATCGTTTCACCGAGTCGAATCGGTTCATCGGACTCGGTTGAAGTTCTATCGGCCGGAGTTTATCTCGAATCTTCTTCGGAAATACTCCGGTGCCGATACGCTTGATTTCTCGGTGTGTCCACGGATCCACGACGGTGCGATCTCGGTGTTGTTGAGTGACGTTGGTTGTTTGGGGTGGGCGTGGAGGTTGAGGAAGCTGGTGCTGTGTCGAACGACGTCGGTGAGGTTTTCGGGGCTGGAGATGCTGGTGAGGGCGTGCCCTAGGTTGCAGGCGGTGGATGTGTCGCATTGCTATCAGTTTGGGGATCGGGAGGCTGCGGCGTTGTCGCTTGCGGTGGAGTTGAGGGAGGTTAAGATGGATAAGTGTTTGAGATTGACGGATGTCGGGTTGGCGAAGATTGCTATTAGGTGTGAGAAGTTGGAGATGGTGAGTTTGAAATGGTGCTTGGAGATTACTGATTTGGGGATTGATCTGTTATCAAAGAAGTGTAGTCGCTTGAAGCATCTCTGCGTTTCTTATCTCAAGGTTAGTGATACGAACTAATGTCATCTATTATGTTATCAGAGCAAGATTTGGAGTTGGACTCGTCTTTCTAATGGGATTTGCTTGGATTGGATGTTTATATTTATTTTGCAGATAAGTAACGAGTCACTAAGGTCGATAAGTAGTTTGAAGAAGTTGGAGGTGTTGCTAATGGTGGGGTGTGGATTAGTGGGCGATGAAGGCTTGCATTTTGTTGGAAATGGTTGCCCTTCACTTCAGGTTTTTGGCCCTTCTGATTGTTTGTATATTTATTGTGACTAGTTTACATTTATTGTGAGATTTTGGATGGTACTTGACGCATATGAATGGCGTTATGACGTACAAATTTGTGTATATTTGTGTTTATGGTTATATGATGTCTTGAATCTTGTATACGATACTTGCAGAGTTGCAGTGATTATACATCTACGGGAATAACAGCTATAAATGAGGCCATCGAGTTAACCACAATGCACACAAAACCATTCCCTCTATCCACAAAAGAAGAATGTTAATTCTCTTATTTATGTTCATACTCATCCTCCCATTAATGGATTATTGACAAATGTCCATTTGGAGAATTTTACATTCCTCTCCAACCAATTGTAGCTTAACTAGGCAAATTGTTTCGATACAAATGGTTAGTTATTGATGAAATTTCCATAAGGCGCATAGTTTGGTTTCAGTTAGTGACTAGTGAGTGTCATAAAAGTGTAATGTGAACGTAAAACTTTCCCAGAAGGAGTGAAGGACATCTTTGCATTATTAGGGACAGCCAAAAATAGAAAGTATTGCATTTTATTGTAGGAATAATTGTTGCTTTGGAGAGTTGGATGTTAGTGTTCTCTTATATCCATAGTTATATACCACTTGATTGTAGTATGACTAATAACTAGCCTGAAATCTCTAGATTTTTCAGCTATGCTAATCACAAGAGTCAACCCTAAAAGCTAATCTTTTTAAAATTAGCATTAAATCAGCTCTAGCACACTTAACTCATAATTGCATATATATTTTTAGTATTACCTGTATTAAGTATATCTCATGACGACTTTCTCTTGGTACAAGTCTTACCTTTTAATGATGCGTTTCAAGTTCCACTCCAAAGATAGCAACCGCCTCAACGTGTGTTTAGCTTTTCGTCATCGACTTAAGATTGCTCTCTATCTTCGCCTTATGATCATATCTTCTAACACAATATGACAGTCTTGCAGCGTTTGTTGTTGGGATAGTTTTTTATTAAATACGTGTCACTTAGATTCACACTGCTAAAATGTTGTGACTAACATTTTGATAAACAAGCTGTTTTTAACTAATGTTCAGGTTTGCTTGTTGGAGCTTTCCTTTTCTAATGTTCCACATCTAGGCTATTTTGTATTTTGGTTTGACTTAAAATGTTTTCTATTCCAAGGTGTTTTCCTTAAAACCTCGGACTCTATATTGATCACTTGGGTCTAATCTCCCCAACATGGTAACATTGGCATAAAGCGTTTAGCATCATTATCTTGCTGCATATGGTTTTCTCAATTCATTGACAACTAAAACAAAAGAATAAGTGTTAAATTTTTGACCATTTGGTGTATGTTATTGTAATAAGGAAAACATTTTTTCTTGTCGTATACTTCTTATTTTAGCATAGTCGTGTATATACATAATCATTGATTCTTTTTTCCCAGCGTAAACCAAGATCCCGCCACACCACTTCTTTTAGCATGTCTCTGTGTGCCCTATTTCGATTGATAAATACAAAATTCAAATGCCAATCTACAATGTGTTTCCATATACATCCACTAATATGAGAAAATAACATCTGACAATTTATCTCCCATGTAAAAATCCAAATGGTTCTTACTCCCCTAATCTCATCGTGTTGCTTATAAGCTTGATCCCTTTAATTGTTAAGTTGAGGAAATCCTGAAAATATGGCATTAAAATTGACCGTGTAGAAGATACGTGACTTGTAGCTTATATTATAATTTCTGGTTGCAGCTATTGGATGTATCGAGGTGTGAACACGTGAGTTCTTCTGGTCTTGTTAGCATCAGTAGAGGGTGCAAAGGCCTTCAAAAGCTCCATGCTGGCTACTATTTACTTGTGAGACTATCTAATCCATTCCTCTTTTTGAAGCTTGTATGCATATAATAATGTTTTTTCACACTAAAAGTGATGTTTTGTTGCCTCAGGAGCTTTCCACCACTGCTCTTCAAAATTTCAAGGACTTGAAGCATCTGAAAACAATTAGAGTTGATGGAGCTCGAGTTAACGACTATTTCTTTCAGATCATAAGCACTAATTTCTTGTTTTTGGTTGAAGTTGGTCTGAGCAAATGTGAAGGTGTCGATGATGCTGGTGTTATGCAGCTTGCGTATGGGCATCCTGGCTTGAAGATACTTGATTTAACATGCTGTAATGATCTCACTGATATGGCAATATCAGCCATAGCACGCTCATGTACGAAACTTTTGTGCCTCAAGTTGGAGTCATGCTCTTTGCTCACTGAAAAAAGTTTTAGTTTGATTGGGTCATCATGTGTGTTACTTGAGGAGCTCGATCTAACAGAATGTTGTGTAAATGACAAAGGTTAGTAATCCAGAACAACATTTCTTTAATCATGTTGGTGACAATTTCATCCCATTTACTAATGGATGGGACAAGTTGGGTTATGGTTTATCCTTTAAAGTTAATTTGGTTGAAAGTGCCTCCTCTTGAATGGTTTTTTTCAAAAATTAGATTATTACTTTATATCCTTTTATTTCATATTTAATGGTATTAACTATGAGAATGGTCAAAAAGGGATGGTGAGTGATGAGTCATCCCAACCCGTTTTACCTGTTCTTTAAAACAACTTGTTTTGACTAATCACCCAACTCGCCCGACCTGCCCATTTTGCCACTTTTACTGTATACCTATTTCTTGTAACTCAACTTTGTAAGTCCATCTTTAAAATATTTCGTTTTCCATATTTTTTCCCTCAGGACTTGAATATCTGTCTAAATGTGTGGAGCTCCAGTGCTTAAGATTAGGGATCTGTACTGATATTTCAGGCAATGGGTTGTCGTATATTGCTTCAAATTGCAAAAACCTTAAAGAACTTGATCTATATAGGTACCTTTTCTTTCATTTATTACAATGACTTTTGACATTTAGTTTGTTTTCTCTACTTTTATTTAATCACGTTATTGTTTGGATGTAGGTGTTTAAATATCGGTGATGATGGGTTAGGTTCTATAGCAAGTGGCTGCAAAAAGATCAAGAAGCTAAACTTGTGTTACTGCACTAAAATTACAGACATAGGAATGACATATTTAAGCCAGTTGGAGGAATTATCTGATTTGGAGATGCGTAATCTTTATAAAGTCACAAGCGCAGGTCTGACAGCTCTTGCATCAGGATGTAGGAAACTTTCAGAATTGGATTTAAAACATTGTGAGAATATCAGTGATGCTGGTTTTTGGTCTCTTGCATACTATTCTTGGAATTTGCAACAGGTATAAGCACATATTATACCAATTTTGAGTTTGATTTTGCTTTTACTTATAAAAGCTAGTTATATCTTGGTTTGACAATTTAACTATCTTTTCTTTTGGGGATGTTTGGATATGCATTTTGGAGCCAATTATCTTCTTGCTGCATTTTGAAGTCAGATATAATCACTTTGTAATGTTTGAAATAAAACAAACTATGCTTTTAGTTATTTGATTATTCAAGAATTCTTATAACCATCAGTTTCAAATCAGCTACAACAAAAATGACTAATGCATTGAATGAATGCGTCTTTTTTCACAAACATGTCCATCTTGGTCATTTTTGCTATTGGTGTATCAAATACAGCATAAGCTGTCTTAACTCCCAAATATTTTACTTCTTGTTATTATATATTAGAGAAGCACATCCAAACACCCTGTACAACTTTGACATAATAAGCTTAATATATTTCAGGGATTATTCGATTTCATAATCACTTTCAAAAAGCTCCTTCTAACACGCCCTATAATTATCTTTTGATTAATAATATATTTTTGATTTTTGTTGTATATGTTCAATTTTTAAGTCGGCCATAAATAATATTTATCACCACAATTTGAAGTCAAATTAGTAAAACAAGAATAATCTGTTGTGTAGAACTATAGATTGTCAGAGTATTGTTGCATTTATGGTTTCATCTTGATTATGTGACTTCTCAACCATTGTTGCTGCAATTTTTGTTATGTTGATGCAGATTAATATAAGCCATTGTGGGATATCTGATGCGGGTCTGTGCATGATAATGTCAAACTTGACACGCCTTCAAGATGCAAAGCTGGTGAATCTCACAAAAGTGTCAGTAAGAGGGTATGAACTTGCACTTAGGTCTTCTTGCCGTCGACTTAAAAAGGTTAAGCTGCTTGCTTCACTAAGATCTCTTCTTTCGGTTGAGCTACTCGAGGCTCTTGCATCAAGCGGTTGTAGGATTAGATGGGATTGATTACATGTTTGACAAATCTGTATGATTTAGTGTTGTAGGAATAAATGTCTGTATAGTTTAGAGGTTTCTTCTATAAAAAGTGATTGTTTACGAGGCATACGATCTATGTTTTGTGCTTCCATGGGTGGTTTGACCCGAAGTTTACATAATGTATCCCTATAAATAATAATAATACTATTGTATCAAATACTGTGACTAAATCGAAGTCGATGACGTTCAGAAAAAGAAGAATCACAATATGAAAGTAAAACACATGGATCATTATTTCACACCATTGTGTTCAATGTCATCTTCATCCTGTTGAATGCAGCCATTCAAGTTGATCTGTTGGGGCCAAGGGTTGATGATCTTATTATCTGGAAAGTATCTACTCGACTCAAGGTACACTTTTGGGTACTTGCTCTATTTGATTTCACATTAAAATCTAGAATATCGATGCCTTGACTTTTGAATTGCTTTTTAGAAGAACCCTTTTCCAACTCGTTCATGTCGGTGTTGAGTTTCTGTATTTCAATAAACAATGAACTGCATGGCTCCTAGTAACCTTCACATAAGGTATACTGGTATATTGGGGTTCATGCTTCTTTACACAAAAGTAAACCAAGTAAGCCCGTTGAGAATCACAAATTACTTGCAATGACAAAGATTTCTGTGACCAACAAGGCGAAAGTGAGGCAAGTGCACCCATTGAGGAACAGTGAGAACACCAGAGAACTGAGTATATCACACTCTATGTCTTTATCGTCGTTCTCTACATGCATACACGCTTAGTTTAGGCCCTAAACTTTAGGTTTCACAGACTAAAATGCATTATCGAGAACAACTACCACACAACCTCCACAAGATCAACAAGAAGAGTGTGTGAGACTTAACCAACTAGTGGCAGCTAGAGCTACAGCATAGATCATTGTCTGTGAAAGTTGCACTCACGTGAATATATGCCTTGAGCTTTCGTTAAATATGAGTGTGATAGCCTAGATTAGTAAAAAAAAAAAACACAATGTTTAATATCATGAACCTGGACATTGTACCTGAAAATTTTATTAATATTAAACATCAACTTTCTCATGTAAGTTTACTATAGCTAATGGTATATAAGTCAAAGCATGCCGTACAACCTTTACCTTCTCATTCCCCTATTTCTTTGAACATCGTCCACAGCCTCCATCTCGAAGAAATCTATCATCCTCAATCTCATCTCCATTCTTCATCGCATGCAACGGCAACTTTGTTGTGTGAGACATAGTTATTGATTGTAGCAAATAATACTATGTTATATGCGTGTGGTACAACCACCTCTCAACATGACCCTACTCTTCCTTCTATGATTCCAGCTCCACACATTTCTTTCCACTAATTTCTTCCCAATTGAAACCCTAACGATTTAATTTACGGGGTGCTTGGGATTGCTTAAAATTACTTTTGAAAAGTAACTTTTTAAAAGTAATAATTTTTGACTTTTCAAAATCTACTTTTTCAATCTTTTAAAATCAAGTTATTAACTTCTTACTTGAACATATTTATTGACTTATTAAAGTTGGTTAAGAAGTTAGTTTGCCAAACATTCTGATCAACGAATTAGCACAGTCACTACACACCAACTACATGTGGCGTTCAGGTTGCGAAGTTTGATGACCTTCCGGAGCAGTAGAGGAGACCGGAGGTGACGATGGTAGCCTCAATGAGTGGAACCACACGAAATGATACATAACCGCGGGTTTGAACCAGTTGCAATGGGGCAGATCCAACTGGATCATGGATCCTGCTTTGAGTCGGTCAAAAGGCAGTAGAACAAATGGGGTTAGTGGGTTAGAAGTTAGTGGGGTAGAGGACTGGAAGTTAGTGGGGCAGTTAGAGGTTGTTTGTTTTGGTTTGACCGAGCTGACCCGGCTGACTCGGTCAGCGGGTCAGCCCGTTTGATACGCGATTGTAACTGCTGACCGGGTCATATATGTCTGACCCAAACTTGAAAAAACAAGTTGCTGACCCAGGCAACACTCTCCCACCCCACCCGATCGGCGCCCCTTCCTCCCCTGCGCTCTCGGTCGCGCTCATCCCCTCCCCCGCGCTCTCGGTCGGCTTCATCCCCTCCCCCCGCGCTCTCGATCGGCCAACCTCCCCTCCCCCTGAGCTCTCGGTCGGCTTCATCCCCTCCCGACCGAGCCCTAACCGAGCCCCTCCGCGCTCTCGATCGGCCCTAACCGAGCACCAAGTTCGCGAGCCCTAACCGAGCACCAAGTTCTACATACCTACGGTAATCATCATTCCTTTATGAATATAGATGTATATGTATATGGGTATGTAGATGTGTATGTATATGGGTATGTATATGTGTATATATATGGGTATGTAGATGTGTATGTATATGGGTATGTATATGTGTATGTATATGGATTATGTGTTTGTTTGGATTATGTTTGATTTATGTTAACTTCTATTTTGTATGACATTTTGAATTATTATAATTTGGCTATTTTTATTAATTACACAACACCAGTTAAATTCAAACTCGTTTAAACAACGGGGCAATAATGTTATTTTTATTATTCAGTAGAGTCAGTCAGATATTAAATCAAACAGCCAAGTTTCAGTCAGATCTTACTCAATCAACGCAATCAAACAGCCCCTTAGTAGTATCTTGCTTTATATATAATATTTTAATGTTCGAGGTTAGGTGGGGAGTATTTTGGTATTACTATCTTGTTCTTGTATCGGAGAATTGCCATCTCGAATTGGCTAACCGCTGTTCGTTTGTTATCTATCAAAGTTGTTGATTTTCGGGTTCTATCAATTATTTCCATTACCGGGAAATTCAATGGGCTTAAAGAAGAACTGAAATCGGGTGTTCGCATACATAAACCTCCGACGGTTTACAACGCCATGAGTAGATATATGTAAAGTTTGTGAGTTATTGTTGATTGTGTACGATTGGGCAACCTTAATTCTTCAAATTGTATGCCTGATTCAATGTTCTAAATCCACACACAAGATGCTTGATCAAATACTGCATTGACACAATCAGTTTTTTTTTGTTTTTCAGTTTAATTTTGTTTATTTGTTAGGTATCGCAAATTTCATACATAACATACATATGTTTTTTGTAACATTACGAATATATAAACATGAAAGAAACTGAAATCAAAAGGATACCTTTATTCTTGATTACATATAATATAGGAGATTTGTGAATGAATGGATGGCAGGAGCTCACATGGGTCATTGAAATTGCACATGATGGCTTCTATTTTTATCAGGAAGAAGCAAATTCTTACCTTAACTATGGTGTTAGAAGGTTAATGCGGATGAGGGCATGATAAGATAGTTTTTTGATTTCTCACTATGAGCGAAATTGGTGGCTTTAAGCAAAGAAGTTAGGAGAATTAGTGGTGAAACTTTGAAGTTTCATATGGTTAGTAAATTATGTTTTGTTCATTTATGCTCCGTCGCAACGCACGGGGCATATTACTAGTATAACATTATTAACAAAATGGTATGATTCCTGTAATCATATACACTGCTTACTTTTAAAAAATTAGATGAATCTTTAGAGAAATAAGTGTAAACTCAGTCTAACTTCACCAATAGTTACCTGTTATAAACCCAAGCCCATATTAACCTGTTATTACATTTGTTCAGCTACCTCTACCAAAAGCGTATAGTTTATGTTACCTCTTTTTTTTCAGGTTTAAGCCGTGAGAAACAGTCTCGTGCACAAAGTATAGGGTAAGACTGCATATATTGGATCACGAAACAATCCGGTCCCTTGAAGCTCGAGCTAAGTCAAGCACTGATATGTCTTTTTTACCTGCTTTTTTGCCCGAGTCATATATGAACTTGAGAATAAGGTAGAAAGCTTGCATTGTAGCACCAGCATGTTAACAATGACAATAAGGAGACCGTCATCGGATCTAATAAGCCATAAAGGATTCTCAACCAAAAACTCAACAATGTTGCTACATATGGTGTTCCATTGTAGTTTTCTGCAGATATAATTTTCATTGTCTGCCTAAACAGGGTTTTTCAACCTTAAGAGATCGAGTTGGCATGATAATTAACTCATAAACTTCATTTCTGAGATCATAATTAAGCAAAGTTACACTCACATGGGAGAAGTAAAACTCCGTATATAGATGATGTTTCATGCAGGAACAATAGCTTGTTTAAAGTAAGTTACAAAAATAAGCATTATAGCATTTGTAACAAGAATTACCTATTTTTTTTTTATATATCAATGGACTATTATGAGTTTGCCGTTTTATATCAAACCACAACTGTCAACTATTTTTATTTTCATCTATTTTTATCCTATGTTGCATGACGGTTCGGGTTTAATAATGATTTGATTCATTCCTTATAGTTATAATGACAAATGCAAAGCCAGAACATTGAATATCTGGTTTACCGCACCGCAATCCATATGTTTTTTATTAGGGCTGTAAACGAACCGAACGAACATGGACAATGCCTTGTTCGTGTTCATTTATTAAGGAGAAGTTAAGCATGAACCGTTCACAAACGCTTACCGAACGATATTTCTTGTTTGTGTTTGTTCATTAAGGAATGAATTGTTCATTACTGTTCACGAATAATTACCAAACACAAATAAACAAAAACAAAAACAAACAAACATAAATAAATGTTCATGAACATAAATGAAACGAATAAAAGTTTGAAACATAAACTTAAAATAATTATCCGAATATACTTGACATAATTATCATAAATATAACTAATATAAAAATGTAAAAGTTTGTCACGCTTTAACATAAAGTGAAATTGAAAATGGTCAAATTAGGGATGTTGGCTGATACATAATAGTATAACCAGGGTTTCATATTTTTAAAGATTAAAGCCAGTAAAACGAATATATAGAGTATAAAATCTTTAAATGAATGAACACTAATGAACATAAACGAACATGTTATCGAACGCTCACGAACACAAATGAACGGACACGTCCTCTGTTTATATATGCTCGTTTGTTTAGCTTAATGAACATAATTTTCTTGTTCGTGTTCGTTCATATATTAAATGAACGAACATAAAGCGAACTTCCCGCCAAACAATTTACATACTGTTCATTGAACGTTTGGTTCGTCTACATCTCTATTTTTTACATTGTTTTGACTTGTATCATTTTTTAAAGCTTCATCGTTTCATGTATGTTTCGATGTCTAAAACTTCGTCTAAAACGTCGTCCAACCCGCTTATGAAGTATGCATACTGGCAGCTTCACATACCCTACATTGTTGTCAGCATAACTCTTTTAAAAAACTATTTATTACTTAAAACTCTTTAACAAGCCATGATGTATAAAGATTTGGTTTAACGTACTGCATTGCAAGGTTTTTCACAATGTTTTGTCTTTGGTTTATTCGACTTTTTAGAATACCATCAATTGATGTACGTTTCGATATTTAAAATAGAGTTTGAACCGCTAAAGAAGTATGCTTCGCATCGCACATGCAAATATACTAGATTAACAAGTAAATACATGTTTAAAACTTCCCCCTTATGATCTTGTGATGATTTTTAGACTTCTTTTTAGGTTTCAACTTATGTAAGATTGATGGTTCTTGAAGTAACTGGTAAGGTTACTGTTTTGTGATCTTAAGAACATGGATTAAAGCAACAGCCTCCTGCAAAAAAATGTAGGGTAACTATGTACGTTAGATCATGAAGCGATCCGTGCTCTCCCGAGACCTACGTAAAATAGGAGTTAAGTCAAATGTCGGATACATCTCTTCTTATCTTATGTTAGATTAAGACTTTAAGTTATTGGATTTATGTTTATGGAATTTCTCAACATGCTAATTTTTAATGCTAAAATGTTTATATTTCTAGGCAATTTTTTTTTAAATTTCGGCACGCAGGACGGTTGTTCTTAAAAAGTAGTACTTGATAAATATGTGGAAGTGGAACAACACTAAGTTTAAACAATTTGTAGGGCATTCACTACGAAAGCAAGTTATGTCACATTTGAAAATTTGTAAACACGTATGATGTCAATTCAAATTCGAAAACATCAAACACATCTAACATGATCTGGCATGTTCTCAAGCATAACCTTGGTAAACCCGGCTAACAAAAAACAATATTTCTTTTTAGATCAAACAATGTATAGAAAAAAATTAGGAGGCGTTTGGTATGCAGGATTTCAATGGAATTGGAATTTGAATTTCATTGGTCATTGTGTTTGGTTGGTAGGAATTTGTTGAAATTGGATTTTGAATTTCATTCTGAACGTGTTTGATTGAGATTGGAATTGGAATTGAAATTGAAATTAATTTCCTCAAATTCCTTACAATGATGGACTTCAAAATCAATTCAAATATTGAAGGATTTCAAATTCCACCGACCCCCGCCTCCACCACCAACCGCCACCTACCACCCCGCCCACCGCCAACCGACTCTACCGACGACCCCAACCGTCGACCGCCGCCGACCCCGACCCCGACCGTTGACAGCCGCGGTCCGCCGCCCTTGACCGCCACCGCCTACAACCCCACCCACCGCCAACTGACCACCGTCGCCGCCGCCCTCGACCGCCAACCGCCGTCATCGTCCGCTAACCCCCCTCCCCCCGACCGCCGACCACCGTCGTCCATCCCCGAACGCTGTCCGTCGCCGATCCCGATCTCCACCGCCAACGACCCCGACCGTCCCTGCCCCAACCGCCAATTGTCGCCGGTCGCCGCCAAACCACCGCCCCCGATGCCGCACAACCCCGACGCCAACCACCGCCGCCCACTATTTACCCCGCCGATCGTCGACTGCCGACACCCCTAACCGTTGACTGTCGCCAATCTCCGTTGCCGAACCGTGTCTCGACGACTGGTGTTTTCGGTTGGTGGCGGCAGTGGAGTACGGTAGGTTTTCGACAACATGCGCGGTTGGTGGTTGCGGTCGATTGTCAGCGGTGACGGCGGCGGCGGTCGGTGGTATGTAGCGGCGATTATCGGTGGTTCTTGAGGTGGTAGCGGTTTGTAGCGGGTGATAAATTTCAAATTCCTTTTTAAGTGTTTTGTCACTAGAAATGCATTTAGAATTTAAATTCCATATATAGATTCCAATTCCTTTGAATTCCAAATCCTATAAAAAATATTGAATTCCAAATACAATACGTTTGAATTCCAATTCAAATTCCGATTTCAATTCCAATTCCATCAAATTCCACGAACCAAACGCCCCCTAGTATATTCTATCATCTAACAAAACTATCCTTTCATCAACGTTGAACATGAGAGAATAAGATATTCGCATAAGTAGTATGTCGTGATGTCCATACCATAACAAGAAATACTACATAGGGGGTTGTATTATGAAAATATTATAGAGAGTAGATGATTCTTAAAGACAACTATCCTGCGTTGCATGCGTAATGGACGAACTAAAACGTTCAAAGATAACTTTTGGGCTCAGAAGGGGTGTTCGGTTGTGGTTGCTGACCGTCAACGGTAGCCTCACCAAAGCAACTGATACCACTCCACTAATATCATCACGAGCCTAAAACAAAAACAACAGTAGTCTCAGATGAGCAACAGCTCGTCTTCATCGACACGAAACCAACAATAAGACTCGGATAAGGTATCTCTCATCATCATCATCGGCACTAAATCTTCATCATTTCAAGTTGTGGGCAGTTTAACCCAAACGCGAAGATGATCGTAGTAAACTACGCGCAACCACCGTGTGTCTAACAAGAGTACCAAACAGATGAGAAACGGGCATCACCAACAGGGTGACCAGACAACCAAACCGAAGCACCAAACAAACCGACATGCAACCATCGATCAAACTTTAACGCTGACGACACAGGAGGTGAAGAGACGACGACCAAGCCGAGCGGCAATCGTCGTCGCAACAGACAATCGCATCCACTGATTTACTCTCTACAACCGGAACCGTTGACCACAAGAGACGACAACCAAGCCGGAGCGGCGACCACCTCCGTCGTCTTCGGCAGCACCGATCATCGATGAACCGACGGACGTCCGCACGGGAGGCATGCAGGCCGCAGCCAAGCTGGAGCGACCATCACCACCCAACGGGTCTCCCCATTCTTCACCGCCCCAACACGGTGACGCCACCCAGAGAAGAAGAGGGGACCAGATCTCGCCGTCGGAGAAGAATAGAAAAGGGTCTAGCCGGATATCTTCTCTCTCTTTCTCTTTCTCCGTCTTTGTGTATGTACCTTTTCTTGTTCGATGTGATAAGCATGAAGACGTGGCAGATAAAATTTGAGGGGGAGGAATGTACAACCCAGCAAACTTGTGTGGTAAAATCACAAAAACCTCAAAGAAAACTATTTCTTGCATTTGCTTTTTAAATATTTAGGGGAATTATAAATTAGAATGTGTTTGACTTTTGATTTATATAGTTCTATTAAGAAACATTGATTTGTGACATTGACGGCTCATTATGTTGATAGGAGTTGTGTTTTTAGGAAAAAGTGTTTTAACTTAGAGTTATGCCGGCACAACACAATGGTTCCATTCTAGCATTACATGTGGTCAATGTTTTCAGCAGATTGAGGCATTGAGGAAATAATAAACGGTCTGTGCTATCACAATAGATAATGTTAAATATAATAATGTTTTGGTAGATATTTTAAGAAGTAATTTGCGTTTGAATAATATGTTAATTTGTGATGGAGATTTTACGCATAGGTGTTAGTTGTGCACATATGTTGAACATTATTGTACAAGTTAGATTGGAAGCAATTGAAGAAGCCATTGGAAATGTTTGAGAATTGGAAGTGCTACAAGAAAGTATAAGTTCGTATAATGCATATAGTGACTTTTACGACATTGATGGGAAGATGGGCATCAAGATATCATCATGATATGGACTCTATGTATCTTATGTTTTATTGTTATCGGCTTACATTCAAGTTAATTGTTGGTTAGAACTAGTTGATTAAAAATTTCATATTTTTTCATTAGATGAAAAATGAAAAAGGGTAGAAAAAATACACAATTTTTAAATCATGTTTATAACATAATGATAATGTTTTCTGGAATCTCTTATCCTACTTCCAACTTGTATTTTAATGAAAACTTTCAATTGCATATTGAAGAGGAGATCTACAATGCCCACCATGTTATAAGTGACATGGTTTGATATATGAAAAAGACTTTGATAAATTGTTTAACATGATCTTGTCTTTTGTGATTGTTCTAGACCTATGGTAATACTCATAGTTAAGAGTTCAAATGCCAATGTTGACACTCTAGAAAAGTTGGATTTATTTGAGTCATTTGAAAGCCAGCTTAGAAGTGTTAGAGAGAGATATGTAATAACTAATACTGTATTCGGGGAACCAGGATATAATGAAAAACAACAAGTGTTAGGTTAATCTTGACGGGTCAACGGGGTACGGGTCTTGGAGTCAAATATCGAGTTGGGTCATGAAATTATATTTAGTTTGCATTTCACTAGCAAAAAATAATATGTCATGAAATTATATTTAGTTTAAGGATTTATTTGAATTTGTTCAAGGTTGTTCTTGAGTCCCCATAAAGTAGTTAGGTAGGCTTCTATTTTTGGTGTACGTTGGAGTGTACAACCTATTTATATTTTGTTTTTTCATTCAATAAAGATTGAAGCATTCTGCATAAAATCGACATATAGATTCTTTTTCTCTTTTCCATATTATCAAGTATTACTATTGATCAAAAGTAAACTTTATATACGTGAGTTCTTTTATATATTGTTTTGATCTTGGGTGTGAACCAACAACAACATGATGTTCTATAATATTATTAAAAGGATAATCGGGAGACATAACCATAGTTATCTCTCGTGGCTCATGATATATGAAGCATCTTAATTACTATTGTTACTTTAAATCACCTTTTAGATTTGGTGTTCATGTTATAAATAAACATCCATAGTTAACTTCAAATGTCTAGTTGTTGCTAGACGATTGTGCTTGGCTATTCAAATTAGATGCATGTTTCGATATCTAAAACAGAAGTTAAGTCGCTAACGAAGTACACATACGTGTTGCATCACGCGGGTACAAATACTAGTTTCTATATAAACTAAATACATGTTACAACTTCCCCATTAGTTTTGTGGTGATTTTTTCAACTTCTTTTGGGTTTTAGTTTATGCTAGATTGATAGGTCTTAAAGCAACTAGTAGCCGTGAAAAAAAATCTCATCCAAACAAGTGTAAGGTAAAATTGTGTACGTATGATTGTAAAGCAATTGGACCCTTCATCGGACCCTGCAAAAAGCAGGAGTTGAGTCAAGTGCTGGACACACCCCTATTTTTTCTTGAGGCGTGAACAAAACCTTTTTAAAAGTTTTAGGAAGGCAAACTCGCACACTCTTCAAACTACTCCTAATTCTACATCATTTGTCCACTATGTGATTTGAAATCTCAACCTCTTAAGGAAAACACCAATACAAAACACATTAGTTTCATCGGGAAAAAGGTCATTTACTTGTCACATTCTTTAAGATATGATCAACGTTTTAAGAACTGAAACGATCATCAAACTAACCGTCCTACCAGTTTTTTGATCAAACCATTTGAAACCGAATATCATCGTAACTAATTTAAAAACATTCAAAATACAAAAGCATCCTAAATGTTTAGTGAATTCAAAAAAGTAACATTAATCATTGATTCTCGCCATATAATATAGACTAATATGTGGGCATGAAGCCATGAACTATCCATACGTATATTTAATTTTCCAATAACCATTTATATCACATCGTTAAGTTCATTAAATTCTGAAGCATCACCTTTTGTATAAATAGAACTGGTTATCCACATCGCCAATTAAGATACGTAACAATCAAGCCTCTCCTTTTATATAAACTAAACCAAGCATCACTTATCTAGCTAAACCGGTTTAGGTGTTGTAAAATAATTTGATCTGGTTTCCGGTTCAACCTGATCTAAAGCTATATATGCAAACTAGAACGTTTCGATCTTAAAAATATAGACACACTAAATGATATAGTAACTTAAATTGTTATTTATTTAACAATAACTTTAACATATTTATTCAAATAAATTGTTACAACTTAAAACTAATATAAATAGAGTTGCATGAACCATATAAAAGCCTACATGTATTATATTATTTTATTTTATTATGATATTGATACATAAATTTGTTAGTAAAATTATTTATACGGATCTCATGAATTTACATTTGAAATGGATTATATAGTTAACGGGGAATTGAAAAAAAAAAGAAAGAAAGAAAGAAGAAAAAGTGATCGGATGGGGCGGTGGTGGCGACACGCCATCCCGTCTGGGGTTCGTTTCAAGTGACGATGACTAATATGTAGGGAACAAGGAAAAAAAGAGTCAGGTCTAGAACTCTAATAATATGATATAATCTAAGATGATAAAATATTGAATGAATAATTTAATTATAAATATCAGATTAAAGCTTAGAAATCTAAGTGAACCGTTCATACTAATAAAACTTTGATAATAATATATTCTAATACTACTATAAATTAACCAAGAGTGGGAGTTAAAGAATCTTCCATTTGAATAGTGTAGATTTAATGGCAATCAATGATGATTGGTGACAAATTCAGGATGATCACGATTGACGAAACTTTACAAAATCATGAGTTACAAATTGTGAAAGATGGGTTTTAATGAAGGAACAAGATAAGGAATGCTATATCCAACGTGTGGCGAATCCAACATAGTGTGTGGGACACTCTTCAACCACTGATTCTGAACAACTTTTGTGTTGCAGTCGAACCCTCGAACACATTCGATCAAAAATTCTATTTTCGGTTTTTTCTAGAGGTGGATAAGGAGAAGAAAAAAATAAGGGACGAAAAAGTTTAACCTTTTTATACCTCTTCATGTTTTTCTTCCCCAAGGAAGCGTATATTTGGATTAATTACAAACATGTGTCGTTACTAGTCCTTTTGTTTAAGATGAGACCAACGTTTGCAATTCAAACTGGTCATCAAGCCGACTGTCTTACCAGTATGGTCAAAATGTTTTTAAAACCAAATATCATCATAGCTAATTTAAAAATATTCAAAATACAAAGCATCTGAATATTTAGATAAATTCAAAAAAGTAATAATAATCAAGTTTATAAACGTTAATCATTGATTCATCACCATAAAATATAGACTAATGTAGATAAATTCAAAAAAGTAATAATAATCAAGTTTAAAAACATTAATCATTGATTCATCACCATAAAATATAGACTAATGTGTGGGCATGAACTATCCATATGTGTAGTTTAACCATTTGTCTCACATCGTCAAGTTAATTAAAATCTAAAGCATCTCCTTTTGTATAAAAAGAACTCATTGTGCACATCGCCAAAAAGTAGTAACTATCAAGCCTCTTGTAAATAATTTGGACCAATAGTAACTCAAATATTTATTTATCTAACAATAACTTCAACCTAGTTATTAAAAACATGTAACAATTCATGATACACACTAATTTAAGTATAGAGATGCAAGAACCGAAAAATACTTATACATATTACTATGTTGCTTAAATTGTGATACACAAACTTGTTAGTAAAATCATATATATGGTTCTCACGACTTTATATTTAAAATAGATTACATATTTAACGCAAACATGTATAGGTATAAGGTTCTAAACTTCTAATCGATATCTCTTCTAAAGTTACAAAAGAAGAAACAATTAGAATAGTAAGATCTTTTACTTTTATACTACGGATTAAGAGTATAAATACCGTAAGTATAAATAAAAGTTGTGGAGTAGAATAGAAGTAAAATAGATTAAAAGGAAATAAAAAAAAAGTATAACTAGTTTTAAAACTTTATTTATTTTTATTTTTTTTAGGAAAAGGTCTAAAAGGCTGCGGTGGTAGCAATCATTTGTAGTTTTAGCATATTCCGATTGGTGATGAGCACAAAACCATTGAACAACTGGATATTCTACATTCGATTCCCACATGATGACGTCTTTCTTGTTTTACATCTTATTTCAACTATCATCTTAAATTACATAACGCCACCCTTTACTTTTCAACAATTGCAAACAGATCCTCAAACTAAGAGTTGGGTAGACTTTGGATGTGATTCCATTTTAACCTACCCCACGTGTTTGGATATTAGATGTAGATCGAAACTATAGATTCTTTCAAATATGATTAGGTATTAATCTACGTTTTCTTTTAAATATGATTAGGTTTGAAATTCATAAAATGTTTTATAATGTTTTCATAAACAAAACTCATATAATTGTAACAAGAAAAGCTTTTAAATATATAGTTGTGACATGTTTATTTTTGTTTATGTTGTGATATAATATTTTTCTACTTTTTCCTTTAAGATTAATGTTGATATTCGTTTAAGGCTCATTTTCGCAACCATGTTTATATTTATTCATGTTTTGATATAAATTTTATTTAAAATCATATCGTTGTAGCCCTCTAGTTATGAATTATTTAAATACTTTCAAATATGATTAGGTCTTAAACTACGTTTTCTTTTAAATATGATTAGGTATGAAATTCATAAAATGTTTTATAAAAAAAGGTATGAAATTCATAAAATATTTTATAATGTTTTCATAAACAAAAATCACTTAATTGTAATGAAGAGCTTTGAATATATAGTTGTGATATGTTTATTTTTTTGTTTATGTTTTGATATAAAGTTTATTCAAAACTGATCTAAATCTAATATAATGTTTTTCCACTTTTTCCCTTAAAATTAATTTAATATTTGTTAAGGCTCATTTTCACAACTGTGTTTATTTATTCATGTTTTGATATAAATTGTATTTAACATCAAATCGTTGTAACCCTCTAGTTATGAATTATTTAAATAATTAACAAATTTCTTTTTTAACTATTTTACATGAAATATTAATATTTAATATTTCAGATTATTATAATTATATTGAACCTAAACTGTAGTAAACAACTTTGTTTAAACTATGATTTAAAAAACATTAGGGTATAATATTGTTTATTAGCAAGTTGGTCACGTAAAGTAGAAGTCGACATAAATTAGTTTATAATCATTGTATTGAACCTAAAGAGTAGCAAACAGTATATATGCATATCCATCTTTCTCTATCCTGCAAGAAAACGAAGTTAGAGAAAAATATGCAACATAACTCTATTATTAATAGAGAAGGGAAAATGAAAAGTAAATTTTTAGGTATTTTCAAATTAACACAGCACTTTTTGTTTTTTTAATTAATCATTGAATTCTCTTTTTGCCTTTCTTTGATTACACGAATAGAAAGAGGAAAAACCAACTCTTCAAAATCTTTTCTTTCTATCCATCCCAACATTATCCGTTTTCTTGTTCAAAATATATTAATAAACAAACTAAATGTATAGTTTTGGATTTCTAAATTTTAGCCACGTTAGTTTTAAATGTTTTCACATGTAATCCTAACTATTGGTTTTTTGACTGTGGTCAATAAAGTTTAACATTATAGAGTTTGGCCAATAACTTGTTTACAGTGAAGTTTTATTTTCCCGAGTTTGCCACTAAAGTTTAGTACTTTTATTTTGCCGAGTAACGTGACGTTACATGTGCAATAAATGAATGGCCTCGGGAGATATGTTTTTAGAGTTTGACCACTAAAGTTTAATATTTAAGAGTTTTGCCACAAAACTTTGCTTTTATGATTTTCGGCTAGCTGGCTTGATAACGACCAAATAACATAATGTTGCACGTGGGAAAAATGACCGGACCCCACAGCATAGCGCGGAGGGACAAAAACTAGTATGAATAATAATCATGTAAATTTACAACCTTATATACATAATTATACAACCTTATATATATAATGAGCACAATAAAATGAACCTTTTTTTGGAACGATGACATTTAATTAAAAACAATGGGAATAGCAAGTACTAATCGATAGAAAAAAGAATTACATGAACATTAGCGGACTTAGTAACTGGTGTGTCCAATTTAAAGCTAAAGCACCAAAATCAAGTATAATACATAGTGAAGAACATCTTCAAAAAGAGCCTTGTTTTTCAACCGTTCCTAAGTTCCTTTGAGAATACCTCATTGTTCCTAAGATGTCAAATCGCCCACCACGTCACAAAAAACACTAGACCCATCAAGTTTCTTTTTTTATTTGACAAAGCGGACCAATCAAGCCAATTCACAAGAATTCTCGAAGTACGCATCAAAGGCAAAACGTCACCCAACCAAGCCCTAATTAAAATCCAAATGCAAGACGTCCCTGAACATAAGCTAAACAAATGCTCCAACATGTCAGGCTCATTTTTACAAATGGGACATAATACACTTGTAACAACGATCCCTTTAGTCCTCATGTTCATACGAGTAGGTAATCTGTCCAATAAAATTCTCTATACACATATATCTATCTGTTTGGGAATATGTTTGTACCGCCTTGTGGTAATCATAGCAACTGAAGGATGTGATGATCAACAACATGCCTAACAACTTTAACAGCAAATTCAGATTTGCCATTAATACACCATGCCCACACACCTTTTTCGATATTGAGCTTAACTGAGACAAGTGTAAAAGTTAGCATATTGCATCTCTTCACATCCCCTCATAACGATCGATGACATGACCATCCCTCCCCACACACCATATGACATACTAAACATGTTTGATCAATTTCCAAGACATACAGTCTCGAGAATATTTTTATAGTAGAATAAACATTTAAAAGTAATTTTTTATAATATATTATTACAATACTCAAATAAAAAGTCTAATAAGATTTTGATTTTATGATATATTTAATAGTGATTAAGTATATAAATATTACATGCAATCAAAAAACTAATGGATTAGTCTTTGATTTGTCTTGATAAGGATTTAATCACTTTGCACATTTCTCACCAAAATTATTTTTCTATATTTGGTCATTGTTTTCTCTCTGTGTGTGAGTTGGAATTGGAAGGATGAAATAAAACTAGTTTTTGTTAAACCAAAAACACTATGATCAACCAATTACATACTTCTCTTTCTCTCCTTTTGTTTCTAATAAAGATATAAGTACTTTTATTATCTATTTCTAACCCCTATAAACAAATTACCAATTTTGCCACCGTTATTAGCAAAAACACAATCGCGTCCGCCCAACATTGAAGTTAGGGCTGTAAACGAGCCGAGCCGAGTCAGGATGGGTTCGAGCTCGAGCTCGAAGCTTATCGAGCCGAACCGGCTCGAAAATTTTGACGAGCTCAATACACCAGCTCGAGTTCGGCTCGTGAAAAGTTCGAGCTAGCTCGTGGCTCGTTCGAGCCGGCTCGATTCAGAATTTTTTCACATTAATTTATTTGAAAACACAAAAAATACATATTAGGGCTTTTACCTTTTGTTGGATACTCCGTACTTAAGGGAACAAAGATTATTATTTTGAATATAAACAATTTACTATCAAGTTATATATTTTTTAAACAAAATACTTAATGTTTCTAAAAAGAATCCATTTTTATTTCAAGAAAACCTTTTTTAAAATCCTAATATAAAAATAATAATCATAATAATAGTAGTAATAATAATAAATATTATTATATATATATATATATATATATATATATATATATATATATATATATATATATATTATATGCACCGAGTCACGAGCCGAGCCACGAGCCTAGCTCGAACCGAGCTAACCCTGGCTCGAGTTTGGCTCGTTTGGAATTCGAGCCGAGCCGAGCCGGCTCGTTTAGATACGAGCTTTTTTCGAGCCGAGCTTTTCTCGAGCGAACTTCGAGCCACGAACTTTTTGTACAGCCCTAATTGAACTACCTTCATTAACAACTCGCATGCATTTGTTTGAACTAAGTAGTCAAAACAATATATATCTATATGTGTATATATGTATGTACATCATCCCATTATAATTTTTTTTCTTTTAAATGTTAAAAGAATATCTAAGTATCTATTAAATATATGTTGAACATAAATATGGAAATGAGCAGTGTTACATATATGTAACACTATGCCAAATACAAATTGTTACGTATACATAACTTATGTGTGATGTATATGTAAAACCATGTTACGGTTTTCATTTGATTGCTACCCTATACGTCACATAGGTTATGTATACGTAACTATTATTCATTCGACACAGTGTTATGTATACCTAACACTCTTCATTCTCGTATGTATGTTCAATATATTTATAACAAATATTAAATAACCATCTTAACATTTAAAAAAAAACAAAAAAGTTATCCTGAGAAAATCAATTTATATATAGGGTAAAAACAATTGCAAACCAATAGAAATTGCGAAAATTTTACGCAAACATAAAAAAAAGTCAAAATCAATACAAATCATTATTTTTATTGTACAAATAATATTTTACACATATAATATTATGGTCTTTTATATATATGCATAAATTCATGTTCGTTAAAAAACTAACACATATGTAAAATGTAATGATGACGTTGATCCAAACATGTCAAAAACTATAAAAATCAAGTAAGTGTATGTTTTCGCAAATACACGTGTACCTTGTTAGTTTTGATATCTTTAAGAGTTTTCACATCTAGTATATGAAGTTTAGAGACATCTAAGCACTAATTCAAAACTACCCAAACATATACAAAAGACACAACTCATTATGTAACAATAATGATGAAGTTGATCCAGACATGTCAAATGTCTTTATAATTATAAGTTTAATCTATGTTTATGGATGGTTCATAAGATCAACCATGCAAGTGATGTTTTAAAACACTTCATCTTATTAGAATGTCATAACACATGCACCACACCATACTAGAAAAGTTCATGAAACCTAACAAAAATGAATAGGGTCTTTGTTGGGACTAAGATCCTTAGAAATAATGATCATTAAATTCAAAGTAATTGCCACTATTGGCAATTATAAGTAATTGCCACTATAGGCAATTACTACTGATGACGAGTTGTTGATATCGAGTTGGTTTAAGAGTTGTTGTTGAGCTCTATTCCACTGATTTGTTAAACTTAGGGGTATTCACTATTTCAATTGGATTCAAAAACTCGAAATTCAATTTAATTCGAGTCAAAATCACCTATTCGAAATTCGTTCAAAGTTTCAAAGTCGATTCGAAGTCTAATTATCGAATCCAAATTGAATTATGAATTTATGAATTTCTATTCAATTCGAAATAGAATTACACACACTTGCATTTCTTTATTTTATATATAAATTTAGAAATATGAATATAAAAAATTAAGAATTAAAAGTTTAAAAATATATAATGTAAAAATTTAAATCCTAAATTGCATATTATTGACTTATTTTGAACTTGAAATATTTTGTATGTTATGTGTATTTATTTTTATCATTTGAAATTTGATCTTTCGGACTGAATCTTAAAAAAATTATTTGATTAATTACTTTTTTTTACTAAATACACATCAAGTAATTTTGAATTCAATTCGAATTTACTTTTATTTCAAATACGAATCAAATTTGGATCTTGTTTGTAAATTTTGAATGATATTTGTAAAATTTCAAAATTCGACTTAACTAGTATTAAGACCCTCGCGTTGTCGCGGTGGGTGTAAAACCATTCTAAGTAGCACCAAAGACCACACCACCGTTAAAGAGTATTAACTCGTATAGAAAAACGAAAAAACTAAAACCGCTCTGTGAGGAAACGTAACACTAAGGACACACCACCGTTAGACGAAACATAAAACATATAAAACAACTAGTAAGTCGGTCTTGGACCAGTGCGTTGCGACGACCAGTAAATGTAAAAAATAAGCGTAAAAACGTTGAAGAACACATGCACGTTGCAACGTTTAACTCGCAAAATGTAGAAGATGTAAAAATATTAGGTTGAAATAAAAAAGCTAAAGATTAAAAATGAATAACACAAAAAAATGGTACAACCTATATAACATGTTATACAACCTATAATGAATAAAAAAGTTAGTAGTTAGTGTTATATATAATTGATTCAATTAACTCGAATGTGATTCGTTGAACACCTCTAGTTAAACTGATGGGCATAGTGACTAAAGGGTTTATTGTTAAAAGCTGAGTTAGTATTGATGACAGAATTGCTGCATGTATGACGATTACCACTATTAAGTTAATACTAAAAATGGTACTTCCGACCAACAAAACAATTTACTAATTAAAGGAACTTGTTACTAAAGATTAAAGTTCAAGTTGATGCAAGTTGCTAGTCATGGTAACTTGTTAACAAGTCAAGTTACTATTGATGGTAACTTAATAATGAAGAAGACAAAGCTACAACCGAAGCATCTTGCTATTAATGAAGAGCTTATGCTTATATGAAGCAACATGTCGTTAAAGGACAATCTACAAATCCTACTCGATTGTACAAGTCAATTTCGTAATAGAGTTTGACAACAAGATTGAAAATGAGATTGTCTCTAGATTTTGAGAGAGAGAGAGAGATTTGTGTGACATTTACAATTTCATCATACCTCCCCAATTTCTTTCTTGGATTCAGAGTTATTTTAGGCACCGTTTAATTTGTAAAAAGTAGTTAGACTGTCCACAATGCACCGCCCTTAACCCCGCTTTTAGCTTCGCCTGTGGCGCCCTTCGGAAGGCTGCGTTGTGCAGTCCCATTCGTCCTTCATCCACCCTTTGCCAAGGGCGCTCCATGAATGCATTTTGTGGGGCCCACATACAAAAATGTGTGTTGCTTTGTTTTTTAATGGTTGTTTGTGGGGAGTATAGTGTTGGGGGTAAAAGTTGATTGTGGGAAGGATGAATGAAAGTTAGTGGAAAGCTAATGTGACATGCTGACTGAGACTATTTGTGAGAAGAACGCTTTTTAGCGTTGTGGACAGTCTTATGACAACGATTTGTATTACCATGTAGTGCCACAATTTTGATTTTTGCATGTCATAGTGTTCTTGTTGTTCTTTGCAACAAAACTTTTAATATCATCAAAACTAAAATAACACCATATACTTTTCTATAACAAATAAAAGGTTGCAAGTGTCACAATTTTTTAATAAACATTAAATCAAAAATGGTACAAACCATGAGATCCAAAGAAAATATTCCTTCCAATGTTCACCATCTATTTACACAAACACACTTTCAATATTCACAAACAGCCCCCACATTACCAACATATGTCAAAACTCCCCCTTCCCCTGTCACTGACTATAATACCACTGTAAAACCTCTCAAATTCTCACAAATTCAGGCTCACAAGCAACAACGATTTCGTACCATATTGACTCACCATTTTCAAACTACCATACGCATATCTACATACAATTTGATGCCAAATTGGGCATGCAAACGAGCATCTCCGGCGATTATCTGATCGGAGGTGCGTACGGTCACCGGCGGTGGTGCGGTTACGATTGGTGTACGGTGTATCAATGTCGACGGAGAGGTTGATTCCGAGAGGTTCGTTGCAATCGCACCATGGCTCGCAGTCTCGACATTCGTCCTTTTGTGTATCTGAATCTGTTCGTATCTTCGATGAACTCCCCAAGGCTACCATATTATCCGTTTCTCGACCCGATGTTGGTGATATCGGACCCTTGCTTCTGTCGTACACGATTCAGATTGAGTATAAACAGGTGAGATACCTGCTGTTGTTCAGTTTATTGCCGTTGGGAGTTGATTGTGCTTGTTAGGTGGGGTACAATACCTCAGATCACATGTTTGTGTGTGTGAACTATCAATTGGAACTGTTATATGGTTAAGCATCTGTAATTAGTAATGAAATGAAGGAGATGATGTAGGTTTGATGGAGTTGCTAGATTTGTTACATGTGAAGAATGTGGTGATATGGAAATTTTGCTGTTGTTGGATCTCAGTTTTTTGGAAATTAAATTATAGCTGTTGAGTTCTGAAATAAAACACTGGCTATTTTCTTAATTATATTCGCTGGAATGACCTTAGAATTATTGCTTTTAAAGAAAAATAGATCCTAAACATTATTATATTGATTAATAAGCTAGTCTATACATGTTCTTTTGGTTAATAAGTAGCACAAAATCCCTAAAGAATGAGGAAATACTCGAATTCGTGTATGTTTATGTTTTGGCTTTATTATTATAGATTTAAGAGGTCTAGAATTCATTCATGAATATTTTTGGTAAAAATCTTTCACATTCAGTGATACGCCTCATGGCTTTCTTAATTTGAATAAGATGTTGTGCACAATTTTACACGCCTCATAATCATACCTTTATAACATTGGCATTAAAACTTTGGAAATCTGTGGGAGAATTTGGAAGCAAGATTTGGTAGTAGCGTATGAAGCACATAAAGGCATGTATAAGAGTCAAGTGTGAACTCTGTAGGAGCTTGTTAACAACTTTGTAAACAAATATATTGTTTTGGGCATCAACTTTTATCTCTTTAGCTTCAACACAATTCTTTGTGTTGCGTATTATTTCAAATTTGTAGCATGAATGGATGTTTAAATATTTAACTGTATTTACTTCAACAGTTCAAGTGGTGCTTACAAAAGAAGGCGTCACAAGTTATCTACCTGCACTTTGCATTGAAGAAACGTGCAATAGTTGAGGAGATTCATGAGAAGCAAGGACAGGTTCTTTTCATTAACTTCTAATTTAAAATGAGTATTGTGCACTAGTTTAAATGCCTCATATTAGACCAAGTCTAATGCCCTTATTTGTAGGCCCCCAGGAAATTCTTTTCAAATTTTCTTATTTCTGTGTTTATTCTTTTCTGTACACCAAAGGTTAAAGATTGGCTCCAGCACATAGGAATAGGAGATCAAACTACAGTTGTGCATGATAATGATGAACCTGACGATGGAGCTATTCCTGTGCACAATGAGGATAGCATTAAAAAGAGGTAATTGTGTACATAGAAGCTTTATTCCTAGTCCTTTCTTCAGGAAATAAAATATCTCCAAACACAGTTTTTTTGTTATACGCTTAACAGGTCGGGTTCTCCTGCTCAACTTATTTTACATGTTCAGTTATTATTTTAAGTATTGTTCATGTTATATTGAGGTAAAACACAAGTACATAACTGGAATTGGCCAATTCATAAGTAAATGGGTTGAAATTGCTATCTCAAACTGTTTATATCAAGTATGTTCTTACCATATTCGCCAATACAGATCTGTCCCAACTAGGGCTGCTCTATCAATCATAAGGCCATCAATTGGGAGGTCAACGATTTCAGAAAAAGCAAAAGTTGCAATGCAGAATTATCTTAATCACTTCCTTGGGAACATAGATATTGTGAATTCTCGTGAGGTACCTATAAACTACTTCTCTTAGGATCCTTAAGACGGTGTTCTGTTGTAATCTTAAAGCTCTTAAATTTTGGGCCCACTGATCCCCAGATGTCAAATAATATGAACTGAAATATCCCTTTTCTTTATGGTTTTAGTCTTGAAATTTGTGTTTTACCATTTATGCCTTTGTGGTACTGCTATTACTTGAGTCAGGTCTGCCAATTTCTGGAGGTGTCTAAGTTATCATTTTCTCCAGAGTATGGTCCAAAGTTGAAAGAGGACTATGTTTTGGTTCAACATCTTAATCATATCAAAAGAGATGATGCAGATGTAGGATGTCTTATGTGTTGTTGCAGAAATAATTGGCAGAAGGTTAATATTAAAATAATAAATTCTCTCTTCAGTGTTTCTCAATTATTAAATTATGTTTAAATTGCTGTATGTTACTTAATTTATGCAGGTTTGGGCAGTATTAAAGCCTGGATTTTTGGCTTTGTTAGCAGATCCTTTTGGTACCAAGCTCTTAGATATCATTGTTTTTGATGTGCTACCACCTTCTGATGGAGATAAAAAGGATCAAGTGCTTTTGGCAGAGGAAGTAAAGGAAAGGAACCCTCTACGTTATGCATTCAAGGTCTTCCTTAGTTATCTTATAATTTCCTTTATTTTATAGCTTCTTATTGTTATTATTATTGTTTTTTTGTCGTTATTTGATTCTATACTTTAGCTTCTTAATTGTTTTATTTGGAGATATGCGTAAATTCAGTAACCTTACAACCTTAGATCATTTTGCTTTCCATGTTTTATGTCATTGTGAGATTAATATCTTAATTGGCTATATGATGAACTTATCTGATGATAGATATACCAGTATTATAAAAAAATTTTTGTATTAAAGTGATGTTACTTATGGATTTTGCGAACTATGAGAATTACAAGTGTTTATTATTAATTTTTAGCAATTTGATCAAACCAAGTTAGTCGCTGCTAAAATTTTTATAAAACCCATTCAGGACTGAACAAAGTGTTATTGCATTTATTGACATGAAAGAGTTGGAAAGTAATTTGTTTATAAAGAATCAAAAGGGGACCCATAATGCAGACAAAATGGAGTTCCATTTTTTCTTATACAGAATATCTCTATAATTGTTGGGTAAATGGTCAATTATTCTATATGTGTGTTTCGGTGCAAGTATACTTCTTAGTATTTATATATTTTATTTTTGTTTTATTTACAAAATGGTATATGTAGTGTTTGCAATTATTGACGGGTTTTGATTTTATTCCCTTATTGATGTTTGTAGATCTTGATTCTTGATAGGTTACTTGTGGGAACCGAAGTACAAAGATACGAACTACAAGTAGTGCCAAAATCAGTGATTGGATATCTGCCATTTATAATGCAAGTCAAAAACCAATTGAAGGATGGTGCAATCCACATCGTTTTGGTTCTTTTGCTCCTCAAAGGGGTTTGACTGATGATGGCAGTCAAGCTCAGTGGTTCGTAGATGGACAAGTGGCATTTGAAGCAATTGCTTTGTCGATAGCAAATGCAAAATCAGAGGTACACTTTGTCTTTACTTTCTAAACTCAATACTCCTTTCTGATGTTTATTTTATAGAGAGTGATATTCGGATACTAAATAATCAGAATCAGATACTCAGCTATGATAAAACAAGTTGTAGAAAAAAATAATTTGATGTGCTTTTCTTTTTTAAAGTTGTAACAATCAGATGTTTCAAGTTTTAAAAAATTCTGATTATTTAAGAATTTGATAAATAAAGGACAAAACTTGCATTTATGTGAAAAAACTAGAGCCCATCTCCCATCAATGAAATGAATATAAAAGTCTCTCAAATTATGTTAACAAAGAGGTAATAGGTAATTTTATTATACCCTTAGATGATTAGTTTTATTGCAGCTCGTATGAAGTTAATTATCCAAATAATCAAAAATTAAAATATAATTGTTGATAGAACCTTTCATGTAGATCTATGTTACCGGATGGTGGCTCTGCCCAGAATTGTATTTAAAACGTCCATTTCATGCAAATGGTGCTTCTCGTCTTGATGCACTGTTTGAAGCTAAAGCCAAGGAAGGCGTGAAGGTACAATTGGCTATTTTGTATGTATATATATATATGTATGTATATGACTTATATGTGTGTGCATGCGTGTGTGTATTTGTCACTAATAGAAACATAGTTATGTGATTGCAACTGCTTTGAACAACTTCCTTGTAGATATACATTCTTCTCTATAAGGAGGTCAAAATTGCTTTAAAAATAAATAGTTTATACAGTCAGAAAAGGCTTCTTCAGATTCATGAGAATGTGAAAGTGTTGCGCTATCCTGACCACTTTGCTGCTGGCATCTATCTGTGGTATGCATTTTACTCGTTTATGTTTCTTATCCATATAAAAAACACTGTGATATTTCAGATAAATATATAATTTACATTGATTGGTCATTCATTTATCTTGTTTTGGTCATAATTTCTCAAAATGCAGGTCACATCATGAGAAAATTGTAGTTGTTGATCATCAAATTTGCTTTCTTGGGGGATTAGATCTATGCTTCGGTCGGTATGATACTATTGAACATAAAGTCAGTGATCACCCTCCTTTCACATGGCCTGGGAAGGACTATTATAATCCCAGGTAAATCTTTATTACTTATGTAATTCAAAATGGTTAGGAAGTGAAACTATTAAAATTAAAGATAGTGAACAAAAAGAAAAATTGATTACAAAGAAAAACTGGGATTTGATGGCTTCTAAATTCATAAAGAAGCTAATGCACTTTGTAGTTGAGTATCTGATTATTGTGAGCTAAAGGCACGGCAATTAGTTCTTAGTTTACGACTTTACGGATAAACAAACTGTGCAATGGATTATAGATTATTTAGGGCTCAGATAATTGATGTTTCATACTCAATTTCATGATAGCTGCAAGAAAACCAGTTACCTAATGTAATATAAATTTATTATTTATACTTTTTAACCTTATCTGTGAGAGTTTTCCTGACATTTCACAAATTGTTTATCTTTCTTTTTTTCTTTCTAATGCTCTTGCTGAACTTTATCCACTAATTTCTTAACTAATCTGAATATATGATAAACCCTAAATTGTTTGATTATTACAAATAGTGTTGTAAATGAGTCGATTCTAGCCCGAGCTTAACCAAGCTCGAGCTCAACTTGCTATTACTTATTAAGTCTGTAATTATTTTTATGAATAAATTTAATTACTTATAAACATATAATTGTAATTATATATAACATAAATTATTTAGTTTTTAATCATAGCTATATATAATAGTATTTATTATCTAATTATATATTATATTATCGTTTATTAAATGAGCCCCTCCTTACGGTCAAGCTCTTTTAAGCTCGGCTTGATCCGAGCTTTTAACGAGCTGATTTCTAGTAGCTCGCGAGGATCTTGGCTCATTTACACTCCTACATCCAAGTACTATCTCAACCCGATTTTTTTATAGCTTATCCGATTCTAATCATTTAATATCATATAAGAAAAAACCATTAAACTTATCATTCTTATTTGTTCAGGGAATCTGAACCAAATTCTTGGGTAGACACAATGACTGATGAATTAGACCGCAGAAAGTATCCCCGAATGCCATGGCATGATGTTCACTGTGCTCTTTGGGGACCTCCTTGTCGAGATGTAGCAAGGCACTTTGTCCAACGCTGGAATCATGCTAAGGTCCAACTTATATATACATTTATATAGGGTCTTCTTGATTAAAATGATAATTTAGTACAAAGTTGATTTGAAGTCTCTATCTGAATGAAAATAAATGATTGTTTGATAAGTGTTTAAAATGGACAGTAAGAATAACAAAAAACTACATTTTTTTAAAAAAAATTTTGGTCTCTATCTTAAAACAAAAAATTGATTTTTTGAAGTCCCTAATACGTTAACAATTTTATCCAGAGAAACAAAGCACCAAATGAACAGACAATACCACTACTAATGCCACAACAACACATGGTTCTCCCACACTACATGGGAAGAAGCCAGAAGTTAGACATTGAAAGTAAGCCTACTGATGGAAACCAGATAAGCATAACACCGGATTCATTTTCCTATGAGTCATCATCACAAGACATACAGTTTCTTTTACCTCAAGAAGCTGATGACATGTATTCTAATAACGTTGATAACACTTTGAATGGGCTACATCTGAGAAACCATGATGATCAATCACATGATCAACATATAAGCAATGCTATGCAAACAGTAGATTCGGCAGATGATTTTGATTTCTTGGAACATCAGAGTGAAAATAGCACTGGGGCAACTAATATTGGATCAGACATGTCAGATGAGGGATGTGAAAATCAAGAAACTTCTAGAAATGATATTTCTCAAGTTGGTCCCCGTACATCTTGCTCTTGTCAGGTAGTTATTATATTAAAGTTCTTGTAATATATTCTTCCATAATATCACACTTAAAGTTGTCAATTGGGTCAACTTTTTTTATTTGTTAATCTTTGATGGGTCAAACAGTTTGTCTGTGAAGAAAACTGGTCAAGTGGGTCATCCAGACCAGATGGGTCAAAAGTTGCTTACAGTGTTATCAGATGCTTATTTAATATTTAGATTATAAAGTTCAAAGAAATTAACAAAAATGGTGTTGATGGCCCCTGCCCAATGCGTTTCAAATGGTTTAGACCCTACCCACCCATTTCCCTTTTGTTATTATTATTAATTCTATAGCAACTGAAAAAGTATAAAGTTCATGCTAGTATGTGAAAATCGTCTATTGTCATAATAAAATCATAGAAAATTACCATGTTAACTGTGTGATAATCCTTTGCCCTGGATACACTTACAGTTACGGGACTCTACTGTTACAGCAACTAAACACTTAACGTATCACTTATATTGATCCTTGCAATTTACGAATCATGATTGTTTAGAAATTACAAAGTAACTGTTATAGCAAAGAGTTGTCATACCTTGCATTCATAATTATCATGTATCATTTTCAGGTTATCAGAAGTGTCTGCCAGTGGTCTGGTGGAACGAGTCAAACTGAAGACAGCATTCATAAAGCTTATTGTTCTCTTATTGAAAATGCAGAAAAATTTATATATATTGAGGTAAGTCTTGGGAAATATTATTTGTAATTATATTGAGACCAATACGGGTCCTATTTGACTTTATCTTTCGGTCTATATCTACTTTAGGGAAAGTACTTTCAACATTAACATTTAAGGGCCAATGTCATAAGTTCATAATCAAACAAGGGTTCGGTTATCAATTAAGGGTCAACTACCACAAGATATCAACCATAGGACCTACACATTTCTTTTTCTTTCCTTTACATGCTATGAAGAGCATATTGCAATCTACATCCAAACAACAAACACACCTAGTAAAATCCCACTTGACATTAGGGTCCGGGGGGTAAGATGAGGGCAAACCTTACATCTATCCGATAGGATAAAGAGGTTGTGCTCCCAGGGAGACCCCTGCTCATATGATCTACATCTCTAAAGCTAATTTTACTATTTTTATTTTCTTCCAGAATCAGTTTTTCATTTCTGGCCTCTCAAATGATGATGTCATACAAAATCGTGTATTGGAAGCTTTATACAGACGTATCCTGCGTGCACATAAAGAGGAAAAGTGCTTTAGAGTTATCATCGTCATACCACTCTTACCAGGATTCCAGGTATACCTTGCTCTAAACATGATATCCTTGAGATGGCAAGATTGACTCATTTACCTATATTTGGGTCAATTTGGGCTGTGTTTTATTCTAACGGGTCAAATGGGTTAAGGTAAAAGACTTAAATAAAGAGAAACAAATCAATGGGTCAAACAGATCATATCTTTCCAAAGTCACAAAACCTCCTCCTTCCTTTTATTAATAAACAATTATACAGTAATTGTTATAAGAAATTACTTTATGTAACATGGTAATATTTATAAAATAATATTTGGATTTAAAAACTGTTTGCGATTACCCTATAAGACCCGAACTGTTTTTAACTTTGGTCTAAAGCAGTAACAAATAAACAGGGGCGTCTAGATGATGGTGGGGCTGCAACAGTGAGAGCTATAATGCATTGGCAGTACCGAACCATTTCCAGAGGACACAACTCAATACTACACAATCTCAATGCACTTCTTGGTCCTAAAACAAATGATTATATATCATTTTATGGCCTCAGGACATATGGCAGACTTGGTGATGATGGTCCCATCGTTACAAGTCAGGTAATGCAATGTTTGTGCGCTGTTTAGTAGTTTATTCATGTAGTGACAATCAAATAACAATATCTTTCATTTTTTTTCCGTACAGGTGTATGTGCATAGTAAACTGATGATAGTTGATGACCGTATCACCTTAATTGGATCATCCAACATAAACGATAGGAGTTTGCTTGGACATAGGGACTCTGAGGTGCAAAGCTGCATTCTTTTCTACATGACTTTTTCTCTTAAATTAGGATACCATGCTCCCTCTCTCTAGAAAAATCATATTCTGACTTGGCACATTGTTTTAATAAAAATGCTCCTAACAACAAAAAAGATTGGCGGATCTGTTTCAGCACGTAAAGTGAATTTTAAATTCAAGCCCTTTTTTGTAATGGGTTGAAATGGTCAATTGGGCTGTTGGGTAGGGATGAGGCCAGTACCGAATAATCTCCTACTTGATAATTGATACACATATTAAAGTCACAAAGCCATTTTTTTTAAGTTTCTTATAATATGAAAAGTTTATATTTTGATCTTTGTAGTATTTTAAGTCTACATTTTGTCTAAGGAACAAGTTATAATAATTTTGATACATGATGATGCCCTTCAAAATTTTTAGTTTCTATCATTTAATAATAGTTTTCTACTTATCTTAATATATTGGTTATTTTTTTATGTATGAACGAACCTTCAGAATTAAATAGACATCAACCAAACACAACCCACACAGGCACACACTGACCAATGACCCATTTGACCAGGTCTCATATTTTCCTGAATTAACCTGACCACAGTGACACCTGTAACTCAAACCACCCATTTTGCCACCTCTATATCTGTTACGGAAATATATACCATGGTCAAAAATCATGGATCCACCATTGTCTACGTACCCTGATCAAAGTTACTAATTTCAAAAAGTAGTTTAAGAGGAAATTTGTAAATTAAGAAAGTGCTATATTTTCTCGAGTAGGGAAGAGAGGAAGTGGTATCTTATGGTATAGTTGGAAGAAATAATAATATTTTTGCTAAGACAAATTGCTGCATCAGATTGGGGTTCTCATTGAAGATAGAGAATTTACTGAATCAATAATGAATGGAGAATCTTGGAGTGCTGGGAAATTTGCTAGTAGTCTCCGGCTTTCTCTATGGTCTGAACATCTTGGTCTTCATGGTGAAGAGGTTAGTACTGTTTTACCAACTTAATTATGGTAATAAACATCATAGTTTTTTTAATCATCAAATCTCTTTTTTGTGTTTCAGATAAGTCGGATTAGAGACCCCATAGCTGACAGCACGTACAAAGATTTGTGGTTAGCAACTGCAACGGTAAGCATAAAAATACTTGATAATTTCTTTGTATCCTTTTCATTTAATCTTCAAGTGATATTGTTAATGTTTGACAGGAAAACTCCCAAATTTATCAGGATGTGTTTACTTGCATCCCAAATGATTCTATACACTCAAGGTAGAAATCTATATATTTTCTCGTAACTTCTCTTTACTTAAAAGTAGATTCTACCTAGGGTTGCTATCTCTGAAGTAGTCAATTCAGGTTATGGTTTTGCCTCTAACGGTCAAACATATAAAATAAAACAAACTAAATTATGGCTAAATTCACCCCTATTTGAACCGTTGAGCACATCAAATGGGTCCAAAATTGTATTTTCAAAGAACAAAGCCTCCTTAATCATTCCTAAAAAACAATAATATTTTATTGAAATAATCTAATTTTTTGTAATTATATTTAATATACTAACTGTTGATGAATAGTTTAAAGTTGAGACAAAAAGTGTTTCAGGTCAACCTATGTATAACAAGATTATCCATTTTAACCTGAACCTGTTTTGACCCGTTTCCCAGCATTTGCTCATTTACCATCTCTAATTCCACCGGTTATTTATTAATTTCGGTATAATACAGATATGCTTTTCGACAAAGTATGAACTACTGGAAAGAGAAATTTGGACACACAACAATCGATTTAGGTGTAGCTCCTGAGAAACTAGAATCACTTACAGATGGAAACATCCCTCCAATGGAGATCTTGAAAAGAGTAAGAGGGTTTCTTGTTTCTTTCCCGTTACAGTTCATGTGCCATGAAGATTTAAGACCAATGTTTAGTGAGACCGAGTTCTACACATCTCCTCAGGTCTTTTATTAGATGGTCATACATACCATTCAACAAACAAAAAAATGTACATGGATTATATAATCTTTACAAAGTCATAGCGATTGTAATTTATATATTTGTAATCTTCTTTTTGTGTTCAGTGTAGATCATTGGTTTTGGGTCGAAATAAATGTAAATTGTAAAACTCATTGGTTAGCACAGCTCATGAATAAGAAAGTTGGCGCATTTGTTAATCTTGATGTCTAGTGTCTTTTGTTCATCTGGTGTTACTACTAAACCAGAAAGCAAGCACTGCTGATGTTGCTATGCATTAAACATTTGATCCCTCATCACAATGAACATATACATATGTGTTTTTACCTTGATGTGTATGTTGAATTTATTAGCGAGAAATGATGTTTTTACCTTGACGTGTATGTTGAATTTATTTAAACCGAGATGTTTAATCAAATGGGAAAGTAAACAATATATTAAGAAGAAAACAAAGGCTCTTTCCTTGTTGTAAGGACGAATGTGTTAGATGGTAAATTCAATCTAACAATCGTTCTTTAATTAATTAAAAAAGTTCTAATTAGCAGAAGATGTATAAATTGATTATACAAGAACACAATTTGATAAAAAAAAAACTCAAGAACATAACAATATTAATAATTAAGAAGCACAATACAACTTTATTGATAACAGTAATTAGGGTTCATTGTCATAATAAAAATCACTGTGATTTCTAAATAATCATAGAAGATAATTACAGATAATAAACAAAAAAATACCACAAAGACGTTTTCTAATCTTCTTTAAGCTTTATCTTGTTTTTCCTCTGATTTTAAGCATTTTCCTCATTGACATAAACTTCCTCATTAGTCAGCATCAACAGACAACAGCTTCATGTTGGTATTAGCTTCCATAAGTAGGAAGTTCTTCGAAAGTAATTCGATCAACAGGAACTCTTCTTTAGTAATAATGAAGTTGTTCATTGTAGCATTACCATTACCATCAGTAGTAATATCCTTTGTCTCAACTCATTGTTCTTCGACAACAAATATTTGTCAGCACGTTCACTTTTCATCAACGTTAATATATATCCATCAGAAGAAAATTCTTGTTAGTATGAACTTAACCTTAGTTTTCTAGCACTAGTTCTAAGGTTTGTATACTCAACACAATTTCTTGCATATTCAAGAAAGGTCGACATTCATTGTTGTTGGTCAAATGACAACTTAATACTGACATTTCTCATACATGAAGAAATCCGCTAAAGAAAAAACATGGTTGATGCTCGAATTGACCTTACAGGAAACAGTTTAAGTATCCTGTCTTATCTATATAAACTTGACATCCTTAAACTCCATGTCGA